>OX457036.1:93666535-94120497 GCA_949752735.1 Lumbricus terrestris
ACAGTACGACGATGATTGGCTGTTGATGCCAACCAATGAGGTGATCAAGAAGCAGAGCTTCAGCAGCATTTCTTCGATTTTAGATTCTTTTACGCATCGGCTGAAATTTACAGAAGAATTCCAGGAGTTAGACACAAAAATGGAGACAAATTAAGGTCGCTTACAGAACGCATTATCAATTATTGAATGTCAACTTCTATCGCGTTCTTGGGTACCTACACGATTCACCAAAGCAAGGTATGACCGTATGACCATGGTAGAGACCAAGTCAGGACGAGGCCAAAGTCCGAAAGTCAATCGGCCGACACACTGAAAACCTATTATAGCAATCTCTTCGCAGGTGTTTGACTTAAACTTGAAATACTCTTTTCCACAAATCTTCTCCAGATACCTCCTCTTCCTCATCGTCCTCCTCCTCATCGTCCTCCTCCTCAGGTTTCCTTCGTCACTTCTATACATAGGCGCCGAGTTGACCCGAAGAGCGTGAGTGCCTAAACGAATGTGAAAGAAATCCGCGCGTGAGCGCGGAAAACTTTTTTGAGCCTTTTTTATAGGAGATTGATTGAAATGACCTCTGTTCATAGGCGGAGACTTGTTCATAATTTTATGGCCCGAACTCGCGGTCAAATGCCGATCGCCGAAAAGGGAACGGCCGAAGGGGCCTAGGGAGGGGATGTGCTCCTAACCATTTTCGAATTTTTTTCTTGCTACACTGCGATGGTAGCATATATAGGCTGTCATTTTAACGAAATTGTGAAATTGTCGTGGTTTAAGACTTGAAAAGCATCCTGTCCGTTGTCTAAAAAATTTCTGCACAACATGAAAAAGTGACATTTTGAGCTGTAATCTCATCAAAATTTCCCATTATTTCATTTTTAAATATATGATTTTATACTTCTATAAATTTCCGCACAACATGAAATAGGCCTAGTGACATTGTGAGCTGTTATCTCACCAAAATTTCCCATTATTTCATTTTTAAAGATATGATTTTGTACTTCAATAAATTTCCGCACAACATGAAATAGTGACATTTTGAGCTGTTATCTGATCAAAATTTCACATTATTTCATTTTTAAACAGGGCTGTTAACAATACTGGGAAAAAGTATCGGCAATACCAATACCAATACTTGCTAATAAAAGTATTGGCAATACCAATACCAATACTATTTCTTAAAAGTATTGCAATACCAATACCAATACTTTTACCAATACTTTTCCCAAGGTTTCGCTTGGGCCAACGTATCTAAAAAATCCTTCTGGTAAAGCTATTCTATCATTATCACTTTGTGCTGGTATCGGATCGGCAAGGTCAGTGTCCGCATCGGCAACATTGGTGTACATTTTTAACTCTGCAAAGATTCCAATCTAAATAAAGGACACGTTTCCGGTCATTTGACTATTTATAGATCTCGATTTCCGTCCATTCCGGTCAAAGATCACAGATCGGTGAGATCGCACCAAAGAGTCACTTATTCAAGCTGATGAGAAACCATATAAATTATGGACAAAAAGTATTGGTATCGAGTATCGCTGACAGGCTAAAAAAAAGTATCGGCGATACGCATGCGATACCAACAAAATTAATCTATCGCGATACTCGCCGCGATACTGAAAAAAGTATCGGCGATGCCAAGTATTGCGATACTTTATCGCGATATTAACAGCCCTGTTTTTAAAGATATGATTTTATACTTCTATAAATTTCCGCACAACATGAAATAGTGACATTTTGAGTTGTTATCTCATCAAAATTTTCCATTATTTTATTTGTAAAGATATGATTTAATACTTCAATAAAATATGTTCTTTCATTGCAAATTGCTTAAAAAATTGATAACTCTTGGGGTCAACATGTACTTCTCTTGGAATCCACACAGACGAAAAGCACAATCTTCGTTAGCATGGGCATCTTGGAGCACTCTTCCCTAATTAGGTCAACACTCAACAGACTCAAATTTTGCACAAGAAATCAAAAAATTCTGTCTACATTAGCCACTATTTAGTGAGCCAATATTAAAATTGTGGAGGACAGTTTTTCAAAGAGTTTTCACAGACAATTTAGTCAAGTCTGATTTGTTAATTAACTCAGACAAAACAGTATCCAGCTTTTGTGATGCTGTGAGGTGATTCTCGCGCAGTGAGGATCATTATATAGACTAGCATGTACAATAAAAAGAAACAGTCATTCAAGTCTTCGCCTTCGTCCGCAATAAAGAAATGACTGAAGCAGATCGAATGAGCAGGATTTCGAGGTTTTCCTCGTATTCGTATGTAGTTCAGACAGCCGAACGGGGTAAAACTGGAGTACCGGTAATAGTAAGGTAGACTAACTGAGATAAAAGAAAATATGTAAAAGACGCAATGAATTTTATAGATAAGCAACGCCAACAGAGAAATAATATAATAAAAAGCGCATCTTGTTAGCTGATTTCTGGTGGTGCCCATGCATAGGGTGGGCCTCGCATGGCCAATTTCTGGTGGTGCTGAGCACTCACGGGCCTCGCAGAGTCGGCGCCCATGCTTCTATACCCAACACGATCCACCGTAACCGTCAAACCCTCTGCCTGCACAGCTCCTAGATTTTACCCTGGCACCGATTCTGATTATTATCGATTTTCTATTGAATTATCGCAACTAAATTTAAAGCTTTTGGACGATATAGAATAAAAAGCTGACGATTGCGCTGGGGTGGATCCAACGGCGAGGCTGAAACGAAGTTAGAGAACGTGAAAGAGCGAACGGATAAGACTGAGAGAATTCTCATAATATTTCATATCTAAACCCGTCAATACTCGTTTATTTAGAAACCTGCCTCTACGACCAACCTGAATGGCGATATTTTATTAAATCTAGCTCCTATTTAGGAGAATCGGGTAGTATAATTCTGATGTCGGCTACAATAACAATGAGTAGACATCACCCAGAATAATTCTAGGGCTGCCAACCGTCCCGGATTCGCCGGGACAGTCCCGGAATCGGCCCTGTGCGTCCCGCGTCCCCGGACGGATCTCAGCCTAGAGATTCACTTCACATAAAGTTCTTATTTTGCACACTAGGCTATAACTCGGCAAGTCGCGCGATTTTTTAGTTCTGCGATCAATTAGGCCTAACGTTGTTATTTGAGCACTGAATGTTGGACATCGATAGATTAAAATCCACAAAACATTTTACAAACCACTGAGCCTACACTCAATAGCATATTGTGTCCTATAGCCTATGTAGGCCTACTGTCAGTCCGTTGTAATGCTGTTTGAGAGATGGTAAGTCATGCTGATTTCTGCAACTTTGTGCGTCGACCCCAAGATAGTGTTCTGGAACTACTTAAAACTTGGCAGACTAGGGCCTATGAGCTTAAGATAAGTTTTACTACCGGTCGAAAACCTTATTACGTAATAAATGAAGTACCTGTAGTAGGCTAATCAAGTAATCTGCATGCATGGCGTATAAGTGTGCAAGATTATATAATAGGCTATATGTCTACCTATGAACATTGCTCATGCTGATAAGTCTGATTGCTCTGGCAGGTTCAGATAACTGTATATTAAAGAGCTGTCTTCTTGAAGTTGCTTCTAATCTTAAATTTAGGCCAATATTGTCTTTTGACAATTTACCTGCGGAATTATTAACGACTATTTTTGCAGATTGTAGGTTAGATTCTACATTGGGTTGACACAACATTTGTTACATTATGTGGTTATGTGGACAGTGTAACTGTTCAATGCCATATCGAGTGACTATGGTCGTCCCGGAATGGCAAACTAAAAAGTTGACAGCCCTAAATAATTCCCGTTTTCTTTTACTAAGGTCTCTTATTCTCGCATGCGAAACACCAGCATAGTTACTTCACTGACTTGTTCGTCTATATGCTTATAAGCTTATGCAATCGATATCATAACATAGTGAGGCTTAGTTACTTCCATTGCGGCGTAATGTAGCCCAACAGGCGGACACACAGACAGCTACATCGACGTACAGACGGAGAGACATACAACCGGACTGACTAACAAACACACGGACTGTCAAAAGGACAAACACACGAACAAGCAGAGCAACATACACACACATATGCGCAAACATAGAGCGGGACAGATATACATACAGACGTACATACCAACAGACACATCTAGGCCTGCTATTATTATGTAGAAATAACAATCTATCACAGTCGAGATAATTTACATAGGCCCTAAATATAAATCTGACATCGTCAGCAATTGTTTTCAATGAAGGACCTGCTCAGGGCCAGTGGCGGCGCTACGCCAGGGCATGGCAGGACAAATGCCCTGGTTAAAAAAAGCTCTTGCCCTGGTCGTTGCCCTGCCTTTTGCCCTGCCAGAATTTGTTCGGGCATAATTATTGTTTCGTAGCCTAGCCTACTGTTCACGTCCGTTCGTCGGCACTCCGTCGTGGCAGAAATTCTTGCAGGGCAAAAGTTCTGGCAGGGCAAAATTCTGGCAGGGCAAAGGTTCTGACAGGGAAAACTTGTGGCCAGGAAAAGCTCTTGCAGGGCAAAATTCTGGCATGGCAAAATTCTGTCATGATAAAAGTTCTGACAGGGTAAAATTCTGCGACTGTCTATCCGCATTACCGTAGGCCTATACGACTATAGCAGCATATAGGTCTAACTGTCGCTTTATCGGTTTCCAAATGAAACGTAGGCAGTTGCGTAGACAATAGACATTGTGTGCTATATATATTATTCTTGACACAGTTACTTTGTTTGCTGAACGTTTTGCTTTAGAAATGCTACTCGAAAGAGAATTTGCCATGCTTCACTAAGTCACTGAGATTAGTCTAGCCTAATAGGTGTAAGATTTATAAGATTGGTTTTAAAAATGTCAAAAATGGTCGGTTTTATGGCTTCGCCCATCTCGATCGTCCTCTGATCAGCCAACCCTAATTACTATTATAGTGTAAGGTGGGTGATTTACAGTGTTGCCACTGAGGTTTCAGAAATAAACACAGATATCATTGTGAAAAAAGCCCAAGCTATTCATATAAGCGATTTTAGACCCATTTTGTTCAAATTAAGCTGGATTTCGCTTGTTTGGATGAGCGTTGATAAAAATGTTCGTCAAATGAGTCGAATCAAATAGGTCATTGTTGAAACTTTTAAATTTAGAAAAATGTCAATTGTCAAAGTTGTCAGAGATATGGCATCCATATAGAGTTATAGACAATAAGCTGAAGCGATACATGTCGTGTGCGCATGCGCAGCGGGTCGGTCGAGCCTACAGGAGCTGTACAATTGTGTACATGTAGGCTACTGGTTGGCCTAAACACACAACACTCGTATAGGCCTACTAAGTTTAGGAGGTTTTAAAGTTGTCGAAGTTTCCTGCCAATTTTTCTCAATACATTCGCAATCCAACTTTTAAACCTTCTAGAGCCTTAATAGCCTACTCTAGCTATTACTCTGCAACAACTAGACCACCTCTAAAGGTGGTGAATACGGTAGCGCCAAATTATAGGCCTGTGTAATCCCGTGCTATCGAGCACGCGACTCGCCCCAGTCTGCCATGGTTACTTGTATGGCTGCCCTCAGTGCCCTGGCTTTGCCCTGGCTACAAAAAGTGTCTGTTCAAGGCTTCTAAATAATACTCGTCTCAAGTAAAGCTTGAACCGGTGTAAATGTTTCAAATTACCCCCTCCTAAACATTACCTCCCGGTAACTTGAAACCGGTTTCAGATTACCCTCCGGAAACTAGATTTGCATCAATCGTCGCATTTATTGCACTAACAAAATCAGAAAAATCATCCCGCTTCTTGTTTTGATCTGAAGATTTTCATTCGTCATCCCACTTCGTGGTTTGCTATCAATATTTTGATCCGAAAAAAATAATAGCCTCGCAGCCATTTTCTCCATGTAAACTTCAGCAGCGAATAGTATTTTAGTTACAGATGAAAATATTGATTACAAACCACGAAGTGGGATGACGGATGGAAATCGTCAGACCAAGACAAGAAGCGGGATGAATTTTTTGTTATTTTTAGTGCAATAAATGCGATGATTGATGCAATTTTCAGTTTGCAGGGGGGTAATGTTTAGGAGGGGGTAATCTGAAACCTTTACACCGGTAGTCTATTGTTCGTGCAAAGATTTGACCAAACAAATGCAGCGTCTCACATTAACAAAATAGTTTCAAATAACTATGCATGTAGTACTGTAATAGCCTACAATGTATGCTACCTATGCATGTAGGCTTTGCCTTTATGTCAATGTTTACTCTAAATATGACAGCGTTTTACCCAAAAAGTCACACTTGTTTACGCGTCGACATTATCACCGACACGCAGTGACGGAGTCAGTTAGAACCTAAGCGTTTCAGCTTCGTAATATGGAACGGATTTCACCACGAGACCATGCCAATATGGCCTATTGCATCAGATCCAACACTAGACAGGACATACTCTGGGCAGAACCGTGCCTTCTCCCTTGTCATCTCTGGTTAAAACTCCTTCTCAACCACTGCTCTCTCATCTTAAAACAATTTTATTTGGCTGCGCTGGGTGTTGGGAGCGCCCCTGCGTAGTTCACTTTTAGAGGCACTATACAAATTCTCGTGAAGAACGAACGAATGAATGAATGAATGAATGAATGAACGAACGAACGAATGAATGAATGAATGAAAATATGGCGAACTGAATTTAATGCACACAAAGAAAAATCTGTAAAGACCATGCCTGATATACGCCCTTCCGTTAGAGTCCTGGATGATCCAGCGATCAGATAGGCTACTTCCTACAGTTTATTTGCTCTTCTGTGAACACTCAGACAACCTGCATTAAAACAGAATTTTACGACTACAATAGCTTAGTATTCTATCGTCCCACTCTGCAGGCTACTTTAGCAAGTGAAGTTTCATGCGTCATGGGCTAATTATAGGCCAAAGCTGTGACAAGAAATCAGGACATCCTGCCGCTTGCACAAGTGTCGTCCAATAAAAGAAGCGAGAGAGAGTGTGTGTGTGTGTGTGTGTGTGTGTGTGTGTGTGTGCGTGCGTGTGCGCGCGCGCTTCTGTGTGTTTGTGTGCCTGTGCGTGTGCGGGCAAAGTGTTTCCACGAAACTTGTAGGCCTAAACACGACAGTAAATAGCCTACCTATATTAAAGTTCTTAGATGCATCGAAATAGGCCACTTTTGAATCGAGTCGATCAGGTTTTAGAACAATGTCGCTAAATTTCAAGCGCACTCAAAAGACAGCTCGCTCACATGATTAGGCTTTGTGTATGTTTGGTATGCATGAGCGTGCATGTCAGAGATTCAGATAAAAGTCATTGCCAATTTACTTACGTTCTTGCTCACTGTCTAATGGGCTGTCTTCAAACATTATTAACTCCTTGCTGCCAGAGACACCTCAGCTACTTTCTAGCTGTTGTTACGATTCAATACGCACATTGAGGGCAAACTATCTTCCTCTTTTGCCTTAAAAGTGACCTCAGTAGTCACTATAAGCAGCTTGCTATAACGAAAGAATCAGGTTTAGAATACAGCTTTTAGTGTTCGAACATAGACGATGCATCTTTAAAGCTAAAAAAACCCTCAAGTCTCAAAGGTGCTTGATTTTAAAAAGATCATCAGCTTATGAATACTAACACACTTACACAAACACACACTTACACACACACGCACATTCTAACCTGAAGCTGTACATGTATCTGTGCGCATAACAGAGACTACAGAGCAGGGCTGTAATCAAGGGTATATGCGGGCATACTGCGTATAACGGCATCGTATACTCACCTCCCGAAAACACGAAATCAGAAATTTAGTCAAGAAATCAGAAACAAAGTCGATTTTTCTCCCGGTCAGCGTGTACTCACCAGGGTATACGCGGGTAGAAACCAGGGTACACGGGTAGGCCTATACGCGAGTAACTCATGGTACACGCGTCTATCTAGGTGTAAGCTTATATTTTTGATGAAATTCGAAGCGAAAGACTAAAAAAGATCAGAAATTTCACAACCGAAAAAGTCGATTTTTTCTCCCGGTCAGCGTGTAGCCTACTCACTTCAAAATTACCAGTACAGCCCTGCTCCCGAGCCATACAAGGAGTTCCTGAGGAGTCTCGGTCAGAAGATCAAGACGGATCCGAATGCGTACGTTGAGCAGCTGACGATCGACGTGGCTGCTGGAACAGCCAACCGAACAGCATTCGTCGGAGGGGAGAAGAAGAGAGAGACGACTGTCAAGATTGGACAGGAAGAGGACGTCACGCTGGCTGATGGAAGGAAAGCTAAGGTTGGCTAAAAGTCACGACCATCGTTTAGTTATTATAAGAATAATTATTAGCCTAGCCCTAGCGAATGAATGAATGAGTGAAGGAATGAACGAGGATATAAGGAAAGAACAAGACTTCTAATTGCTAAAAGTCTTATTAGTTATTCAGTAGCAGTCTTGCAGGCTTTGACCACCTATAAATATTATAGTGCAGTAGGATAATGCTGTAGAGTTTTAGTTGTTTCTCTAGTAGGTTATTAGATTTTGAAGTCGAAGATTATTCGACGGCAAAGTAATATTAATTAATTAATTATTATTATTGGTAGCAATTTGTGACAACATATGGAAAAATTATACCTACCAAAATCATTCCGCAAAGAGAAAAAAAAACAATTCGAATCCGCAAGTTTGTTATTGTGAGAAAGTACAAACTCTATTAGATCTAACAGAGAATGCAGCAAAAATTATCTGATTCTGTAATAGCTCAATACCTTGTTGTGTATTAGATTGTTAACATCTAAGGAACATTGTCGTAGGCTATAGATCTATAATATTTAGAGTTGAACAAGTCATTTAGTAATTTATCATTCAGAGTTGGTTCATGCAACGACTTAAGCTTAGCGGACTCTGAAATGACATATTTAGCTTGCTTGTTGTTTTATAATATCATCTAAATCAACCTGTCTTTCATTCTAGCTAGGCAAGTCTAACATGACCTGTCGTAAGTTACAATAACATAATTAGCATGTGAGCTAGTTTAACAACTAGGTAGTTAAGTTTCCCCATTTAACCAATTCTTTAGTCGGGGTTGGGCCTACCTAGTCACAGTTATAAATTAACAATACTGTTAACTTCTAGCCTGGAGGAGCTGAGAGAGGCGACAAGAGAGAGGAGACACTGGAGAGGATACATCACGAATGTCGCCAGAGCTCCAAGCGCTGACGGCACCAGGTGACCACCAGGTGACCCAGGTGTGTTCACTTCTAACTGTCTAACACGTCAAAGTACACATAAAAAGACTACATCACACTACTGAGAGCTTTTTCACAAAGTTAAAGTTTAGTATCATTAATTCAACTCACAGTCTTCTTAGAGCCTAGTAAATTAGGTCTAAGTTTTTACACTCCAATTCCAAGTGGATCATAGTCTAACCCCTCCCCTTTATTTTTCCACTGCTTTTGCTACTACTATTGCTGCTGCTCCTCCTCCTCCTACTGCTGCTAACACCGTCGCCGTAAGACTTACTGGTAGGCCTACGTGTATTCACCTATACCTTACATAATCGACTAGGCCTACATGAAGATATACTTAACTCGCTGAATTCCTTTCTAATAAAGACAGTTATTAAAAGAAGTGTAGACAAAGAAGAGGTTTTTTATAATTGCTGTGTCAATGGTCTTACATGTGAAAGTCCAGATCGGAATCGGTGCGGAATGATCATTCCATACCGGTTCCGATCTGGACTTTGTGGCTATCACACTGAGTGGAGACAGTGGACTTATCTTCGAAGGTCACGATATTAATGCTTTGTCGTGCGATATTGCTCCGTGCGCGAGAATAATTTAAAAACTATTTCGCTCGGCTGCGGCCCTGGACTACGGGAAATGGCAAATGCTTCGAACGAACGGAATTCGTTCGAATTGTGGAAAGATGCGAATATCTTAAGAAAACACGAAGCAGATAATTATGTGTGAACCTTATAATTCCTAAAAATGTAATTTATAAAGTTTATTGTAACGACTAAGTCGCAGTTTCTAGTGTCTACCAGACCCCTCGTGTCGTCTTATCCCACCCGTGCTTTGTAGAAGTTGAAATGGGATCTATAATGGCACTTCATGGTCTGGCTGCATTTATCCTTTCGATAGTCAGAACTACGACTAGAATTAAATTTATGTATTTAGACAGTAACCGCTTCTATTCTGCACGTTGCTAAAATTGCAGTGTAAATTGGCATATTAAGCCTATAGATGCTCAAGTCGATTATTAACCATTTGGTAAAAGTTCTGAGCGTCATAACAGTTTCCTATTTGTTGACAAGAACAGACGTTGCTAATGGCAACTCATTGTACTACGTCATTGTTTAGAATACACAACAATAACGAGCCACTTAATAATAATGAAAAACATGACATTAAATAACAATGATAGGCCTACCGCCACGTGTGTTCACCTAGACCTATACCTTACATAATCGAATACATTAAGATAATTATACTTAACTCGCTGAATCCCTTTTCTTATAAAGACAGTTATTACAAGAAGTGTAGACAAAGAAACGGTTCTTCATAATTGCGGTGGCAATGGTTTTAAATGGTTGTGAAAAGACCAGATCGGAACCGGTATGGCATGATCGACGCTATCACACTGAGTGGAGACAGTGGACTTATCTTCGAAGGTCACGATATTGCCGCTTTGTCGTGCGATATTGCTCCGTGCGCGACAATAATTTAGAAACTATTTCGCTAGGATTCGACCCCGCACTACGGGAAATTGCAAATGCTTCGAACGAACGGAATTCGCTCGAATTGTGGAAACATGCGAACATCTGAAGAAAACACGAAGCAGATATGTGTGAACCTTAAAATTCCTAAAAATAAAATTTCTATAATAGGTCTTTATTGTAACGACTAAGTCGCAGTTTCTAGTGTCTACCAGACCCCTCGTGTCGCATGTTCCCACCCGTAGTCTATTTTGTACAGGTTGAAATGGGATCTATATACTGGCACTTCATGGCCTAGTGGCATTATCCTTTCGATCGTCAGAAATGCGACTAGAATTAAATGTATGTATTTAGACAGTAACCGCTTCTATTCTGCACGTTGCTAAAACTGCAGGGTAAATCGGCATATTAAACCTATATATGCTCAAGACGACTTATTAAGCATTTGGTGAAAGTTCTGAGCGTCATAACAGTTTCCTATTTGTTGACAAGAACAGACGTTGCTAATGGCAACTCATTATACTACGTCATTGTTTAGAATAAACAACAATTTCGAGCCACTTAATAATAATGAAAACATGACATTAAAATAATAATAATGAAAGGCCTACCGTCACGTGTATTCACATGGGCCTATACCTTACATAATCGACTACATTAAGACATAGCCTACTTAACTCGCTGAATTCCTTTTCTTATAAGACAGTTATTACAAGAAGTGTAGACAAAGAAACGGTTTTTCATAATTGCTGTGGAAATGGTTTTAAATGATTGTGAAAAGACCAGATCGGAACCGGTATGGCATGATCGACGCTATCACACTGAGTGGAGACAGTGGACTTACCTTCGAAGGTCACGATATTGCTGCTCTTTCGTGCGATATTGCTCCGTGCGCGACAATAATTTAGAAACTATTTCACTAGGATTCGACCCCGCACTACGGGAAATTGCAAATGCTTCGAACGAACGGAATTCGCTCGAATTGTGGAAACATGCGAACATCTGAAGAAAACACGAGGCAGATATGTGTGAACCTTAAAATTCCTAAAAATCTGATTTCTAAAGTATATTGTAACGACTAAGTCGCAGTTTCAAGTGTCTACCAGACCCCTCGTGTCGTATGTTCCCACTCGTAGCCTATTTTGTACAGGTTAAAATGGGATCTATATACTGGCACTTCATGGTCTGGCTGCATTTATCCTTTCGATAGTCAGAACTACGACTAGAATTAAATGTATGTATTTAGACAGTAACCGCTTTGACTCTGCACGTTGCTAAAACTGCAGGGTATATTGGCATATTAAACCTATAGATGCTCAAGTCGTCTTATCAAGCATTTGGTGAAAGTTCTGAGCGTCATAGCAGTTTCCTATTTGTTGACAAGAACAGACGTTGCTATGGCAACTCATTGTACTACGTCATTGTTTAGAATACACAACAATATCGAGCCACTTAATAGACCTAATAATTAAACTATGACAATAATTATAATGATAATAAATATACAAATTATAATATTATATAAAATATGCAAATTATATTGTTATATTGTTGCGCCACCCTTGTGAGCTTTCCTGCCAGACTCAATATAAGGGGGACCCTGGGAGAGAGCATGAGACGAGCGGATGAAGGTTAGACGATAGATTGATAAATCGCGGGTCTTTGTATTCGTCACCAGGAGGTCAGTAGCGCGAAGGCTGGCACATAGTTTCCGTGGCTTTCGGTCTGGAAGCGTCCGACAAGGCCTGTCGGGTAGAGTTCGACTGCTCCCCGTAATTTCTAGCATGTTCTTGTTGGGCGACTATCAGCGAGGCATTCAGCAGTTGCATGTATCATAACAGCGCTTTTAAGTTACTTATCTCGCTAGGCGGCGTGGTGGGTTCTGTCATCTGCTTAATCGGGTTTCCCGCTTTCAGCGTCAAATCGTTGGCTGATAATTATGAAGTCATCGTCGCTCTGTCTTCGTCTGTAGGCCTACTGAATGAGGAGGCATTACCGTCATTTGGCTCAGCCAGTAATTGAACTTTATTTCTTGACATTACTGCTTTTATAGCTAACAACTTTCTCCAAAAAACAACAGAACGAACAACTTAAATCACACTTTCTTACACCATGATGTAAACTGAGAAAACGGAATGTACCGTAGGCCTATCGTCCAACTTTTGCAAATACTTAAGTAAATGTTAATTGTCCCTTAGTCTATTTTCTTAGTAGATTTAACAATCCATGTTTTGCTCTGCTTCCAATCACGGCTCTGGTCAAAGTCAGTGCAGGATTTTATAAGAGATAACAAGAATTCCAAATAGACTAATTACTAATACATCCAAATGACGGCGCGCAAACGACGGCGCGCAAATGTCCTGCGCGATAATGGCTGGACACCGGCGATTTATGTTATTCGCTACAATAACGACAATTTAAAGAAAAAATCGTGTTAAGCGTTTCTGATACTCGTTTAAAAGTAGGCTACTAACTTTGAGTGTTAGCCTATTATAATAAGCAACCTTTCATTAACTGACGAACATAATATTAGCTTCAGCCTTGAGTGTCAATGACATTAATAGCCAAATGGCCCTAATCATCAAACACGCTCTAGATCGAGCGACAAAACAAAACAGTCATTAAAGAATAGTTCACTCTTGAGTACCATAAGCAATCTTTCGCTAATTAATAAGCATCAACGTCCAAACTTTTCAGAGCACTAGGCCTAGCCTACTTAGAACTTTTAATTCGAACGACGATAAAGTAAACATATTTCGGCATCTTAAGCAAAAAGCAGCGTAACTGCAAAAGAACTTAATGAAAAGTCTAAATCTAAAAGTCTAAATCGAAGCATGACACATCCAGCCATAGTCTTTTGCGATCGCCCTTCATACCCAGATGGGAAGACTATATGTGAAGTCTACCCATCGATCAGTAGCTCGTCATCTTCTCCAGCCACAAATCCACCGAGAGACTGGTTCTCTGCTCCTCCGACAAAACCTTCGACCGAGTAGGATGGCGGCTCCTCTGCAATCTGTTCATATTACACGTATAAATTCATTTATTGTTCACATAAATTTATCTGTTTACTTATAATATTCTATGCCTAGACATTTATATTGGCCTATTATACATGGTCACCCGCAGGAGTTTGCAGAAGGGCAAAACGTAATGGACGCTGTTAAAATTTGTTAGCAGAAAACTTGAAAGAGGCAGAGCTGGAAATTAGAAACATGGCTATCTTTCACATAGGTATCTAAAAGTAATTTGCTCAGTTTTAGGCCTACATTGTGTTTCATTTGTATCTCTAGTGCTTAAGATCAAAGAAAATTTGTTAAGGACGAAAAGTAGCAGTTAAAAATGGTGACAGGACAATTACCCCCTGGACAATTACCCCCCGGACAATTACCCCCCGGACAACTACCCCCTGGACAACTACCCCCGTACCAATTACCCCCCGGACAACTACCCCCGTGCCAATTACCCCCCGGACAACTACCCCCCGTGCCAATTACCCCCTGGACAATTACCCCCCGTACCAATAACCCCACGGACAATTACCCCCGTGCCAATAAAGAAGTCTATGTCGCGTTAAACGCAAGTTAGTGTTAAACGTTCAAGAAAAATGTTAAATAAAATCCAATCTGAAAACGGTTGTAAGCTACTTGTAACGCCTGCCTAATTAACTATTTAAATGTTTATGCTTCCCTCTCTAAGATTTATAAAATTCCATCATGACTAGGTAAGGATAAATTAAGTAGACTGTGTGTATTGCATTGAATGGTCAGCTAAATATCATGCAAGAGCGTACAGGTAACGTATGCCTGAGAGCGAGAGAAACAGATACAATAGAGAAAGACAGAGAGAGGAACAGAGAGGCATGGAGTGCTAGAAGGAGGAATGTACGCAGATAGCTGAGAAATAATGGCAGCAACGAGTGTGTATAAGTGTGTTCAATATGTATTGTAGAGTGAGATATTGAAGAAAGACGTCTACACAGCAAAGTTACTTTAGGATAGACTTTGGCAGCGTTGAAAGTCTGACAAATACGAAGACCATGACCATGAGAATGTTCGTTCCCACACGCGTATACGAACAAGCTCACACTGTACCACGGTGGGTAGTTGTCCGGGGGGTTATTGGTACGGGGGGTAATTGTCCGGGGGTAATTGGCACAGGGGGTAGTTGTCCGGGGGTAATTGGCACGGGGGCTAGTTGTCCGGGGGGTAATTGTCCAGGGGGGTAATTGTCCAGGGGGTAATTGTCGGGGATAATTGTCCGGGGGGTAATTGTCCAGGGGGTAATTGCCCTAGAACCGTTAAAAATAGGTGTCAGTTTTCCTGGGAGACAAATACCTACTCTTGTCCCTATGTGCGGGCTCCATAGGCCCATACGAATATACAGCGCAAGAGTTGTAGATTTGCGGAATTGTTTAGATGATAGTTTTGTCTCAGTGGACACGGTCACAGCTTTCAAAAAGAAGCCATTTAAAAATGAGCTACACGTATGACTCGACCACTTAAACGAATTAATACTATATTATGTTACTTCGGACACCTGATGAGTGCAGACACTGCTAATACAAGGACGAATTGAGGGTACCAGAGCACGGGGAAGACCAAGGAGGTGCTGGATGGACGATGTCTGTGACTGGACCGGACTATCACCCGTGGACTGCGTCAGACGGGCGCAGGACAGAGTGGAATGGAGGAAGCTGCTGTCGTTGCCTCTGGTCTCCGACCCTCAGAAATGAGGCTGGACAGCATCATCATAATTTATATTTAATTCAGGAAAACTAGGGATAGGATCAAAGTTGTTGTGTTCCTTTCGATAGACTCTTACCTCAATCAGTGGATTTGTGAAACCGGCCTCGGTCTGTCTTGATACCCTTGCATCTGGTGCTGCAAAGAAAAAAATATTTCAGACCCGAATATTAATTAGGGCCTATGTAATCAATCTGTAAGCATATGCAAATAAAAAAAATGGAAGAACTGTAGGCCAGATCCTTGCATTTTCTTTAGACTTAACAATGTCGCCTTGCGATGTAGCCCTACAGTTGACTAGTGGTTCATCTTCACACTTAAACTCCAAGCTTCTAACGCGACACTCGAAGGCCAAGCTTAAGGCGCCATACTATTCGCACAGTGATTTACTTATACAATCATTTCCTATATTTTACATGTTGGAAACTTAAAATTTTCTTTGCACAAATTTGAATGCGCATAACTTCGGACTCTGTTCGCAGAATTGGATAAAACTTTCAGGAAACATTGATAATTTATCCTTCTTATTTGCCTGAAATTTTATAGAGTTTTATTTAGAACTAGCTGTACCCGGCCACGCGTTGCTGTGGCTGAAAAGACCGTCCATCCCTCCCTCCCTACCTCTCTTCCCCTACCTGCCTCCCTCCCTCCGTCCCTCCCTCCCGTTCCCTCCCTCCTTCCCTCCGTCCTTCCCTCCCGTTCCCTTCCTCTAGTTCCCTCCCTCCGTCCCTCCCGTTCCCTCCATCCATCCATCCCGTCCGCTCCCTCCCCTCCCTCTTTCTCCCGCTCCCTCCCTCCCCTCCCTTCCTCCCTCACCCCCTCCGTTCCCTACAGCTACGGTATGCACGGCCTCATTGGAATGCAAATGGACGGCGCGGCCTCATTAGAATGCAAATGGACGGACGCGTGAAAGTGGAATTAAAAGTTGTGTTTTTTGGTCGAAAATATTGCGCTTTTCCCCAAAAGGCATAAAAAAAACCCGGAGGTGTTCGAATGGAACGTTTTGCGAAAATTTTCAAAGCAATCGGTTCAGAACTCTCCGAGAACCGATGTAACAAACGGTAACTTTTTACATTTTTATTTATATAGATTGACAAGTATATCGCCAAAACAAAAATGGTATCAGTTCAATTGGGACACCGTGTAATGTACAATAATTGTACATAAACGTAATGACTCATGGATGACGAATTGACGCAGGCAATAATTAAGTAAGGTAGAACAAACAAAATATCGGGTTATGAGGTCTTGTATAGCACTGAGTTTCTTGAAATAGCATCATCAATCATCGTATAGTAAAATTAGGCTATAGGCCACTATAACTATGACAACTCTTCCCTCATTCCCTGAAAATGGTTGTCTTGATTTGTTTCCTGGCCTTTATGGCTATGCATGGGCAAAACTTTTGCAATTATTCTTGGCATTCAATGTCAATTCTTCGAAGTGCATTTCAGACAACTGGGCTACAATCAGTTCCAAGTATCTTTTAAGTTCTTCCAGGTCAGTTGATACCTACAGGTTATTATCCCAAAAAGTTTCTTGATTGGCATTAGTTGTATTTGTTTAAAACGCTGAATTTCTCTAATTGATAGCCTACATGCAAGTAATTATCCAAAGAAGATCGCCGACTTTTTGCCAACGTTTAGTTTTTTTTCATATCCCAGGTTTCTGTAAAACATTGCATTACTTGTACGCTTTTGAAGTCTATTGTCGTTTCTTCACATGCATCATGCTGACGTCTAATTAATCAATGACAATAATCATACTTTGAACTAGAGATAAACATTTCTATTGAGAAATAGAGTTACCTCTCCAGAACCTAACGGAATTGCCTTCAGCTGATTCACTTCCATTGTTCATACTCCTACAGACGACAGTCAGCTCGTCCAAATGGCGCTGGTCTCGTCTGGCCGCCTGGCGTTGAAAACTGACGACAACGACGATGATGACGACGATGAGGATGATGAGTACGAATCCACCGATTCCAGCTCCCAATCCGATTCCAAGCTTTAAATGTGGTGGAAGGCCAGTCTCCTCCGCATGGAAATCTGTAGGCCAAGTTGTTTGCAGAGAAGAGGTTGATGCTAACAAAGATAGGAACATGTTGAGTAATCAAAGCGTGATTGTTTGAATGCATTTGTAGAAGGTCCTCATTAAAATTGTCCCGAGCACTAAAGATTATTTGCTTGAGGTTAAAATGCAACAACCCGACAATGTGACACTTTGAAGGTAAATCTCATGCTCGCATGTTGAATTTACCACCAAGCCATAACTTTAAGGCAAGACATTGCAAAGTGCATGCATCCGGCTACTCTAAATAACCCGTGCAAAGAAACAAATTCTGCAATACGGACCACAACCATCTCTTTATCCCTTTCAATCTGAGCAACTAAGCATCGACCAGAAGAAGTCGAGGTCTATTTTCCTGCGGCCTTCAATGCTACCCCGTAACTACAGTACCGGCGCTAGGGTACCGGAGGCCCCCCAAAATAACTTGAGGCCCCCCATACCTTGAGCTGTCATCTCAGCAAAATTTCTCATAATATTAAAGTGCTGAAAGAAATGGTGTAAGACTTCAATAGATGTCCCATCCCAATTGTTAAATTTTTTGGAATTTCCATGCTGTAATGGTAGAAATTTTAAGCTGTCATCTTTACAAAAAATAGCTCTTTTTCATTGCTGTTAGTCGTGGTTTAGGACTTCAGAGTGTCCCTCTCAATTGTTTAAATTGATCCAATTTGCCAACTGTAATGGTAGCATTTATAGGCTGTCATCTGAACAAAATTTATCATTATTGATGGGCAGTGGATGATACCTATGGAATATTTCTGAAATATTGGGGATACAAGGATTCCGTCCCAACCACAAATTGTGGGCCGTGCCCCTGTCCACACCCCCCTTTGGTTGAAGTACAATGCTCTATTGATTTGAGTGATATTATTTCGTATGCTTTGCGTTAAAACATAATTCGGTGCATGGTTTCAGGATTGAACCGTTATGAAAGGTATAAAGACCAGCTAAATTTGGGGCCCCTTTCAAACTCTAATGGTTATATACTTATGCCCAAAACCAGTATGATATTTGTATTAGGTCTGCTATGGCAGTGCCATATGGTTAGTTGAGGCATGCACCAGACCGGATCTGTAGTCACAAATAGGCATAATGACCAGCTAAAATTGGGGGCCCTTTTCAAACTCGGCCCCCCCCAATTGGGGGGTACGGGGGTGCTAGCGCCGGCACTGCGTAACTACATGAGTGCTCTGAATGTTTCGTGCAAGGAGTCACCTGGCACAGAACGAAACATAGCGTCTAGACGAGAATTCGTGCGTGCTGACCTGCCACATAAGCTTACTTCACGAAATTATTGATTAATCAATAGACGGTGACTTTTAAAATTTTGATCGATTGTCTGGCATTATGCGCGTTACACTTACAACGCCGTTACATGCTACAGTTTTGGTTGCCTTTAGGATCAACCTTTGGCTATTTCCGGATGGGTTGGTGATCCGTCTAGGGTTGGTTAGAAGCGAGTCGTCGCTAGGTAAGCCTAAGTCAAGGAGAAGCTGTTTGCCAAACCCCCGCTCATTGAGCACCATTCAGCTATGCAACGTCTTGCTTTTTAGTGGTTGAATCGACCATTCTTTGTCGCCCAGTCTCTGACATTGAAGCGCGTCGGGCTCTTCACTCTGCTGCGAAGGGACAACTGCTTGTTCCACGGGCTCGCTTGGCTACCAGACAGTGTCGAGCTTTCTCGGTTGTGGGGCCGTCAATCTGGAATGACCTCCCCCCTAACCTCCATCTCCTCCACCTGACCAGTCAATCCTTATTCCTTAAGTCCCTTAAATCTTTTTTATTTCGCCGTGGCTGGGCTGGGAGCGCCTCTGAGTAGTTTCTTGAAGGGGTGCTATATAAATGCATATAATGAATGAATGAATGAATGTGGAATAAGATCTGGTTTGAATGAACGAGTAAACGAATGAACGAATGGACATGCTCACTTTCTAGAACTTACTGCTTACTGTGGCTTCCTATGGAACCACGATTAAACTAATGTTGATGTATAGGCCTATATATTGGACAGTAAAAGTGAAATTCTATCAAACTTCCTTACATAAATTACCCGTGCGGCTCAAACCAAAGCAGCATTCATCTTCTGAAAACAGAAACTTTTACTTGTGGGAATGAAACAGAAGTGAAAAGGAAACCCATTGACGCAGTTTTGCTAACGGTTTCTTGTAGGCCCTATTTGCGTAAAATATTAATATAGTGGCCTATATGCTAAATAATACCATTTAATCCGTAGGCTACAGCAGAATTTATAACTTGCTGCGTTTTGACAGCATCGTGATAATAATATATTATTACTGAATAAAAGAATTTGCGATAGCCTACCATAATAGCTCAGTCTGTAGTATCTTGGATAGAATAAAGTCGTAGAATTTGATCTGAACCATATCTGAAGAGTTCGACATTGGAAAGTCATTGGGTCAGGAATACGAGATCCACAAACCGTTCTTGTGTTCTCACCTCCATCTTGGCATGTCAGCTGATCAAGACAAAATATCAAAACCATTGTAACATTTCTTTACGTAGGCATTGCAAATCTTCTGTCAAATCAAAAGGATTCACTGCGAACAGTTTATCATCAAGATTTCAAATAAGCGCTAATATAGGCATAATAATAAGCTGTTGGAATATATATGCACATTCTAGATGGCGCTAGCGTAGACCGTAGATGACCGTGGATGACTCTATATAGTTTACTCTATGTGTACGTCACTTCCTCCTATATCTTTATCTTTGTAATCCTGAATTAAAGCTCTGCATTCCAACATAAGCAAGCCTTACTAATTTAGAACTATCGCATGTCGCCGTATGACCGAATGTAAAGACTTGGAAGGCTACTTTTGTGCGAAAGATTCATTTCCAAATACAATGTAGATTTAATTGTAGGAATCTCACTATAGACTGTGACGCAGTTTTATACGACAATTTTCATCTTGTTAGCATGGAATGCTGTAACTAATTTGCAAGGAATCAATTTAATATTTAGCGTAACTTTAACTTGCAAGCAATTTTATGGCAAACGCATAGTGAATTTCACAGCTGCCTTATACGATATTTTGTCTATAGCTGATTTACACAGAATTCGGTAACCAGCTTGCAAAGACTTTTAGATAGCCTAGCCTAGCCTAGCTAACTAAGCATTTTAAGGAATTCTTAACCGAGCAAGCTATGGCAGATTGACGTACTTACAGGGAATTTTGTGACAAATTTACTAGCTTTTGAAATCGTATAGAATCTCGATGTACATATTGTAGATATTCGTATTGCTGAAAACGTTCTGTCACGGAAGCTACTTCTCCTTAAAGTATTTTAACACTTCACTGCATCAGTGGCGTAGCCAGGAATTTCTTATGGGGGATTTGAGGGTTTTATGGCCTGGCCGGATGCCCTTTCTGACACCAACCCAACAGTATTACAAAAAATAAGAAGGGAATAAAGAAACAATGGGAATAAAGTTTAAAAAAACAAGTGTTTACCACAAGCAATTGTTTTGTTTTTTCTTATTTAAGTGGATAAATTACCTTTAGACAAACTTTTTCCTGGGCCAATGGGGGGGTTAACTCCAGAAACCCCCTTTGTCTATGCCACTGCACTGCATCATGCGAGCAGATGAACGCATAGAAAGAAGAATCGCATTTACATGACATTGAAGTGTTCGATTTAAACGCACCTTGATGAATACATTTGTACATGTGGTTGAATCTTCGAGAGTCAGTTGCTCGAATGTGATTCTAACTTTGAGGTCTTCGTATGTAGTGTAGAGATAGTGGAAACATTCGCTGTAAGCTGGAAAGCTGCTCGGATAGCCTGGTGAACTGATCATACCTGAACTTCCTTGGTACAAATAGTTAGCGGAATTACTGCAATCCGTCGCAAACCCTGAATTGTATGATAATTTAAATCCTCTGTAACTTGTATGTGTGTGATAATAATAGGAATGAAATCGTATGGTAACAAGTGAGTTGGCCCTGCAGTTGTAGACAAGTCCACTTGTAGGAATCGTGTACGCAGCACAGAACTGAGTAATAGTGCCATCACAACCAGTGATCTGCAAATGAAATCAACCACGAAGATTGTGAATGCGAAGTTCAATCAACCTAAATTTCTGCTCTGTTCGGCTTCCCTTCTTGTCGCAGGTATTAGTAGTAGTAGTAGTAGTAGTAGTAGTAGTAGTAGTAGTAGTAGTAGTAGTAGTAGTAGTAGTAGTAGTAGTAGTAGTAGTAGTTGTAGTAGTAGTAGTAGTAGTAGTAGTAGTAGTAGTAGTAGTAGTAGTAGTAGTAGTAGTAGTAGTAGTAGTAGTAGTAGTAGTAGTAGTAGTAGGAGCAGTACCAGCAGCAGCAGCAGCAGCAGTAGTAGTGGTAGTAGTAGTAGTATTTTTTCCTGAACTGTCAAAAAAACTAAGTTTGCACCCTCAAATATTTGTATTTATTTTATTTTACATTTCTTTTTGGTTATATTAATATAATAGTAATATTTTATTTTTATTTGTAATTTAGTAAAATTATACAGAGAAACGACCTACAGACAGACCTAGAGAACTGCAGCGTGTAGGCTGTTCACTTCTAATTTTGGAAGTACAGCCCTGATTGTAACTATAACTTATCACTTCTTTAGAGTCAACGCCGTATGGCCTACGGAGACAGAGTGACAAAGTCTCCATGTTGGATAAAAGTACTATACTATACTATTTTGGGGTTTTTATAAAGCGCCTCTCACAGTACTGTCTAATCAGAGGCGCTCCCAATGCGAAGATCCCCTTGGAAAAAGAAAAGTTTTAAGGAAACGCGCAGAAACAGCTGTGCTACCAGATAAGATCTGAATACGAATTCTAGTAGGAGGCCATTCCAAAGCAAAGGACCGACAGAAGCAAAGGCACGATGCTGGGCTGTAGCAGTCCGAGACCGTGGTACAAGAAGGTCATGACGGTCTAAAGAGCGGAGAGGACGTACCGTGGTAGTTGAGATCACAGAGATAGCGAGGAGCTGTACCCAAGAACATCTTACAGTTGCACTGTTATCGAGTTTCTGTGCAGTTTGTGTTATTATTTCTGGCAGGATAATAATTATATAAACTGCCATAAATTAGAATAAGTTTCCCACTTGATAAGTCATCAAAGGTTTATTCAAGCATTGAAACTATCCAAATTGAACCTTCCCTGGATTAAGTATTGTTTTGCTCACCTCAACATAATCATATGCACAGCTGTAGCCACTCGAGTAATAGACGTTTATATCGATTACTCGAATGGTAAGAGTAGTCGACATTGGAACGGATATGTATTGATAGCAGTCAGTTCCTCTTGGATAGTCATTTGGGTAATTTGGTGAGGTCACAACACCGGATGACCCAGTCAATGTCTGACCGCAACCTGTAAGAAAATAAGAATGGCGGACACTGCAATTTTAGAATAATTTCGATTATACTACTACTAGTAGTAATAGTAGTAATAGTAATAGTAGTAGTAGTAGTAGTAGTAGTAGTAGTAGTAGTAGTAGTAGTAGTAGTAGTAGTAGTAGTAGTAGTAGTAGTAGTAGTAGTAGTAGTCGTGGTGGTGGTGGTGGTGGTGGTGGTGGTGGTGGTGGTGGTGGTAGTGGTAGTAGTAGTAGTAGTAGTAGTAGTAGTAGTAGTAGTAGTAGTAGTAGTAGTAGTAGTAGTAGTAGTAGTAGTAGTAGTAGTAGTAGTAGTAGTAGTAATAGTAGTAATAGTAGTAACAATTCTAAATTTACGATACATCTGTTTTCATTTTCATTGCCTCTCAGGTAATATCTTCGCGTACATTTAACAGTTTTCCATTACATTTCTAACTAATGAAAGAAAGTACGCCTACCGGTTGCTGGAGGACTTGTCGTGGTGTTTGTAGGACAATAGCAAATCCTTGGCCCCGAGTAGTCGTCGGTGTAATCCCATGTGTAGTAACATGGAGAGTAGCAAGGGGGCAGCGTAGTGGTTGGGCAGCGGCAGTATCTTACACCATAGATGTTGATATCACTGAAACAACCGGATGAACACCACATCGGCGACTCGGTCGACCCTTGGCAATTGCAGAATTGATTTCCCCAATAGTCGGCGTCCAGGTAACACCCATAGGAACATGAGAGTGGGCTGGAAGTAGTCGGTGGGCAGTTGCAATAGGGGTCGCCGCGCCAGTCAGTAGAACGGTAGCAGCCAGAAGGACAAGGTCTGGTTGTAGTAGTTTGTCGCGAGCAACTGCAGATGGGGTATCCGTAGTAATCGTATGAGAGTGTACAGGGAGGCATGCATCGACTGGTTGTGTACCGGCTGGTTGTGTACAAAGAACCAGACACAGGACAAGTGCAAAACCGCGATGAATAGGATGATTGCAGTGAACAGCCAGCCATGCATTGAGGATTGGGAGCAGGTGTAGGCATAATTATGTTCGTATTATTGGGAGGACATGAGCAAATGTATCCGTATGCATTAGTCAGCAGCGAGCAGTTGTTGTAGTAATTACATTCTACAAGAGCAAAGAACCAAAATTACACGCGTTGCTTCCGAACTAAAGTAATCTGCGCTTATTTAAGTCCCTTAAATGTTGTCAGGTAAAGGTACCAGACTGACTGATTTAGATGCCGGTATGGGAACTTGAGAGCTGTAAATGGCGTAAGGTTGGGTTG
The DNA here is from genome assembly GCA_949752735.1 of Lumbricus terrestris. NCBI lineage: Eukaryota > Metazoa > Annelida > Clitellata > Crassiclitellata > Lumbricidae > Lumbricus > Lumbricus terrestris. The sequence continues at coordinate 93,690,648 of OX457036.1, forward strand.
TCGTAGACCTGATTTGTTTGCCCCAAATAACCAAATCTGATAGCTTTCCGCCGCAGAACTCGTCTTCGATTCTTTGTTTCCTTACATGTAGGTGTGACAGTTCAGTGCATCAGACATCATCTGATCGTCATCGTCCAAATGCAGACGGAACCCAATAAGTTTTTTAATCCCTATCTTTATTCTTAGGCCATACTTATCATCGTTCTCACTCTCTCCGACACCATCGTCATTGTCCAAGTGGCTGCCCAAATTAATATTCCCCTGGATGACCTCAAGTAGCGTGTACCTGAATCCTTCTAAAACTTGATTCGTACCTATAGCCCTTTGAGAAAAAGAAGCAAATCTATTTCCATCAACCTAGACTCCGCATTTGCATTCACTTATTATAGATCTTGTTCACAACTATTGCGCGATTTCTGACCCGAGTCTTTCTCGCTCTTACTTCACGCCTATCAATGACCTTCTCAACATTGAAATAGCCTACTCTTTCTGAACATAGACATCACCCAGATAAACCGTCTCCAAGTTATTCAGAATGTCCTCGCCCGTGCTGTCACTCTTCCACCCTAACTAACACTATTCCGCCCTTCCGTCACCACACCACCTAAATTTGAAAATCGTTTCACAGCCATACGTGTAGTTACCACGCTTCATTGGAGCAAATTCTGCCACAGTTATATAAATATTCCACCCACCCTACGAATTCACCAAAACCGCCCCTCTAGCTACCTCTTCAAAGGTCTTTCGCTCGGAATTGAACACGCTGTCATTGACTAAGCTTATCCAGATCACTCATCTTTGCCTCACCTCCATTATCCATCACCATTTCAACTATAAACGTTATCTACCTTAGCCGTCCTGCCTGACTCTCCGGATCTTCACCTCCTTCGTGTCTATCGATTTCCTTCTGATTCAAAACCCGTGGCTGTTGCAACTTGGTTTTATAGGCGCTGTATAAAATTAATCTCAAGCTTGCGACTACGATTACGATCACGATTACGACTGACTGACTTTCACGAACGTCTGATACCAATTACATCGCATTGAAGGCAAACACAAATTGGCCATTGCCTTGGAAAGAAGTAGGTTAAACGTTCGGCAGTATCTTACCAATTCGATCTGCTCGATAGCTTATTGCATAGCCACCGCCAGTTACGGAACCGTCCGTCTTGAAGCGAATGATAACCTCAGAGCAAAGCGTGAATGTAACTGGGTTAAGGTTGGAACCGGTTCCACAGTATCTGGATGGAGTGGCCACCGAATGCGATCCGCAAATGAACTGCAGAGTAAAACAGGAAAAAGATTCGATTCATGTAATTGGTTTCTATGTTTGCTATGTTGCTGTGTGTAGTGTTGCGACGTATACCAATATAGCAAACTTATATTCTCCTTATTGGCAATTGCTGTAATCAACACTTTGGTGTATAGGCATCTAACCGTTTAAAGCTGAACGTCGAAGACAATGTAGACTCCAATCAATCAATCAATCAGTCAATCAATCAATAAATCAATCAATCAGTAACTCAGAATTGATATAGTGCTCCTTCAAGATAGGCTATCTACTCAGAAGCGCTGCGGGCGAAGATCCGGCAAAAAACAAAAACAGTTTTCAATAGTTTTGTTAAACTGAGAACAGTTTGGGGAGGTGTCGCATAGTCAAGGGAAGTCCATTCCAGGTTATTGGGTCAAAACCGTCAAACACAGATAATTAACGGTTCTGCATTGTCGCAGAGCGATTGAAGGGAACCATTAAGTCACCATTGACAGAAGAGACAGATTGTCACGAGTTGCCCTTGTGAATATCTTTAGGCCATTATTGTATGCTTATATAATTGTATCTATGTTGTGCTATGTCTTAGGCCTATATAATTATTATATGCTTAAAGGAACATTGTGACAATATTATAATATATACTTAGTGCCACATAGCTATATATATTAATGTATCGATGGTCGTCGATGGTCGTTGGGTCCAAGAAGGTGTGCCGGGGTTAAAGGTCATCTGTCTGGAGGCGGATAGGCTATATAGGCAAGAGTACAGACTGTCTGGGGATCAATCGTGGTCAATCGTCGTGAGTCGTCGGAAGTCAATCGTCGGAAGTCAACCGTCGGGGTCCAGTGGTCGGAAGGCGAATACGGAGCACAACCGTGCTACCAGGCGGGTTTACGGGGCACAACGGTGCTACCAGGAGAATACGAAGCACAACGGTGCTACGGTGCTATCAGACGAGGACGGAGTCATCTTCTCCGCCACGTCTACGACAGGAGGTGGGCGGTGCCGGAAGGCACTCCTCTACAAGACGCGGTCAGCGGACGTGACTGGAACGCCAGCAGGACTGCAACTCTGGACGCTGGGTTCTTCTTCCATCCTGGAACGAGGAAACGGACGAAGTCGACTTCAGAACGGAGCAACCGAACCAGACCAGTGAGCCGACAGAAGCCCTTCGCTGTGAAACCCGTAGGACTTCTTCACACCTACAGAAACTGTCGCCATGCGAACGGTAACGTGAGTCATCGACCAGTTGTTGGGTGGGGTCTGGGGGAGGGCACGACCATCCATTAGGGCGCTATAGATTTAAGCTATCGACGATATTATTTTGCTCTATATGTATTATGTCTTTCAGTTTAATTTCAGTTGTCTTTTTACTAAACGAGTTCTGTGCTTTGTTCTATAGTCTAGTACTTCGATAATAGTCTTAAACACCCTGGTCCGTAATAGGCTAGGGCCTAACTCACCATTAAAGATAACTCATGACACAGATGGTTGCAATAAAAATGAATTGAATTGAATTGAATTGGATTGGATTGAGGCTTCCTATGCAAGTGTAAAGGGGAGGATAAGACGGTGCCGTAAAATGGGGTAACATTGGCACTGCGGGGTAACTTTGACATGGGGAACCAGACTACGTATTATACACAGAGAACCGTGTTAATACGCGCATCTGACAAAAATCTTGCAAACTCCGCCACTGGTTGTTCTTTGCCAGTGCCAGTCCAAGGCCTGGAGAAAGGAGGAGGGCGACACTAATCATCTTTGATATGGCAGTGTCGTTAAACAGTGTCAAGCCAAAAGCATGAAATCAGCATTTTCCATCACGGGACTGATCCCATGCAGCCCAGAAATTGCTATCAGTCGCAAGGAACTTGTATGGGTAACGGCCCGCTATTCCGAGGGTCCAGTATTCCGAAGGTCCACTATTCCAAATATCCGCTATATTTTGTTCGCTAACCTTGGTGGTTAGGTTACAGTGGGTTAGGGCTAGGGTTGGGGTTAGGGTGGGTTAGGGTTGGGTGGGTTAGGGTTAGGTTTGTGGCCATGGTTAGGGTTGGGGAGGTTTAGGGTTATGGTTATGGTTGGGGTGGGTTAGGGTTAGGTTTGGGGTTATGGTTAGGGCTGGGGTGGGTTAGGTCTAGGGTTATGGTTAGGGTTGGGGTGAGTTAGAGTTAGGGTAATAGTTAGGTTTATGGCTAGATTTAGGGTTAGAATTCGGAATAGTGGACCTTCGGAATAGTGAACCCTCGGAATAGTGGACCCAAACCCTTGTATGTCTGCTTGATTGGGATGCTACGAGAAAGTCGTGGTCAAGGTGATTTCAGACATCTATATAGCACCCCCAATTATAGTACGGGTATCTCCTCAGTAGTGATGAGGAGAAGAAAAGGAAAAAAGGGAAGAAATTGGATACATCAGGAAAGGTAATGGAGATTAATGAGTTGACATGACGAGAGCTGAACCACATGCTGAATGCGACTGATGATGCAGTTTTTGGCTTCCAGGCTAACACATTTTGGGATTCGGACAATATTCAATATACAATATTCAAAACTGTTGCAAAATCGGTCTCCTTGGCAGGATTTCTGATTTGTAGAAAAGAATAATTACATGTACATGCATATTCAGTATACTGCTGTATGCATGTGAGACATGGACCTTGCGCAAGAGGGAAACAAACAAACTATTGGCATTTGAAATGAGATGCTACAGATGGATACTGCACATCAGATGGGAGCAAAAGATAACAAATGTGGAAGTGCGCGCAAGAGTGGGAAACACAAAGAACATAAAACAACTGATAATGGAGAGGAAACTAAACTTCTTTGGACATGTATGCAGAATGGGAAACGACCGACTTATCAAACAGGTCATCTTCGGAATGATGGACGGAAGGGGGGTTAGAGGAAGACCGTGCAGAGAATGGCTAGATGACGTCACGGACTGGTGTGAACTGGAAATCTACAAACTTAGCAGAATGGCGCTGGAGAGAGACAAATGGAGACGTATTGTGAAACATGCGATCGACACCAACGGGCACTGAGCCCATGGACCGCAATGATGATGATATGCTTAGTACACATGAACAATGCATTTTTTTAACTTTTAGGATGCCAGTGTTACCCAGTATGGGTCTAAAATTGATCTGTATCTGAAATAATATATGTTGCAAAAATTAGCCTACCTCAAACCTGAGGCAACTTTGTTTTTTATTCGAATATTTTTAAACTATAGAAATATTTTTCTCAATTCTAAAATTCTACATGGTCGTAGGTACCATCCATGATGCTCATAGTTTAAAAATCAAGCATTTTCTCAACTCGTGTAGGTGTTATCCGCCAAAACCCCTCCAAACTATGCCAATGTTACCTCATTTTACAGTGCCAAGTCTGATTAGCATCGCCACATCAACGATGCAATTTTCTAGACGTAATGAATTGAAAATCGCACACGCTACGCTCGGCAAGTCGCACGATTTTTTTTAGTTCTGGGATCAATTAGGCCTAACGTTGTTATTTGAGCACTGAATGTTGGACATCGATTGATTAAAATCCACAAAACATTTTACAAACCACTGAGCCTACACTCAATAGCATATTATGTCCTATATGTAGGCCTACTGTCAGTCCATTCCAATGCTGTTTGAGAGATGACATGCTGATTTCTGCAACTTTGTGCCTCGACTCCAAGATAGTGTTCTGGAACAACTTAAAACTTGGCAGACTAGGGCCTATGAGCTTAAGATAAGTTTTAGGCCCTACTACCGGTCGAAAACCTTATTACGTAATAAATGAAGTAGGCTACCTGTAGTAATGAAGTAATCTGCATGCATGGCGTATAAGTGTGCAAGATTATATAAAAGGCTATAGGTCTACCTATGAACTTTGCTCATGCTGATAAGTCTGATAGCTCTGGCAGGTTTAGATAATTGTGTATTAAAGAGCTGTCTTCTTGAAGTTGCTTCTAATCTTATATTTAGGTCTTTTGACAAGTTATCTGCGGAATTATTAACGACTATTTTTTTAGATTGTAGGCTAGATTCTATATGGGGTTGACACAACATTTGTTACATTATGTGGTTATGTGGACAGTGTAACTTTTCAATGCCATATCGAGTGACTATGGTCGTCCCGGAATGGCAAACTAAAAAGTTGGCAGCCCTATTTATGGGGCGTGGTCAAATTGGGGTAATTTATCGGGTTGACGTTCTAAATTATTTTCCCATTGTAACTCTTGCTTAATTAGAAGCTGGATTGATGAAAATAAATCCGGTTTAAATGGAGGTTGGAGACTTTCCGACGGTGGTCAATGCGTTTTTCAAGGATTTCTACGTTGATGAGTCTATAAACAATAATTAATATGCTTGCACTGGCCACAACCTCACCAGCTTTTCTCCAAGAGATCATTTCAACTTGCTGCTACATTCTTTATTCCATCAGTTTGAAGAAACATTTCCTGGAATGCTCTGTAGTCTAATGCCTCATAATTACATCTTAAGGCAAGTTACGGTATCTGCCTTAGCCTATAATAAGAGTTCATGCGAACTATAGTTTTTACTCACCTCTACATAATCAAAGACGCAGCTAGAAGAGTACTCGGTGTTGATGTACTGGAATGTTAAGGAAGCTGAACTGCGTGTGGGAACACTCCACCGATAGGTACAGTCGACATTGTTAGAGTAATTCGATGGATAGTTCGGAGAATAGATAATTCCAGACGACCCGTTGTACTGGACCGTGTTTCCACAATCTGTGCGACGAGTTTAACCAATATATTTAAAGTCAGGATCTCATTTGGTGTGTTCTAGTCTTGTCATAATTAAGTGACCAGTTCTTTAGTATTCTATATTCCATGGGGTTCAATCCCTTATACTCCGAATTTAACTGCTCTAATTTGTCCTTTTCTACGATGTCCTATTTTAACTAATTTTATTCTATTTTAGGACTAGGCTAGCCTACTCAGGTCAGTAGAGAAAGATCCGATTTTCCAGCGCATTCGGAAGGTCACAACAGTAGACTTTACTATAAAGAAAGACAGCATCGTACTAGGCTAGAAGACCAGCAAAGTATAAGAAGTGCCGCGTTTTAGATCATCTTATGATGGTGAATTCCAATCCTATATCTTTCAGCCATAGCCAGTGGCGTAGACAAGAGGATTTCGGGAGTTAAAAACCCCAATTGGCGTGGGGAAAAAGTTTTTTTAAAGGTTATTTATCCACTTAAATAAGAAAGAGCAAAAACGATGGCTTGTACTAACAATTATTTTTCTTTTTATTCCCTTTGTTACTTTATCCCTTTTTATCTACTGTAATACTGTTGGGTTGGTGTTAGACAGGGCATCCGACCAGGTCATAGAACCCCAAAACCCCTTATCATAAATTTCTGGTTACGCCACTGGTCATAATAGGTTTTTTACGCGAACTTTCCAAAATAAGCTAGTAGGCTACATAAACTACAATAATTATGCACATTCAATACTCACAGTACGACGATGATTGGCTGTTGATGCCAACCAATGAGGTGATCAAGAAACACAACTTCAGCAACATTTCTGCGATTTTAGATTCTTTCACGCATCAGCTGAAATTTAAAGAAGAATTCCAGGAGTTAGACACAAAAATGGAGACAAATTAATGTCGCTTACAGAACGCATTATCAATTAATTATTGAATGTCAACTTCTATCGCGTTCTTGGGTACCTACACGATTCACCAAACCAAGGTATGACCGTATGACTATGGTAGAGACCAAGTCACGACGAGACCAAAGCCCGAAAGTCAATCGGCCGACAAACTGAAAACCTATTATAGCAATCCCTTCGCAGGTGTTTGACTTAAACTTGAAATACTCCTCTCCACAAATCTTCTCCAGATACCTCCTCTTCCTCATCGTCCTCCTCCTCCTCCTCCTCCTCCTCCTCCTCAGGTTTCCTTCGTCACTTCGATGCCCAACAAGATCCACCGAAGCCGTCAAACCCTCTGCCTGCACAACTCTTAGATTTGACCCTGGTACCGATTCTGATTATTATCGATTTTCTTTTGAATTATCGCAACTGAATTTAAAGCTTTTGGACGATATAGAATCCAAAGATGACGATTGCGCTGGGGTGGATCCAACGGCGAGGCTGAAACGAAGCTAGAGAACGTGAAAGAGCGAACGGATAAGACTGAGAGAATTCTCATAATATTTCATCTCTAAAACCGTCAATGCTCGTTTATTTAGAAAACATGACTCTACGACCAACCTGAATGGCGATATTTTATTAAGTCTAACTCCTATTTAGGAGAATCGGGTTGTATACTGTATCACTGATGTCGGCTACAATAACAAAAAGTAGACATTACCCAGAATAATTCCCGTTTTCTTTTAGGCTACTAAAGTCTCTTATTCTCGCATGCGAAACACCAGCATAGTTACTTCACTGACTTGTTCCTATATATGCTTATAAGCTTATGCAATCGATATCATGACATAGTAAGAGACTTAGTTACTTCCATTGCGGCGCAATGTTGCCCAACAGGCGGACACACAGACAGCTACATCGACGTAGGACCGGACTGACTAGCAAACAAGCAGAAGGACAAACACACGAACAAACAGAGCAACATACACATATGCGCAAACATAGAGCGGTACAGATATACATACAGACGTACAGACCAACAGACACAGCTAGGCCTACTATTATTATGTAGCAAATTACAATCTATCACAGTCGAGATATATAGGCCCTAAATATAAATCTGACATCGTCAGCAATTGTTGTCAATGAAGGACTTGCTCAGGGCCAGTGGCGGCGCTACGCCAGGGCATAGCAGGACAAATGCCCTGGTTAAAAAAGCCCTTGCCCTGATCGTTGCCCTGCCTGTTGCCCTGCTAGAATTTGCTCGGGTATAGTTATTGTTTCGTACTGTTCACGTCCGTTTGTCGGCACTCGGGCGTGGCAAAAATTCAAAGTTCTGGCAGGGCAAAATTCTGGCAGGCAAAGGTTCTGACAGGGAAAACTTGTGGCCAGGATAAGTTCTTGCAGGGAAAAATTCTGGCATGGCAAAATTATGTCATGACAAAAGTTCTGACTGAGTAAAATTCTGCGACTGGCTATTCACATTAGCGTATACGACTAACAGCATAGGTCTAACTGTCGCTTTATCGCTTTCCAAATGAAACGTAAGCAGTTGCGTAGACAATATAGGACCTACATTATATGCTATAGCCTATATATTATGCTTGACACGGTTGCTTTGTTTGCTGAACGTTTTGCTTTAGAAATGCTACTCGAAAGAGAATTTGCAATGCTTCACTAAGTCACTGAGATTAGTCTATAGGTGTAAGATTTATGAGATTGGTTTTAAAAATGTCAAAAATGGTCGGTTATATGGCTTCGCCCATCTCGTCCTCTGACCAGCCAACCCCAATTACTATTATAGTGTAAGGTGGGTGATTTACAGTGTTGCCACTGAGTTTTCAGAAATAATCCCAGATATCATTGTGAAAAAACCCAAGCTAATCATATAAGCGATTTTAGACCCATTTTGTTCAAATTAAGCTGGATTTCGCTTGTTCAGATGAGAGTTGAGTTAATAAAAATGTTCGTCAAATGAGTCGAATCAAATAGGTTAATGTGGAAACTTTTAAATTTCGAAATGTCAATTGTCAAAGTTGTCAGAGATAGGGTATCCATAATAGACAATAAGCTGAAGAGATACATGTCGTGTGCGCATGCGCAGCGGGTCGGTCGACCCTACAGGAGCTGTACAATTGTGTACATGTAGGTTACTGTTAGGCCTAAACACACAACACTCGTATCTTAAGTTTAGGAGGTTTTAAAGTTGTCGAAGTTTCCGGCCAAATTTTCTCAATACATTCGCAATCCAATTTTTAAATCATCTAGATTCTAGACTCTAGAGCATTAATACTCTAGCTATTACTCTGCAACAACTAGACCATCTCTAAAGGATTAACCTGACCTATAGCCTATACATGTTAGAGATGTCGATACTGCTAAACTGTACAGGTAGGAGTGATTTAGGCCTATAGCGTTATTGAGATGTCGAAAAACGGGTTACTTCTACGCAGAACTATTCTTCTGTGTCGCCAGGTTATAAATTATTCGCGAATTGACAAACGTATCGGTATATAAGATCTTGATCTGTGGAGTTTCAAGTTAAAATTAGCGAGACAGAAATTATGTAGCACACTCAGTTTACATTGAATTTCGCTACAAATACAATGTAGGCTATATTGCTGAGTGCACAGAATATTCGATCATTAGTTGTGAACACAAATGGTCAAGTAATTTTAACCGACTTTGCTCCAAAACAATCCAGCAACCCAGACGAAGTGCAAAAACCCTGCAGATCTAGTGGAAATACACCAGCTGTGGCATCACTGGCGATTTATGGTGAATACGGTAGCGCCAAATTACAGGCCTGTGTAAGCCCTTGCTACCGAGCACGCGACTCGCCCTCTGCCATGGTTACTTGTATGGCTGCCCTAATTAGTGCCCTGGCTTTGCTTAGGCTACAAAAAGTGTCTGGCGCCGCCACTGCTCAGGGCTTCTATACATAGCATTCATCTCAAGTAAAGCTTGATTCGGTAGTCTATTGTTCGTGCAAAGATTTGACCACACAAATGCAGCGTCTCACATTAAAAAACAAAATAGTTTCAAATAACTAAGCATGTACCCGTAGTAGCCTACAACGTATGCTGCCTCTACGTGTAGGCTTTGCCTTTATGTCAAAGTTTGCTCTAAATATTACTGCGTTTTACCCAAAAAGTCACACTTCTTTACGTGTCATTATCACCGACACGCAGTGACGGAGGCAATTAGAACCTAGGCGTTTCAACTTCGTAATAATGGAGCGGATTTCACTACGAGATAATGTCAATATGGCCTGTTGCATCAGATCCAACACTAGGCAGAACAAACTCTGGGCAGAACCGTGACTTCTCCCTTGTCATCTCTAGTTAAAACTCCTTCTCAACCACTGCTCTCTCATCTTAAAACAGTTTTATTTGGCTGCTCTGGGTGTTGGGAGCGCCCCTGCGTAGTCCGCCTTTAGAGGCACTATACAAATTCTCGTGAAGAACGAGCGAACGAATGAGTGAATGACTGAAAGAATGAATGACTGAATGAAAATATGACGAACTGAATTTAATGCGCACAAAAGACAAATCTGTATAGATCGACCATGCCTGATATACGCCCGTCCGCTAGAGTCCTGGATGATCCAGCTATCAGATACTTCCTACAGTTTATTTTGCTCTTCTGTGAATACTCAGACAACTTTCATCGAAATAGAATTTTACGACTCCAATAGCTTAGTATTCTGTCGTCCCACTCTGCAGGCTACTTTAGCGAGTGAAGTTTCATGCGTCATGGGGGCTAATTATAGGCCAAAGCTGTGACAAGAAATCAGGACATCCTACCGCTTGCACAAGTGTCGTCCAATAAAAGAAGAGAGAGAGAGAGTGTGTGTGTGTGTGTGTGTGTGTGTGTGTGTGTGTGTGTGTGTGTGTGTGTGTTGTGTGTGTGTTTGTGTGTGTGTGCGCACAGTGTTTCCACGAAACCTGTTAACGCGACAGTAAATACCTATATTAAAGTTCTTAGACGCATTGAAGTGCTTTTGAATCGAATCGACTAGGTTTTAGAACAATGTCGTCTAATTTCAAGCGCACTCAAAAGATCGCTCGCTCACATGATTAGGCTTTGTGTTTGTTTGGTATGCATGAGTCAGATGTCAGATCCAGATAAAGTTATTGCCAATTTACTTACGTTCTTGCTCACTGTCTAATGGGCTGTCTTCAAACATTATTAACACCTTGCTGTCAGAGACACCCCAGCTACTGTCTAGCTGTTGTTACGATTCAATACGCACATTGAGGGCAAACTATCTTCCTCTTTTGCCTTAAAAGTGACCTCAGTAGTCACTATAAGCAGCTTGCTATAACGGAAAAATCAGGTTTAGAATACAGCTTTTAGTGTTCTAACGCAGACGATGCACCTTTAAAGTTAAAAAAACTCAAGTCTTAAAGGTGCTTGATTTTTAAAAGATCATCAGCTTATGAATACACACTTACACAAACACACACGCACGCACACAAAAACACACGCACGCACGCACACACTCTAATCTGAAGCCGTATTGTAAACTTTCGCCCCCTTGATGTCGTCGCTATCTCATCGAAGGGGGACGGCGAGGGAGCAATGGATGGATGATTATGAAGAGGCGTTGTAGCTTGATAACCTAGAGAGTCAGAATTCGGAATAGGTTGCAAAACGGAATGGTTCATTGAATAGGAGTCGTATATTTCAGAGTTAGCGGTTATTCTACCAGGACGCCGCTCGAGTGGAATAAAGGACATATCGTCGCCGGTTCTCTGTCCGAGAACGCCCGCCGCCAGGGGTCGGGCTGGGTCCGACTGCTCCCTGCCGTAGTCTGCTTCTAATTGGCCTGACACCACGCTAGCGTGCCACAACTGCATGAGTCCTACTCGGGCATCCGCTCGGGCCTCGTCGTCCGCCGCGGTTGTAATTATAGTTTCCCTCTGATCTCGTGTGAATGCGTCTTCTGCTCGATCGCAGGCGGAGTTATTAATGTTCGAGTACACGTGGGCAGTATTAAGGGTTGAATCATGGGAGGAATGTTTTTGTTGGGTTGCCATTTTATATTGCATCAGTTCACCAACAAACAACACACAAAGATTCGCCAACTTAATCACCACTCGCAGTGTATTATCATTAAAGTAAAATCGCAAACAAACTGTCCGATTCAACTAAAATTACTAAAACCGGCCATATGACAACGTGTCAGCCATTACAGAACGCAACCAGAAAAAGGAAAGATCTTAATCTTAAAGCGTTAACTATCAGTCGGTCGCTATGGGTAATTAATTGGCGCCCGCTAAATCTCGGCGGTTTCCACTATACCGTTTGGCCGTATCACGTGGCACGTGAGCTAAGGGCTGGTCCTTTACACTCTCCCCCACCTACTCAAGTGGTGAAACCACGGGGAAACCAACAAACGGTACTGGACCATTCAAACAACGGTCAACCCCTCTACAAATTTCCATACCTCGGGCCTATATCAAAATACAGCATCCGACAAATGTAAATCTGGACTACTGGTTCCGCCTACCCAAATGGTGAAACCCGGGAAAAACAAACAGTAGATGAACCATTCAAACAACGGTCAACCCCTCTACAAATTTCCATACCTCGGGCCTAAAGCATCCGGCAAATGTAAATTTGGACTACAGGGTCACCGACTGTTCCTACCCATGCACCCAATGTTATAACGCAACTGTAACAAAGCGCTCCAACAGAATGCAGAAACAAACTAACGCGAAACAGTAGAATCATCTTTAGCCTGCTACATGATTAACTATCGCACGACCCAGGGTCGTCTGTTTCCTTGCACAATCCTTTAATCAGAAGTTCGGGTTCGGGCAACACAAACACTTATCTAGGTGATTGACATCACCAACACGGTTTCACAACGGTGAATAATACGTTTTTCACAACGGTGAATAACTGGTCAGGGCGTGGTTTATAAACGAAACCGAACAGGAAGAACATGGGGACGGGTTGGTCTGGGGACAGAGTTCAGTTCCTCGTCTCGGACAAGTTCGTCAAGTCCCAAAAGTTCGTCTCGATCAGTAACATCGTTCGAGATCGGCATATCCCAGTCCTTCGGACAGTCTCTCCCAAAGTTGTTCAGTCTGTCCACGTAAACCAACTTCGGCTGAGCACGGGTCGACCTCGGTATTCGATAGAGCACAGGTCCACTTGGTCTTGATACCGGCGTGTCGACGGGGACAACCGTACCATATCCATTGGTCAGGTCCGAATGCGGCTGGGCGCACTCGACCATTGTATCGAACAGTCCGATGCTGCACGAACTGCTGAAAGTGAGTTCGCACCCGACGATAGGCGCCCTGCATCTGGTGCAGGCGTTGATCCACCAACTCGTCCACTGTTTGGTCGCAGAGTTCTGTCGCCGAACCATCGCCAGAGACTTGGCCGATGGGCGCGCTAACGTCTCGTCCCACGAACAGGAGGTTGGGGCTGAATTTCGTACTCGAACGCTCGGTAGCGCGGTTCGCAGCCATCACTTCAGGTAAGAGGATGCTGCGGTCGTCTGGAAGGGACTCTTCCGGTCGAAGAGGAATTCGCGTAGTCTGCACCATCTCCACTTGGTGCGGTCGACGTGAGAGTTCGTCAGCGGAGAGTCGCGCGGAGTCGGGTTGGGGCTGATTCTCGAAATCGCACTCCTCAATGACGGTGAGACACGGGGCTCGCAGTTGAGAGGGCACAGTCTGCGTCGGCCGATCGTTAGCTTCTGGCGGAACGTCGTCAGACACGTTCTGCCGTAGAGGGGACAGCAGGATGTCTGGGTCACCAGACACATCGACTTCTGCGGTTCGAGCAGGTAGCGACGCACTGGTTACAAGAATGTCAGATTCGAGCACTTGTGTCGGTACAGGACAGGGTCGAAGGTCGTCCTTCTTGGTGGGAAGAACGGCAAACACCTCCCCATACGCTTCGCTCGTAGGTGGCGCAACAGTTCTTGCCAACGATATTTTCCGACATCGCGCAGTTCCAGCTCCACGAGACAGTGCGTAGTCTCGTCCCTGCAGTTGAATTGACCGTTCGCGGAAATTCCAACTCGCGTTCTGTTGTTCCAGCCAATTGAGTCCCAGAATCATCTCGTTCAGCTCCTCGGTGACGAGGCACGGAATCTGGAGAATCCGCCCTGCGATTTCACCTTGCACAGTAATCTCGCCCAGCACACGAATGCGGGTGCCATTGGCCGCGTTCAGGAGCTGTCGCGATTCTCGCATGTCTTGAAGACGTACTAACGAAGCAGGAATTAACGACATCTCGCTTCCTGTATCAATCAGAGCGAGGATCTTGCGCCCATTTATCCGAAGTGGCAAGTACGCGTTAGTACTTCCTTGGATATATTTTGCGTTAGCTATCCTTTCTCCTTCTTCTTGACCTTGTACGTCTGTCCTTGCTTGTGGACAGTCTTTCCGGAAATGTCCTGGCTGCAAGCAGAGAAAGCACCGACCACCACTTCGTCGATTCCTTCGACCTTGCGTCTCTAAATTGTTTCTCGTTCCTCCCTCCGATCTCTGTCGATTTTCCATCGGCACATATCGAGGTTCTACCGAGTGTCTTTCCATCCCGTTGGATGCTTGCAACGTTGGCCCACACCACCACTGTTCCATCTGCAGTTGACGCTGTTCCATGTTGGCCATTTGCTCTGACAATCTACGAAGCAATTCTTCGCTAGAACTGTCATCTGTTCGGATCGCTTGGATTCGTCCCGATCTACGCTCATGGTCTCCAGTTCTACCTCGAGTTGCTCGATTCGCCTCCAGTCGAATAGCACATCTGCACGCTGCTTCGAGGTTAGTCGGTTCGCGGTCTCTCACGCATAGGGCAAGCTCGGAGTCGTCTATTGCGTCGAGGAATGCATCGATGGCGACCATCTCACTCATCTCCGTGGGCGGACCAGCATAGGCCAGCACCATCAGGCGTCGGATGTCTTGCGCTAATTCTTGCAAGGACTCTTCTTTTCTCTGTTTTCGCGCACGAAGTTGCGTACGATATAATGTTGTCTGGTCCGAACATCCATATCTGCTCCTAAGTCGCTTTATCAGATCGCTCGAGGATGACAGACCTGAGGCGTGAAATTCCCACAACAGATGCGCTGCTGGTCCTACCATGGCACACATCAATTGGTTCACCTTTTCGTCCTCGTCCCATCCATTCTGTCTCGAACAGATCTGAAACTTGACTAGAAACGCTTCCAGAGGCGTTTGACCATCAAATTTCTCTAGTTTCAGCCACTGCTTGTGTCTGTCTCTTGGTTGCTTCTTCGTTTCATCCTCCGTACATGATTTCGGTTCGATGGTCGGCTTATATCTCAACCCATCGCCTTCAACTAAAATCACTGGACGAGTTTCTAACGGACTGGTCACCAAGGGACGACTTAACGTTTGTCCGACTTCCGTGCACAGCCCAGGACCATTGCTTACACTTTTTCCACTCTGCTCGCAAATCTCACTGAGATGCCTACACAGTTCTTGTAGTGGTGCTAAAAGGTCTTGCAATTGTCCAGTCTGGGTCGTCGTCGTGTTCTTCTTTAGTCGTGAAGAATTAATGCTAGTTCCATCAACTTCTTCCATTCCCCTTGCGTACTCTTGTTGACATATACTCCTTTTCTTCACTTCACTGCCTCTTAATATCTCGCCTCTCCTTTCATCTTTCCGTTTCTCTATTTCGTCTCTGGTCTCATTATCAACTCTCGAACACCTTTCATTCTCTTCATCATCTTTTAAGCGCAATCTCCAACTTCTGAAATCACTTGTAAGTTTGGGCTGTCCTGTTTCATCCATTTCAACACACCCCACACTTCTGGAATCACTTGTAAACTTTCGCCCCCTTGATGTCGTCGCTATCTCATCGAAGGGGGACGGCGAGGGAGCAATGGATGGATGATTATGAAGAGGCGTTGTAGCTTGATAACCTAGAGAGTCAGAATTCGGAATAGGTTGCAAAACGGAATGGTTCATTGAATAGGAGTCGTATATTTCAGAGTTAGCGGTTATTCTACCAGGACGCCGCTCGAGTGGAATAAAGGACATATCGTCGCCGGTTCTCTGTCCGAGAACGCCCGCCGCCAGGGGTCGGGCTGGGTCCGACTGCTCCCTGCCGTAGTCTGCTTCTAATTGGCCTGACACCACGCTAGCGTGCCACAACTGCATGAGTCCTACTCGGGCATCCGCTCGGGCCTCGTCGTCCGCCGCGGTTGTAATTATAGTTTCCCTCTGATCTCGTGTGAATGCGTCTTCTGCTCGATCGCAGGCGGAGTTATTAATGTTCGAGTACACGTGGGCAGTATTAAGGGTTGAATCATGGGAGGAATGTTTTTGTTGGGTTGCCATTTTATCTTGCATCAGTTCACCAACAAACAACACACAAAGATTCGCCAACTTAATCACCACTCGCAGTGTATTATCATTAAAGTAAAATCGCAAACAAACTGTCCGATTCAACTAAAATTACTAAAACCGGCCATATGACAACGTGTCAGCCATTACAGAACGCAACCAGAAAAAGGAAAGATCTTAATCTTAAAGCGTTAACTATCAGTCGGTCGCTATGGGTAATTAATTGGCGCCCGCTAAATCTCGGCGGTTTCCACCACTATACCGTTTGGCCGTATCACGTGGCACGTGAGCTAAGGGCTGGTCCTTTACAGTATCTGCATGCATAACAGATACTCCAGAGAAGGGCTCTAATCAAGGGTATAGGCGGGTATACGGCGTATACTTACTTCCGGCGACAAACGGTATCGTATACTCACCTCCCGAAAACTAGGGTATACGCGGGTAGAAACCAGGGTACACGGGTATACGCGAGAAAATCATGGTGTACGCGTCTATCTGGGTGTATTTTTGATTAATTCGAAGCGAAAGACTAAAAAGAAGGTCATCAGAAAGTTCGCACCCAAAAAAGTCGATTTTTTCTCCCGGTCAGCGTGTACTCACCTCAAAATTTGCCAGTACAGCCCTGCTCCCGAGCCATACAAGGAGTTCCTGAGGAGTCTCACTCAGAAGATCAAGACGGATCCGAATGCGTACGTTGAGCAGCTGACGATCGACGTGGCTGCTGGAACAGCCAACCGAACAGCATTCGTCGGAGGGGAGAAGAAGCGAGAGACGACTGTCAAGATTGGACAGGAAGAGGACGTCACGCTGGCTGATGGAAGGAAAGCCAAGGTTGGCTAAAAGTCACGACCATCGCTTGATTAGTATGACAATTATTAGCCTAGCGAATGAATAAATGAGTGAAGGGATTAAGGAAAGAACAAGGGTTTTAATACTAAACGGCTTATAAGTTATTCAATAGCAGTTGTGTAGGTTATCACCACCTATAATATTATAGAGCAGTAGGATACGGTAATGCTGTAGAGTTTTAGTTGTTTCTCTGGTAGGTTATTAGATTTTGAAGTCGAAGATTATTCCACGGCAAAGTAATATTAATTAATTAATTATTATTGGTAGCAATTTGTGATATCGTATGGAAAAATTATATCTACCAAAATCATTCCGCAATCAGAAGAAAAAAACAATTCGAATCCGCAAGTTTGTTATTATGAGAAAGTACAAACTCTATTAACAAAGAATGCATCAAAAATTATCTGATTCTGTAATAGCTCAATACCTTATTGTGTATTAGATTGTTATCATCTAAGGATGATTGTCGTAGGCTATAGATCTATAATATTTAGAGTTGAACAATAGGGTATAGCAAGAAAAGTGTTTTTGTTTAAAATGAAGTTTGGCATAACTTAAAAGGTTGCTCCAGGTCCTAAATGAAAGAACTGAAGAAAAATTGCATCAAATTTATTGCATCTAACTTTGCCGCCGAGCACCTGAAGTTTAGTCTGCTTTCGCGGCTGCAAACCATGGCAAAAACAGATATCATGCAAACGTGAGAAATATGGTCATGGAGAAATAGACAGAAAAGAAAGAGAAAGGAAAGAGAAGAACAAGAAGTATTATAAATCTCAAGGACTGTGTATTAGTGTGTAAAGTATAGATGATACACCAGACAATGCTTCTAGCTGTGACACAGTTGACTCGGATTCCACAGCGTCAGAATCATTGAGGATGTTTATATGCGATCTGAAGGGAAAACATGCTCTTGCTACACCAAGTCACTCCCAGCTTTGCCAAGGGAATGTGACAGATATAGTTTCTCCAATGCAGTTGGTGCTGCACTTGCAACAGAAGTAGGTCTACTTGTGGACTATGGAATTGTGACTGATGATGACCGAAGTTCAGCTACTGACAGATTGTGGGAAGAGAGAGAGAGAAATGTTTCGTAAAACATTAGGCTATCCGATGGAAGAGAAGATAGCGTGAATCTACAGCACTGTATTTTGACGGTGGGACAGAGATAACTATATGCTTGCAGTCATTTGGTCGTAAATATCAAATAATGGAAGTGTATACATGTTTGATACGAGAACTTGGATCACTTTATTTAGGGAATAGCCTATATCTCACCAAACAGTGGATTAGCCGCAGGAATTTTCGAAGCAATGCGCGAATACTTTTCTGATAGGCCTAATTATATTTTTCAGTTCAATGATAGCTGTTGGCAGTGATGGAACGCCGGTAAATACAGAAATGCATGCTGGAACAATGGAGTAATAAAAAAGCTGGAGTTACATGCAGGCATCCTCTTTAGTGGTTCATCTGCATGTTCCATTTCAATGAGTTGACGTTACGACATTTATTTGCTCATCATTGCATCAAGCTTCCTACCATACTTTGAGAGAAAGATTGCTGATAAAAATGCATTGAACAGAAAGGCTACTATGGTTACCCATAAAATGTTTTAGTGAATATGATGATTGATGAGGAAAAACGTGCAGAACTGGTAGCCAGAAGAATTAAAATAGCATGGAAAACTGATCGCTGTCTATTATCAGTTCATGTGATATTAGAACATTCACAATCCCAAAACTGAATTTAGAAGCCACTGTCTACTGTGTTCTAATTAACTGGTTGGATGTTTCCAGACTTGAACCTCAAATAACTTGCAAGTTTAAGAAAAATAACCTTAAGGAATACATTAAAACTGGCAGTATGTTAGATCTTGAGAAATACCATTACCACAAGCATGCATTCAAAGTTGCTATAGGTAGTACAGACGCAGCAAGGTCAGTTTGTAGAACGTAGAGAAGGCCACATTCGAAGAAAGCGCGAATTCCTCAAAAACGTGGTCAAATATACCACAAAAAGTGAGTGAACTATTATTATATTATGAGTGAAATGCATTGTCAGCATGTGAACATTTTCTGAAGCGTAATTAAGGACAACAAGTTTCTCTCAATTTTAATAATTCATTCCATTTTTTAAGTTAGAATAATGCATTGGGAACCGTCCATAAATGACGTCACGTAACTGGAGGGGGAAGAGTCAGTGGTCACACATCTATGACGATTTGTGACGGTCCATTGCTAGATATCATGTGACTTTTGTTTTAACGTGTGACTAGGGAGCCAAAGTGGATTGCTCTAAACGTCATTTATGGACGGCCCCTTGCTTGTGGCTCATGGATGTCGGAATTGCCAAGCAAAACATGCTGTGCCATAAAATGTGGCTCACAGTATTCCTTTTTTAAGCCTAATTGATACTTCAGATAAGAAAATAGTCAAATTTCAGCAGTGTTTATGCAATGCTCAATAACACGGTATACTCGAATAACTTCAGGGCCATGGCGGCAAAGTTAAGCAGCATGTCAGAAACAAAATTTCTATACCAGACACTATTATATGCATAGGAGCAACAAATTAATATATGCCAAACATAATCCTTTCTCGTCACTATACCCTATTGAACAAGTCATTTAAAAATTTATCATTCAGATTTGGTTCATGCAACGACTTAAGTTTAGCGGACTCTGAAATGACATATTTAGCTTGCATATTGTTTTATAATATCATTTAAATCAACCTGTCTTTTCATTCTAGCTAGGCAAGTCTAACATGAGATCTCCTAAGTTACAATAACATAATTAAGCTGTGAGCTAGTTTAACAACTAGGTAGTTAAGTTTCCCACTTAACCAATTCTGTAGTCGTAGTTGGGCCTACCTAGTCACAGTTAGATCAACAATACCGTTAACTTCTAACACGTCAAAGTACACATAAAAAGACTAGCCTACGTCACACCACTGAGATCTTTTTCACAAAGTTAAAGTTTAGCATCATTAATTCAACCCACAGTCTTCTTAGAGCCTAGTAAAGTAGGCCTAAGGTTTTACACACCAATTCCAAGTGGATCATAGTCCAACACTCCAATTTATTTTTCCATTGCTTTTGCTACTACTAACTATTGCTACTGCTCCTCCTCCTGCTACTACTGCTAACACCGCAGCCGTAGTACCTACTGGTAGGCCTCCATGTATAGGCCCTACACCTACTTTACATCATCGACTACATTAGGATTTACTTAACCCGTTGAATTCCTTTTCTAATAAAGACAGTTATTACAAGAAGTGTAGACAAAGAAACAGTTTATCATAATTGCTGTGGCAATGGTTTTAAATGATTGTGAAAAGACCAGATCGGAACCGGTATGGCATGATCGACGCTATCACACTGAGTGGAGACAGTGGACTTATCTTGGAGGGTCACGATATTGCTGCTCTTCCGTGCGATATTGCTCCGTGCGCGACAATAATTTTAAAACTATTTCGCTCGGCTGCGGCCCTGGACTACGGGAAATTGCAAATGCTTCGAACGAACGGAATTCGTTCGAATTGTGGAAAGATGCGAATATCTTAAGAAAACACGAAGCAGATAGATATGTGTGAACCTTAAAATTCCTAAAGATATAATTTCTAAAGTATATTGTAACGACTAAGTCGTAGTTTCTAGTGTCTACCAGACCCTCATGTCGTATGATCCTACCCGTGCTTTGTAGAAGTTGAAATGGGTTCTATACTGGCACTTCATGGCCTGGCTGAATCATCCTTTGGATAGTCAGAACTACGACTAGAATTAAATTTATTTATTTAGACAGTCAACCGCTGATTTGACTCTGCAGGGCTGTTAAAACTGCATGGTAAATTGGCATATTAAGCCGATAGATGCTCAATTCGACTTATTAAGCATTCAGAGAAAGTTCGGAGCGCCATAACAGTTTCCTATTTGTTGTCAAGAACATACGTTGCTAATGGCAACTCATTATACTACGTCATTGCTTAGAATACACAACAATATCGAGCCATTTAATAGGCCTAGTAATTAAAATATGACATTAAGCTTAATTATAATAATAATAATAAATATACAAATTATAATGTTATATAAAATATACAAATTATAATGTCATATTGTTGCACCCCCTTGTTAGCTTTCCTGCCAGACTCAATATAAGAGGGGATCCCCCGGGGAGACAGCATGAGACGAGCGAATGGAATTCGAATGGAATGGAGGAACCCTCTCGTGAAGATTAGACGATAGATCGCGGGCCTTTGTATTCGTCACTAGGAGACCAGTAGCGCGAAGGCTGGCCCATAGTTTCCGTGACTTCCGGTCCGGAAGCGTCCGACAAGGCCTGTCGGGTAGGGCTCGATTGCTCCCTGTAATTTCTAGCATGTTCTTGTTGGACGGCTATCAGCGAGGCATTCAGCAGTTGCATGTATCATAACTGCGCTTTTAAGTTACTTATCTCGCTAGGCGGCGTGGTGGGTTCTGTCGTCTGCTCAGTCGGGTTTCCCGCTTTCAGCGTCAAATCGTTGGCTGATATGAAGTCATCGTCGCTCTGTCTTCGTCTGTAGGCCTACTGAATGAGGAGGCATTACCGTCATTTGGCTCAGCCATGCAGTAATTGAACTTTATTTCTTGACATTACTGCTTTTATAGCTAACAACTTTCTCCGAAAAACAACAGAACGAACAACTTAAATCACACTTTCTTACACCATGATGTAAACTGAGAAAACGGAATGTACCGTAGGCCTATCGTCCAACTTTTGCAAATACTTAAGTAAATGTTAATTGTCCCTTAGTCTATTTTCTTAGTAGATTTAACAATCCATGTTTTGCTCTGCTTCCAATCACGGCTCTAGTCAAAGTCAGTGCAGGATTTTATAAGAGATAACAAGAATTCCAAATAGACTAATACATCCAAATGACGGCGCGGAAACGACGGCGCGCAAATGTCCTGCGCGATAATGGCTGGACACCGGCGATTTATGTTATTCGCTACAATAACGACAATTTAAAGAAAAAATCGTGTTAAGCGTTTCTGATACTCGTTTAAAAGTAGGCTACTAACTTTGAGTGTTAGCTTATTATAATAAGCAACCTTTCATTAACTGACGAACATAATATTAGCTTCAGCCTTGAGCAGGGCCGTAAATCCCGGGGAGGGAAGGGAGGGAATTCCCTCTCCACTTTAAAAGCTGGGGAGGGAACGTGAAGGAATTCCCTCCCCACTTTTTCTCAGCTGCAGCACAAATGTTAGGGTACCGTAGGCAACCTGTTGCTTGAAAGCTTGCTCTGTACATAGGCGCAATCACGTCCTAAAAATTGAGGGGGACCATAATGAATCACGTCCTAAAAGTTGGGGGGACCATAATAATAATAAAAGCTAGGGGACCACTCAAAAGTTGGGGGGACGCGTCCCGTGGGCATAGGCGCAACCACCCTATGGGACCCACGGGACGCGTCCCCCCCAACTTTTGAGTGGTCCCATTGACTTTATCATTATGGTCCCCCCCAACTTTTAGGACGCGATTCATTATGGTCCCCCACAACTTTTAGGACGTGATTGCGCCTATGCCCGTGGGTCCCATAGGGTGGTTGCGCCTATGGCTCTGTAGGATCAAAAGCCGAGATAGGATCTTCTCTTCAACGATACAAAGCGGGAGGAATTTATTATGTGACACGTCACAAGCCCACTATAATCACCCTGCAAGACTGCAGGAGTTAGCCGCCATTCAGTGAGAACACAGCTAATTACAATAATATATAATATCGCCCTATATATATATAATTATATATAGGGCGACTAGGCCTATATATATCATACATGTAAACTCAAAATGGGCAAACTCCTAAATACGGGTAGCATTTGATTCAAGTCACCTTGAAACAATTGGAGCAATTGATTCAAGTCACAAAGGTGACTTGAATCAATTGATGCACTAACCCACGAAAAAACACCTCTACGCAATCTCTTTTCGCCTTCTCCGGTCTGCTGATATCCTTGATCTCCTAGTTCTTCGGGCAAGGACTGACATGACCCAACCTTCAATTGCCGGTGCAGACACTTCTTTGTGGAACGACTCCCCTTTCGTCTATCCGTAGTAAGATCTTATCGTAGGTGACACCTTCCGCTGCTTAATTAAGTCTTTCTTGTTTCCTCAGGGTTGTCACGCTGATCAAAGCGTCTCTGAATAGCTAGTATAGTAGGCTATGCTGTAAGAAGCACTTTATAAATTCTCATATGCAATGCAACACAATACATACATATGCATTCATGATTCATGCATATATAACATGCACAGGCATATTGTATACAGGCTTACATAAGTACATAGTCTAATCATATTTGGAGCATAGGCGCAACCACGTCCTAAAAGTTGGGGGGGGGTACCAAATGGGGATTCTTAGTAGCGAGCATGAAACGCGCAAAGCCGCGATTGCCGAAGGCAAGAAGCCCCTAACGATTAGGAGGTATGGAGGAGGGTCGTATAAGCTCCCCCATGGGGGTCTGGGGCGGAGGCTTGGGAGTGAGTGTGGGGTCTCAGATCTGAAAGGAGAAATACTGATATCAGTTCATCTCGAGACCACATTAGCCAATACGGCATATTCGACTGTAGGCCTATACACAGGATTACAAAGGATTGCAAATAATTTTAAAGAAATAAAATTCATGAATAAAGTGCTGTGCGTTAAGTAATTTAAAAAGTCTAATCTTTCCAAACGAATCACTTCAAGCAGGATTGTGTCCAGGTAAGTGCGATGAAAATTTTGCAAATGCACACTGCCTTCACTGTAAGAACAGCTTAATTTTCACATGGCCTACATAGGCCTATAAGCAAATTATTGTTAGTCATTGCCTAAATCTGTGCATCAGAAAAGTGACAAAAAAGCATCATAAAAATTATCATTGTGATCAAATTCCTGTCATGTTATTTCTCCCACGTAAAGAATCTGTTTTGGTCGCAGTCTGCATTTGTAATCGCAATCACAATCTTGATATTTCTTCAGTGCCCCAGATATTAAGTCTTGGGATTTAAGTCAAAAGAAATTCCGCCATTAACAAAATCGACAAGCAATTAAGGGAAGGCAAAAACGACAAAATGATATGACAAAGTATCGTAGACTATATCTTATACATGTAGGAAGTAATGTACAATTAAAGTTGGTTTTATCCACCTTAAGCTATATATCTAAGCCTATATAATTGACTGAGGTTCACTCAACTTTCAGACATGTCTTAAACCATTGTCAACACATTTCAGAAGAATAAGAACCGACTTGTTGTTTGAGTTGATGATTAAACATTTGAAGCCTGCAACACCTATATTTACAGCAGACCCTGCAAATTCATGAGTTGCTACAGGTAGATACATATAGGCCTTCTAAGTTAACTACTAATCTATTCCGATGGAGAAAATAAAAATGAAGAAAAACTAAGTGACTAAATAAGCCCAATGCTTTCAACTGCTTTGGTTTGGTAAGAGACCCTAGTTGTGTTGTAGGCCTAGTTCGAACATAAAAGGCTACATGCAGTAGTGCGAACCAACCATTGTAACACTAATTAATTTAATCTATAAGGTGTCACTGAACTCAATGGTGTACTGCGTGAGTGAGGTAAAGGCCTGGGGGAAATTTTCCCTCCCCACATCTAGAAACAGATTTACGGCCCTGGCCTTGAGTGTCATTGACATTAGTAGCCAAATGACCCTAATCATCAAACACGCTCTAGATCGAGCGACAAAACAAAACAGTCATTAAAGAATAGTTCACTCTTGAGTACCATAAGCAGTCTTTCGCTAATTAATAAGCATCAACGTCCAAACTTTTCAGAGCACTAGGCCTAGCCTACTTAGAACTTTTAATTCGAACGACGATAAAGTAAACATATTTCGGCATCTTAAGCAAAAAGCAGCGTAACTGCAAAAGAACTTAATGAAAAGTCTAAATCTAAAAGTCTAAATCGAAGCATGACACATCCAGCCATAGTCTTTTGCGATCGCCCTTCATACCCAGATTGGGGGAGACTATTATGTGAAGTCTACCCATCGATCAGTTGCTCGTCATCTTCTCCGGCCACAAATCCACCGAGAGACTGGTTCTCTGCTCCTCCGACAAAACCATCGACCGAGTAGGAAGGCGGCTCCTCTGCAACCTGTTCGTATTATACACATAAATTCATTATTGTGCATATAAATTTATCTGTTCACATGTACAGTGATGGGAAGTATTTAAAATACTAGTATTTAAAATAGTGTTTTAAATACAATGTAAGTATTTTGTACTTGTATTTTAAATACTTTTGTGATCAAGTATTTATACTTTTACTTAAAATACTTTTTTGATAGTATTTTGTACTTAAAAGTATGATTATTGTAACGTCTCCGTTTTTATGCTTATTTTAGCGGGTAATTGAAAATGTACTGCATTTAAATGATCTGTTCAAAGAGATACCAATTCTTTATAAATGTATGATATAATTGAAAACTATTAAATACACAATACAATTACGCAATATTCCTATTTACTTATTTGGCGTATCACTAATTATAATTATCTTTTAGCTTATCTGTGCTCCACAGTTGAGATATATGACATGTCGTTTCTGCAGTGTAAACGGCCTTGAAATAGTTCTGTAGATCTCTGTAGATTCACTGAATGAAGATAAGCAACCCCGTGCTATATTTGAAGAAATAGTTCTGCTGATTCTCCGTAGATTCACTGAATGAAGATAAGCAACCTCGTGCTATATTTGAAGAAATAGTTCTGCTGATTCTCCGTAGATTCACTGAATGAAGATAAGCAACCTCGTGCTATATTTGAAGAAGGATAATGAGATACTGCCAAGCTGTGGAATCCAGATCGAATACCAGACAAGACAATATTCAATACTTCCGTAGCATCAAATTATCACACTCCAGCCAATGAGAATTTCCTTCCCAATTGAAAATGACCTTGAAATGTCAACCAGAGACAACGAGCCCAAAATCGTTTCTCTACACACGAATATCGTCTCACCAACCGTCACGATCACAATGTAGACTTCACGGACGTTAGAGTTCGCAACTTCGAATTTCTAAATCGCCTCTACTCTCACACGAATGCCTCGTACTGTTTTACGACCAGATACGAGCATAATCATCATCCTCACCATTGAATAAACTTCAAATGAATTGCCAGCCACAACTGAACAACCATCTTTCTCAATGTTCATGTAAGGAATCAACCGTTTATGTCGAATTTCAATGACGTGGCTGTTTCCATTCAATTCCCACCGTTACGCTCATTTCGATGCTTTTTATTGGTTGCGCGTCGATGCAAATGTTTTCACTTGCGTAAGCGTCCGTAGTAACCGCTTGACGTCACCATGACTGCCTCGCTCATGTACGCAAAATTCGTGGTCTCCTAGTTACTAATCCACTAGACGCCAAATTATTAATCTAGATACGCCAACTAAATTATCTAGCTTAACTCCTACTTAGAATTAACATATAATATCAGACAAGTTAGTTTGATAGATAATAGCGATTTAATACGCTACAAATACCCCTCCTTCAAAGGTCTGTAATCAGGCTTTACAATCTTACCTAATTATCTATCAACTAAATTTCTATGAACTTTCTTATTCTATCTTACACAACAATACAACATTACTGAACTTCTTATCTACATTATTATAATACATTACTGATATATTCAAGTACTATGTAATTCCTCTACTCAAATAATCAGACATAACATTATTGCTCCCCTTGATATATCGTATCGTAAAGCAATAATTTTGAAGTGCTAGACTCCACCTCATGTCTCTCGCATTTCTCATTCTCCCTTCTTTCATGTACTGTAGTCCGCAGTGGTCCGTCTCAATCACAAACTGCTTTCCACACAAGTACCTGTCAAACCGACTAATTCCCCACATTATCGCTAGACATTCTCTCTCCTCAACTGAATATCTCGTCTCTCTTTCCAATAGTTTCCTACTCGCATATGCAATCGGGTGGTTTATCCCTTCATACTGCTGTATCAGGACACAACCTATTCCTCTTCCCGAAGCATCAGTTTGGATCACGAATTCCTTCTCCAAGTTTGGTAACTTTAGTATTGGTGTCTTAGCAAGTGCTGCTTTCAGCTTACTAAAACTCTCATCTAATTCTTCGTTCCAATCAACATTATTAGCTGCTGACTTCTTTGTCAAGTCACTTAATGGTGCCATCAGTTCAGCACAATGAGGAATAAATTTTCTGTAATAGTTTATTGCTCCCAAAAAGCTTCTTATTTGTTTCTTCGTTTTCGGTTGTGGCATCTCCACAATCTTATCTATCGATTCTCCTTTAGGACTAATGTCGTCGTTGTTTAATGTATGACCCAAGAAATCTATACGTCCATAGCCTAATGAACATTTCTTTGGTTTCAAAGTCAGGTGAGCATCTCTCACTCTTTGAAAAAATTCTCGTAAAATCTTCATATGTTTAGTCCATCCTTCTGTATGAGCTAGTATGTCATCAACATAACTCTCCAGATTCTCGGTTCCATGCAAAATCTTCCTTATCAGTCTGTTATAGCTTGAAGCACTGTTTACCAATCCAAATGGTAGAAACCATTTTGTCCTTTTATTATTCCTAATTTCTCAACTTAAAACACTTTATCATTTTACACCTACTCTCACAAAATAAAACTCATCTACTTAATTTTAATTTCCAAATGATGACTCACTCTCATCTCCTTTCATCGAATTAACTTCGATTTACTTGAATGTCTCATTAATACACCCACTCAACTACTTCTTCTTAACTAGTTTCCTTTTTACTTCATCTCTTAACTAATCATCTACAACCCTTATACTACTAAACTATTTGACTCTTCAGTCTACTTAATTAACTATTCTCAAACTTCATAACTACTTAACTGAACAATTCAACTCAACTTAAACTTGTATTGTATTTTAGTTACAACTGTCTTAACTAACTATCCCATCTATGGATACACCTACCATCTTTCATCTATAACTTTCCTCCTCTTGCCTTGACCTCTCATTTGATCCACACATGAATTCAACGTTTTACCATTTCTTATTTCTCTTTTACTTAAGTTCAATGTTTTACCATTTCTCATTTCTGATTCCCTAGGGTTATTCTCTTCCCAACTGTATTCACTTAAATCCTCATAAGACTTCCATCTTACCTCTTCTAATGACTCGGTCTCTCTACCATAGTCATTAATATTCTTTCTCTCATTTATCAAATCCTTAGGATATGACCTCTTCTTGTCATTCCATGTTCTTCTTCTCCATCTATTCTCATCATAGTATACTCCACTTATTTCTCTCTGTTTACTCACAGATTCTTTACCATATGTTCTTCTACAGTATGGTTTATTTCCACAATACCTTCCCATAGTTTCAACACTATCACTATTGTCTCTGCATCTCCAATTTGATTTATTAGACCTACCACTGTCTAATCCACTGTTCCTGTTGAACTCTCTAGACTTTTGTCTATAATTTCTCCTATTATCACTATTCACATATCTCTCGTTCCAACTTACACCTCTCCTATTCACTTCTTTATCATATGTATCTCTTCCATACATCCATCCATCTTGTCTCTTAGATTGGATCTCATTTCTCCTGTAATTATTCACATTATTCCTCCAATCCACTTGCTGTCTTCTACATCTCTTCTTATTCTCATTAACGTCAGCTGATTCACATTTATCACCTGTGATCATATATCTATCTGGCGTCTCTATCAACTTCAACGGTTCACCTTTGTAACACCTTCTCACTTTTGGCCTATCCAACAAGCCATTCTCCTTTACTTCGAGAACCTCGTCCGTTCTCTTCTCATCACCATTCCGTTCAGATGCTTTACCCCAGCAACTCTTCAATGTTTCATCTGTCTTCTGTAATTCCTTTATTTCTTTTGTGGTTATATTCAGGTCGGGCATTTCTGTGACCTTGAGTGGTTTATATTTCACCACTTTCTTCGACTCAGCTCTCGTTTCTATCGCTGCTGTCGTTTGATGTGCGTCACTGTTCATGACGTCATCACTTCCAACTTTCTCTATTACGTCATCATATTCCGTGCTCATTTCATCACTCTCAAATCTTACTGTCTTCTTGGCATCTTGCCAACGTGAATTAGCATTCACATTTCTCTTGAGTATTCCTTTATACTCAACTTTTTCTTGTTTCTCACTCATAATCGTCTCATTCACTTTCTCTCCTTTGTCACAATTAATTATATTTTCATCCGTGTTCTCATTCGTTACTGTATATTTTAACCCTCTCACGCGTCCAATAATTATCGGCTTTACTGGTTCATCCATAACCATTGCCTCAACTTCACCATTAAAGTACTCGCTCTCAATGTTTACATGGGCTGTAGGAAAACACCTTAAGCTCCCATCAACTAGGATGCAGTGCGTTTCCTTTCCAGTCAAATCACTATCCTTGATCAGCGATCTCCTCACAATACACGTACTCGTTCCAGAATCGTAAAGACAATTGGCGTCTATTCCATTGACCTTCGCTTGACATTCGTCTATACTTTCAATGTCAATGCAACCATCTTTCCGTTCTGTAACTACCGTACTCGCTGCCATATGTTTCGGTACTTCTTCTTTACCTTTCCTGTCACGGTGGAGCCCGGCAGACATGAATCACGACGATCTACGGCGCTACAGAAGCGGCGCTAGAGGTCATCGGAGTGCAGCCGGTGGAGGGTCGACGAACCGTTGGGGCAGATGACAACCGGCCTGCTGATAAGAACTCGGCTCCGCCAGGTCCGATCGGATTTCATAGCGGGGCGCCCTCGCTCGGGCCTCTAATAAATCAACGAAATGGCGACTGAAGCCCGGCGGGGGGCGTCGAACCGGCGACGGACCGATCGGGCCGAGACGTACTAATGGAGGAGCTGGCCTTTGTCATCTGACGCCCATCGTCGCCCTCCCCTCCCCAACCCGGGGTACCCTGATACCCCCGGTCGTGAGCCCGACCCCACATCCAGCGGACCCTACAGCGTCTTTGGAGGGCGGGCCAACGAAGGCCCACGAAGACAATTGGCCAGGCGTCGGAAGACAGTGGCCCGAATCGACGAATCGGCGCTGGGGCTGGCGGACGACGGATGGACCGGGGGCACTTCTGAGTCGGACGGGGAAGAAGACGGTCGCGGGGGTTTTCTGGGGGCTGGACTACGTGGGGACTTCCTTCTTCCAAGAGACGTTTACCGATCTAATTTACTTACTTAACTTTAGGCCTATATTAAAGTTCGCCTTCATTAAAGTTCTAAATAATAATAACCTCGTCAGTATGAGTCGTATACAATAAAGAGTGGCGAACCTCACGACATTTATGGCGCAGTCAACTGGATAATTCTGAGTATATTGGCGAGACTGTGTTGTGCGAACTGGAACTTTGAAATTCGTTGGACGCCGAAGAAACGGTGAAGAAATCCGGAAGCGTCAAGCGTCCGCGGACTACCACGCTTGTTGAAGAAGACGGAAGCGGCGGAGCTGCAATCCACCTCGCCGATCAAACGATTAGACGAATAAAGAAACTGTCGGAGACCAAGAGGAAAACCGAAGCGAAGGCATCGCAGGACTACACGTGATCTGGACGATCCAGGAACAACACCACATGCAGACTTGGACAGGTAGGATCTTTGCTGGTGTCCGGTAATTTCTGGGGAGTACGTTTGTAAGTCCGAAGGCAGGATTCGGTGGAAACATTTCTGACTATTTTTGTGTTTCGTTTTGATTTCCTCTTTCTGAACGCTGGGACTATCCACTCTATCTCTCCCTGTTTTCTTGTTGTTGTTGTTGTTGCAATGGACCGCTTAACGCTCGAGCAGCAAGCGGGTATCAAAAAGATGTCTAGCGATAGATTAGCAACATGTTTGCGGGAGGCTGGTTTAGCCTTACCAGCAATAGAGGCTATGGGACGCATAGATTTGATGGAAAATTGGGCGGAGTTTGTGTCTGCGGGCCACGAAACCCCTCCCGAATTTGACAGTCCCCGTGGGCGGACAAGTACAGATCCAAGTTTGGAGCTGGAACGTCAACGTTTGGCCTTTGAGATGCGGCGGTACGAAGAAGAGAGAGAGGATCGAAGACGAAGAGAGAAGAAGGAGGATGAAGAAAGGGAAGAGCGAAGATGGAGAGAAAAGAAAGAGGACGAGGAGAGAGAACACAGGCGTAGGGAATTGAAACTGCGCGAAGAGCAGTTGGACCTTGACCGTGAGAGGCAAAGGCGAAACGAACTTGACAGTTGTCGCAAGCAGTCGTTAGCCGGTAGAATAAAACACTTTAGCGATGCGGTTAAACAGGTCATAGGAAAATTCCCACACGATGGTGCTGAAATGCCCTGTTACTTTGACCATATTGAGCGACTGTTTAATCAATTTGAAGTTGACGATGACGTTAAGGCTCACTTATTGTTAGCTAACCTTAACGACCGAACCAAAGCATTGACCACCCGGCTAACCCAGGACCAGCTTTGCGACTATGAGAAACTCAAGGAGTTTTTGCTCCGAGAGTTTCGAATTAGTCCAATTCAACTTCGCGACCGCTTTCTCTCAACCAGAAAATCTTCTGACGAAACTTACACTGCTCTCGCGTCTAGAATTCAGAATTCCTTGTGTTATTACTTTCGCAGTAGGCGTGTTGGTAATTCTGTTGAAGATCTCGTTAGTCTGTTGTGTGCCGACCGTCTCAAGGAACTTCTGCCCCGGGCGTGCTTGGATTTTATCCTCGCGCAAGAAAAGGATGAATGGCTGCGGATAGAGGAACTAGCAGCCACAGTGGACAACTATATGGCATACCACCACTGGAGTGGCGAACCTATCCGCTGGAGTGGCTCGAGTAATTCCACCAACTCGAGTAGCTCTACGCACGCTCGGATTAGCCGTACAGCGCACCCGACCAACCAAAACGAGAACCTAGCAACTAGGAAAGTAGAGGTTGTTAGTGCGTCAGGCAAAGACGATAAGATCTCGAAGGAAGAGGCTTTACGTAAGGGTTTATGCTTCCAGTGTGGGTCTGACAGCCACCGAGCTTTTCAATGTGGTAAGGCTAAGAGCCCACAAGGCAATAAAAAGACGGCCCACGTGAATGCGTGTGAGGCGAATAAGGTTAAAGGTGATTTGACGTCCAAGAGGATTAGTTGTAATGTCGACGCTATTAAGACACCCAAATCTTTTATTGATGCTGACCAGTTCCATGTAAGATCATATATGGGTGTTCAGATTAATCAGTTAGAGAACCAAAGAGCACTTATCGACGGGGGGTCTGAAATTTGTTGTATACGGCAATCGCTGGTGAAACATCTAAACCCACCTGTACACAAGAGAGTCAAACTCTCAGGTCTTAATGGGAAGTCAGAAATCACTGATGTAATTCGCTTACCCGTTAAACCAGTCATGGAAAACGCCGAGGGATTAACTAACATCGCTCCGCCCGTGCTAGTGTGGTTAGCGGTGGTCCCCAACCTGCATGAGGCAGTGATAATCACACCATCGGTGGAAATGCTCCTGAAGGAGACAGCGGTGTATGACGTGCTGGCCGTGAGTATGGCTGAGATTGCTCAGATCTCGACCGACCCGGAAGCCGGTAGAACAGACCCGGTCTTTACCACGTCGGAAGACGAAGGGGAGGAGGTTATGTGTAGCGGGATAGGAAGTCAACAAAGTGAGAAACCGGTGATTCAGTCCGAGTTCTTGGACCCGGACATCCCTGCTTCGCCCGAAAACGAACGAACAGCGGGGGCAAATACGCTGTCGATCGAGCAAAGTCAATGTCCATCACTGGCCCCGTATCTTAAGATGGCCCAACAGAACCGTAATAATTTTCTGTTAGAGGGGTCACTCTTATACCATCGCGAGAGTATGGTGGGTCATAAGGTCAAGCAGCTGTGCTTACCGGAATCGAGAGTAGGCACCGTGCTGGAGATGGCTCACGATGCGCCTTTCGCAGGTCACATGGGTTTCAAGTCCACGCGTGACCGGATTCGGCTCAGCTTTTGGTTCCCCCACATGGATGATAAAATCAAAAGGTATTGTTCTTCTTGCTCTGTGTGTCAACTTCGAGCGCCTGTAAAGACGGCTCATCGTGTTCCCATCACTCCTATTCCAAGGGACGAGGAACTTCCGTTTACACATTTGTCCATCGATTGCATTGGCCCAATCATCGCTGAAAGTGATCCGACCATCTCGAAACCTGAATTCAACTATGCACTGGTTATTGTCGATCGGTTTTCTCGTTGGCCGATGGCCTATCCGTTACGATCTCTGAGTGCTAAGGCAGTGTGTGATGCCTTATTGCAGGTCTTTATGACATTTTCAGTGTCCAAGGTGATTAGCTCGGATTGTGGCACAAGTTTTAAAAGTCAATTAACACAGGAAATGTTAAAACGTTTAGGCTGTTGTCCGCGTTTCAGTACCCCAGGCCACCCGGAGGCGAACGGTTTGGTCGAGAGATGCAATCAAAGCCTAAAGAGTATGATCTACAAGTTGGCTCAGAACGACCCAAGGGGTTGGCATCGGCTCCTGCCATTTGTCCTGTGGAGTCTTCGTGAACGTCCTTCTGCAACCACTCATATCAGTCCATATATGTTGGTGTACGGCACGGTCCCCAGGGGACCCTTGTCTATATTAAAAGAATCATGGGCAGGTGAACGTGAACTTCCGTTCAGCCTAGGTAAGACACCAGAAGCGTATTTGAGGGACTTGAGGGACAACTTAGAACTAGCCAAGTCCTATGCTGACTATCACTCTGAAGTCGAGCAGAAGAGATATGCTATCCATTATAATTTGCGAAGTATGGATAGGCGATATCAGGTGGGGGATAAGGTCATCCTCCTCGCGCCTGATAGTAATGGGGCCAAGTTCTATAACCGTTGGAGGGGTCCAGGAACTGTAGTTAGAGTCAAGTCACCCTATTCTTACATCGTCGATATTGAGGGCACCCATAGACATGTGCATGCTAACAAAATCCGGAAGTACAATGAGCGGATCGAAGAGGCAATTGTAGATAATTGTTCAGTTGTGTTCGATCGAGATGAGGATTTCGGGTCCGTGGAAGTCGTCGAAGAGTACAAGGACACCCACCCCCGGCCCAGTACGCTCATTGATCCTGTTAAACTTGCCCACCTATCTGACTCCGAGAAACAACAATTACTAACTCTTCTTGACCGGTACCCCGAGGTCTTTTCAGAGAAACCAGGTTTCTGTCCGCTCATGGAGCATGAAATTAAAATCCTACCTGACTTCAAACCCAAACGCTTGCGCGCGTATCGCATTCCTGAACTACTCAAACCGGAAGTGGCCCGACAGATACAGGAGATGCAGGACTTAGGCATTATTGTTCCGTCGACCAGTGAAATGGCCAGTCCGATCGTCTGTGTACTAAAGGGACCAGACGGTCGGAAGGGCGTAAGACTAGCCGTAGACTACAGGCATGTGAACATGCATTCAGCAGGTGACTGCTACCCTACCCCGAATGTGGGGGACGTTCTTCAGAAGGTCGGGAAGGCGCGGTTCATTAGTTGCTTTGACGCAAAGAGCGGATATTGGCAGCTTCCGGTGAAAGAATCTTCTCGGTATCTTACTGCTTTTTGTGTGCGATGAAGGCCTATTTGAATTCACACGTATGCCGTTCGGCCTCAAATCTGCTAGTAACACTTTTATCCGTTGTGTGTCCAACATTTTGCATCCCATCCGTGATTTCACCGAGCCCTTTGTAGACGACATGGCGGTGTTTTCGAATTCTTGGGAAGAGCATCTTGCCCACTTGGAGGGATTTCTTAAGACTATCAAAGTGTCCGGTTTGACCCTTAGCTTAAAGAAATGTAGTTTTGGGCAGAGTCATGCGACTTTTGTTGGTCACGTGGTTGGATCCGGGATAATTGAACCAGATCCGGAGAAAATTGCAGGATTAGACCAGATCCAGCCACCCACCACCAAGAAGGAGGTGAGACGACTCATCGGCTTTTTCAGCTATTTTCGAAACTTTATACCGTCTTTAGCTGAGACTGCTCGAGTGATAACCGACTTGACGCAGAAGCATATTCCAACGAAAGTGCCCTGGAGTGTGGAACACCAGAGGGCACTAGATAAGCTCAAAAGTGATTTAAGTAACGCTGTCAAATTACATGTAATTGATTTCTCAAGAGAGTTTGGTTTGTCTGTGGACGCCAGTGGATCCGCGGTAGGCTGTTGTCTTTTTCAATGGTCTGATGAGGGGCATGAACGCCCCATTTCTTTTGCAAGTGCAAAGTTAACAGATGTTCAGACGCGGTGGTCAACAATTGAAAGAGAAGCTTATGCTGTCATTTGGGCGCTAAAACGCTTTCGTCCTTGGATCTTTCTATGCAGCATAACCATCTTTTCTGATCATAATCCTTTGTCTTTCCTGACTGAAGCCGCTCCAAAGAGCGCAAAGCTCGCTCGCTGGGCGCTGGCGCTACAAGAATTTAACATTTGCTTTAAGTATCGTCCAGGCCCAAAGAATGTAGCCGCCGACTTCCTGTCTAGGATTTGACGGAGACAGTGAGACCGGGACACCGGCGGGATCTGACCCTGCCGTCTGTAAATATGTACATATGACTAAAGATGTTTTTTGTGTGTGTTTTCTGAGCAACAATCATCCGACTGGGAGAAGAAAACGAGGACCAACAACGCCAGGAGATCGTCACGATCGTCGGAATCATCTCGGGTGGGAGGGATGTCACGGTGGAGCCCGGCAGACATGAATCACGACGATCTACGGCGCTACAGAAGCGGCGCTAGAGGTCATCGGAGTGCAGCCGGTGGAGGGTGGAGGGTCGACGAACCGTTGGGGCAGATGACAACCGGCCTGCTGATAAGAACTCGGCTCCGCCAGGTCCGATCGGATTTCATAGCGGGGCGCCCTCGCTCGGGCCTCTAATAAATCAACGAAATGGCGACTGAAGCCCGGCGGGGGGCGTCGAACCGGCGACGGACCGATCGGGCCGAGACGTACTAATGGAGGAGCTGGCCTTTGTCATCTGACGCCCATCGTCGCCCTCCCCTCCCCAACCCGGGGTACCCTGATACCCCCGGTCGTGAGCCCGACCCCACATCCAGCGGACCCTACAGCGTCTTTGGAGGGCGGGCCAACGAAGGCCCACGAAGACAATTGGCCAGGCGTCGGAAGACAGTGGCCCGAATCGACGAATCGGCGCTGGGGCTGGCGGACGACGGATGGACCGGGGGCACTTCTGAGTCGGACGGGGAAGAAGACGGTCGCGGGGGTTTTCTGGGGGCTGGACTACGTGGGGACTTCCTTCTTCCAAGAGACGTTTACCGATCTAATTTACTTACTTAACTTTAGGCCTATATTAAAGTTCGCCTTCATTAAAGTTCTAAATAATAATAACCTCGTCAGTATGAGTCGTATACAATAAAGAGTGGCGAACCTCACGACATTCCTATCCTGGCGTTCTACTGTTCTGTCAATTTCATTCGATTTCGTATTTTCATTTGTCTGTACAGCCCTGTACGCCCTATTCTCATAAATCTGTACTGCTGCTGCTGTGTGTTTAACAAACCCTTTGGCTTTATGCACACAATCAAATGCTTTATGACCTACCTTACCGCATGCAAAACAAGTTATCTTGTGTTCCGCTGCCTGTTCTCTATCTCTACTAAATCCTCTATTCACATTTCCACTGTGATTTGTCTCTTTGTTCTGTCTTGTTTCAACTCTTCCTCTGTTTACATTTCCTTGGAATTTCTCTCTCGATTTCTCTTCAAATGGCTTTCCATTACCTCTGTCATTATTGAATCTCCCTTGAGGTTTTACAGAATTCTCTGCATATCTGTACCCATGAGCTTCAATGTAGGATTCTGCACATGTCAATGTGTCCTTTAAGCTCATTTTTCCTTTCTCTTTAATGAATATCCTCAACTCGTTACTGCAAGTGAGGAAAAATTGATCTTTTAGCAGTAGATCCTCGATTCCTTCGTAGGTCTGCTCAAATCCAGCTTGTATCAACCATTGCTGCAAATATCGTTGCAATCTGTAAATGAAATTTGAAGGAGTCTCTCCTTGTTCCATCTTGCTAGTCTTAAACTTGTTACGATACCCTCCTTCTGTTAATTGGAATCTTTTCAGGAGATGCTTCTTTAAACAATCGTAGTCTTGAGTTTCTTCAGCCGACAAACGCTGGTACACTTCTAATGCTTTCGACTCCAGATGTCGCGCT
Organism: Lumbricus terrestris; assembly: GCA_949752735.1. NCBI lineage: Eukaryota > Metazoa > Annelida > Clitellata > Crassiclitellata > Lumbricidae > Lumbricus > Lumbricus terrestris. The sequence goes on from OX457036.1 coordinate 93,727,938, forward strand.
AGCATCAGTGACCATACATCTCTCGGTATCTCATACGTCGTACACGTACGCTCAAATCTAAGAAGATACGCATCAAGACAGTCCTTTGCCTCGTTAAATATTGGGAATTTAATATTCTTCATTCCCTTATGACTTTGGTTTCCTTGGTGGTTGTCACCCATCGTCATATAAGAATCTCCATCATCTCTGTTTCGTCCATCTCTCGATTCTATTTCTCTCATTCTCATTTGAATCTCAAGCCTCTTATTCTCCAAAGCTTCATTCGCTTCTCTTGCAAGCCTTGCCTCATTCATCCTCGCTATTTCTATTTCTTTTTCTCTAACTGCCTTTACTTCGGCTAATCTAGTCGCCTCTCGCGCTAGTTCCAACTCGTTCTCTCTTGCTGCTTTTGCCTCAGCTAACTTAGCCGCTTCACGCTCTGACTCTGCCTCTCTAATAATCTTAGCTTCTGCAGCTGCACGTAGCTCACTTTCCTTTTTCTCTTCTCGTTCATCCGCCCTCTGCTGTCTGAATTCGTTCTGTCTGTCTCTGACAAACGCCTTTAGCTCTTCACCTTCCAATGAGAATGAACGTCCCATATCCAACCACTGTTGCCAGTCTGTGATTGACATTCTTACTTACTCACTTTTGTCAAGTAGTAATAAATTTAACACTCTAATATGCGCTATACAACTTCACACTCGCTTATAATAATTATTAAAATTATTAAGCGTCACACTAGTGCTCCCTCTTAACGTGATACAATCTCTGGTGTATGTTACGCAATAAGGATTATCGCACCGACTCTAATGCTTAAAATCTATACACGCGCGGCGCTTGGCGTTGCGCTGTGCTTAACAATTTCCAAATAGATCGTCATTTTAATTAGCTTTGTCTCTTCAATATAAATGTCAGTAAAGTTCAATCTAATCAACAATAATATTGTCAATTTTATCCCGACGCGAGCATCCCATTTGTAACGTCTCCGTTTTTATGCTTATTTTAGCGGGTAATTGAAAATGTACTGCATTTAAATGATCTGTTCAAAGAGATACCAATTCTTTATAAATGTATGATATAATTGAAAACTATTAAATACACAATACAATTACGCAATATTCCTATTTACTTATTTGGCGTATCACTAATTATAATTATCTTTTAGCTTATCTGTGCTCCACAGTTGAGATATATGACATGTCGTTTCTGCAGTGTAAACGGCCTTGAAATAGTTCTGTAGATCTCTGTAGATTCACTGAATGAAGATAAGCAACCCCGTGCTATATTTGAAGAAATAGTTCTGCTGATTCTCCGTAGATTCACTGAATGAAGATAAGCAACCTCGTGCTATATTTGAAGAAATAGTTCTGCTGATTCTCCGTAGATTCACTGAATGAAGATAAGCAACCTCGTGCTATATTTGAAGAAGGATAATGAGATACTGCCAAGCTGTGGAATCCAGATCGAATACCAGACAAGACAATATTCAATACTTCCGTAGCATCAAATTATCACACTCCAGCCAATGAGAATTTCCTTCCCAATTGAAAATGACCTTGAAATGTCAACCAGAGACAACGAGCCCAAAATCGTTTCTCTACACACGAATATCGTCTCACCAACCGTCACGATCACAATGTAGACTTCACGGACGTTAGAGTTCGCAACTTCGAATTTCTAAATCGCCTCTACTCTCACACGAATGCCTCGTACTGTTTTACGACCAGATACGAGCATAATCATCATCCTCACCATTGAATAAACTTCAAATGAATTGCCAGCCACAACTGAACAACCATCTTTCTCAATGTTCATGTAAGGAATCAACCGTTTATGTCGAATTTCAATGACGTGGCTGTTTCCATTCAATTCCCACCGTTACGCTCATTTCGATGCTTTTTATTGGTTGCGCGTCGATGCAAATGTTTTCACTTGCGTAAGCGTCCGTAGTAACCGCTTGACGTCACCATGACTGCCTCGCTCATGTACGCAAAATTCGTGGTCTCCTAGTTACTAATCCACTAGACGCCAAATTATTAATCTAGATACGCCAACTAAATTATCTAGCTTAACTCCTACTTAGAATTAACATATAATATCAGACAAGTTAGTTTGATAGATAATAGCGATTTAATACGCTACAATTATGTCAAAATACTTTTTCAAAATACTTTTAAATCTCACCAGCTGCAATTAGCTATGCAATATTGCATTCTCATGCACTAGGCTGCTTCATTACACAAACAAAGGAATCCTTGTACACCAGGTTTAAGTCACACAATACAGTAAAACAGGCTGACATTGATTAGTCATTGTTACGGATGACTGGGCACCGCTGACCACAGGGTGAGGAATGTTAATTACAGGTGTATTTGATGTATGGTGCATGGGAAGAGTACACCGAGTCTACACATAATGCCTATGAGGCATCAATGACACGCATAATATTATTAGGATATAATTATTATGTTTGAAATCAGTTTGATGTTTGGCACCAAAATGGACTTGTCTATGCTGATAGAATAGGACAAAGGCTAGATTTAACTATCTAGATGTTTATGAATAGGGCAAATAAGGGTGGCATTAGACGTGTCTATTGGCTGGTGGCAATTGGAACTTCTCTGACCTTGGAACGGGGTGCAGAGTTTCATTACATTGATCTCCATTAATGGATCACAGACTACACACTTGACGAATTACAGCATACAGGAAGACACCTATAACACTTAGTTGACCTGTGCTGGTGCAGTCTATTATATTATTATCACAAGGGATAGGCCATTCGGCCCATTCCCATACCACAGCTTTCGAAGACTTACTTTAAAAAGTTACCTAAAGGGTTTTGCCGATGGGCAGAATTGTGATAGGACGTCTCAACATAGCAGATTTTATAAGGTATGTACGTTGAATCCGTGTTCAGAAGTGTAACAACTTTTATCAATCTCATTGCGTCAGATTTCTGAACAAAATTTTATCTAACTTAATGTTTTTAAAGTTCAATTTGGATAAATTACATTGACCATTCTTTCTGCATAGGTAGTGGGCTATCGATATTTTTATATGCCATTAAATTTAGTGTTTCTGTTCATCTTGATTTTAATGGATTCTGACTCGAACTTGGACCCCATCTCTAGCGTCTTAGACTCGGACTCGGACACCTTTAGACCCAGACTCAACTCGGACTCAGTTTAGATGGACTCGGGCATGACTTGGACTAAGCTCAGGTGGACTCGACTACATCACTGGAAAGCAGGATATGGGCCAGAAGTGAGAAGTATATATAGATATTCGTTTAATTCGTGAAAAAAAGTCACCATACTGCTGGGTGGCCCTTCAAGTGTTTAAGATGACAGTGATGATGGCATGGTCTAATTAATTCCATGAGACACATTAGACATGGACACAAAGAATGCTGAAGAAAATGTTTGTGTTCAAAATTCTATGTATTTTTGTCGCAATGTAATATGACTTCCTTATTTGTTATATAGTTTGGCAGTGAGTATTTTGTACTTAGTATTTTAAATACTTTTCGAAGTCAAGTATTTTATACTTGTATTTTAAATACTTTTGTAAAAAAGTATTTTTACTTGTATTTTAAATACTTTTGTGACCAAGTATTTTTACTTATACTCAAAATACTTTTAAAAAGTATTTTCCCCATCACTGCACATGTATAATATTCTATGCGTAGACATTTATATTGGCCTATATCATGGTCACCCGTATGGGTTTTGCAGGAGGGGGCAAAACGTAATGGACACCGTTGAAATTTGTTAGCAAAAAACTTGAAAGATGCAGACCTGGAAATTAAGAATGTGTATTTTTCACATAGATCTCTTAATGTAAATTTCTCAGTTTTACTTCGTGTTTCATTAGTATATCTAGTGCTTAAGCTCTAAGAAAATTTGTTAGGGACGACAATTAGGCCCTAGCAGTTAAAAATAGGTGTCAGTTTTCTAGGGGGCAATTCTCCTCTAAGCCCTATTTGCGGGCGCCCATGGCCCATACGAATATACACTGTTATACAGCGCAGGAATTGTAGATTTGCGGAATTGTTTAGTAGGCTAGATGATAGTTTTATCTCAGTGGACATGGTCACAGCTTTCAAAAAGAAGCCATTTAAAAATGAGCTACACGCATGATTCGACCACTTAAACGAAATATACTATATTATGTTATTTACATATTTGATTCAAGAAAACCAGGGATAGGATCAAAGTTGTTGTGTTCCTTTCTATAGACTCCTACCTCAATCAGTGGATTTGTGAAACCGGCCGTGGTCTGTCGTGATTCCCTTGCATCTGGCGCTGCAAAGAAAACATATTTCAAACCCGAATATTATTTATGTAATCAATCTGTAAGTATATTCAAATTTTTAAAAAAACTTTTGGAAGGACTGTATAGGCCAGTCCTTGCATTTTCTTTGCACTTAGCAATGTCGCCTTGTGATGTAATAGTTGGTTAGTGTTTCATCTTCACACTTAAACCCCAAGTGTCTAACGCGACACTCGAAGGCCAAGCATAAGGCGCCGTACTATTGGCACTTTGATTTACTTATAATGTACATCAGCGTAATGACTCGTGGATGGCGCAGGCAATAATTAAGTAAAGTGGAAAAGACAAAATATCGAACTATGAGTTATTGTATAGCATTGAATTTCTTGAAATAGCATCATCATTCATCATAGAGTAGGCTATAATTAGATCATAGGTCAGTATATCTACGACAAGTCTTCTCTCATTCCCTGAAAATGGTTGCCTTCATTTGTTTCCTGGCATTTTATATCTATGCATGGGCAAAACGTTTTGTAATTCTTCGCATTCAATGTCAATTCTTTGAAGTGCATTTCAGACAACTACAATCAGTTCCAAGTATCTTTTAAGTTCTTTCAAGTCAGTTGATGCCTGCAGATTATTATCCTAAAAAGTTTCTTGATTCGCACTAATTTTAATTGTCAAAAAATGCTGAATTTCCCTAACTGAAAACTGCAAGTAATTAAAAAAGATTGTCGATTTTGTCAACGTCTAATTTGTTTTCATATCCCAGGTTGTGTAAAACACTGCAACACTTGTATTCTTTTGAATTCTATTGTCATTTCTTCATTTACATTATACTGAAGCCTCATCAATCAATTACAATAATCATACACTAAGGTTTTAGGCAAACATTTCTATTGAGAAATAGAGTTACTACCTCTCCAGAACCTAACGGAATTGCCTTCAGCCGATTCACTTCCATTGTTCATACTTCTACAGACGACAGTCAGCTCGTCCAGGTGGCGCTGGTCTCGTCTGGCCGCCTGGCGTTGAAAACTGACGACAACGAGGATGATGACGACGATGAGGATGATGAGTACGAATCCACCGATCCCCGCTCCCAATCCGATTCCAAGCTTTAAATGGGGTGGAAGACCAGTCTCCTCCGCGTGGAAATCTGTAGGCCAGGTTGTTTGCAGAGAAGAGGTTGATGCTAACAAAGATAGGAACATGTTAAGCAATCAAAACGTGATTGTTTGAATGCATTTATTGAGGCTCCTCTTCAACATTGTCCCGAGCACTAGAGATGATTCGCCTGCGGTGAAAATGCAACAAACTGACAATGGAACACTTTGAAGGTTCATCTCATGCTCGCATATTGAATTTACCACCAAGCCATAACTTTAAGACATTTCGCTACTCTATCTAACCCGTGCAAAGAAACAAATTAAGTAAGTAAGTTAGTAAGTAGCCTTTATCTGCTATGTCAAGCGCGCATGCATTACATTACATTGTGGGGGCGCGGTGGTGTAGTGGTGGCGTCGTTGCCTTGAAGCCGGAAGGTTCGGGGTTCGAATCCACCTCGCCGCGTAAGGACCTTGGGCAAGTCCTTCACTCACAATTGCTCAGCGCTTCGGCGTGAAACTCCGATGCAGTGTACGCTCTGCATTCGGGAGCGCCTCTGAGTAGCGAGAGCTTGAAGGGGCGCTATAACAAGTGCACATACAAACAAACATTACATAACAAAACGAATACATACATTTAAAAATACTAAGTTAGATAACAGCAATTAAAGTCATGTATAGCTAAATATAATTGAAAATGCATCTGTTAATAGGACTATTTTTAGACAGATTTGTTTTAACGAGAGGCAGCATGAAAGGATGTCCTCTCGTGTGGAGTAGATACTTGTCTTCCCGAGGAGTTGGCAGGAGTTAGTGAATGCAATGGCCACAGAATTTTGCTTTCTGAAAGAGCTTCTTGTCTGCAATACGGACTAAAACCATCTGTTTATCCCTTTTAATCTGAGCAACTATGCCTCGACCAGAGGCGAGGTCTATACTTAGTGCTCATAATTTAAAACATTTTTCTGTGGCTTTCAATGCTATCACGTTCCTACACGGGATTCTCTGAATGCTGCAGTCGTGCAGTCAGCTGGGAAAGAACGAAACATGCCGTTTAGACGTGAATTCGTGCGTGCTGACCTGCCACATACTTCACGAAATTATTTATTAATCAATAGACGGTGACATTTAAAATTTTGATCATGCCTGGCATTATGCGCGTTACACTTACAAGTACAACGCCGTTACATGCTACAGTTTTGGTTGCCTTTAGGATCAGCCTTTGGCTATTTCCGGATGGGCTGGTGATCCGCCTAGGGTTGGTTTGAAGCGGGGTGTCGCCGCTAGGTAAGCCTGGTCCATAAAATGGAATAAGCTGTCTGCCAACCCCCGCCCCTTGAGCACCATTCAGTGATGCAATGTCTTGCTTTTTAGTGGTTGAATCGACCACGTGGAATAAGATCTGGTTTGAATGAACGAGTAAACGAATGAACGAATGAACATGCTCACTTTCTAGAACTTATTGCTTACTGTGGCTCCCTATGGAACCACGACTAAACTAATGTTGATGTATATTGGACAGTAAAAGTGAAATTCTATCAAACTTCCTTAGGCTACATATATTACCCATGCGGCTCAAACCAAACCAGCATTGATATTCAGCTTCTGAAAACAGAAACTTTTACTTGTGGAAATGAAATGAAGTGCAGCCGAGTGAATAGGAAACCCATTGACGCAGTTTTGCTAACGGTTTCTTGTATTTGCGTAAAATACTAATATAGTAGGCTATATGCTAAAATAATATACCCACTTAATCCGTAGGCTACAGCAGAATTTATAGCTTGCCGCGTTTTGACAGCATCGTGATAATTGCTGAATAAAAGAATTTGCGATAGCCTACCATAATAGCTCAGTTTGTAGTTTCTTGGATAGAATAGGCCTAAAGTCGTAGAATTTGATCTGAACCATATCTGAAGAGTTCGACATTGGAAAGTCATTGGGTCAGGAATACGAGATCCACAAACCGTTCTCGTGTTCTCACCGCCATCTAGGCATGTCAGCTGATCAAGACAAAAAATATCAACACAATTGTAGCATTTCTTTACGTAGACATTACAAATCTTCTGTCAAATCAAAAGGATTCATTTCTAACGGTTTAGCACAAGATTTCAAATAAACGCTAATATAGGCCTAATATAAGCAAGCTTTACTAATTTAGAACTATCGCATATCGCCGTATGACCGAATGTTAAAAGCTTGGTAGGCTATTTTTGTGCGAAAGATTATTTTCCAAGTACACTGAATGAGCGTAACTTTAACTTGCAAGCAATTTTATGGCAAACGCATAGCGAATTTTACAGCTGCCTTGTAAGGAATTGAAACGCAACTGACACAATATTTTGTAGTTGATTTACACAGAATTCGGTGACCAACTTACAAAGACTTTTAGATAATTAACTAGGCATTTTAAGGAATTCTTAACCACGTGCATCGTAATCGATAGTCATCTTTTCAGTGGCTTATCCGAGCCTAGCAAGCTATGGCAGATTGACGTACTTACAAGGAATTTTGTGACTAATTTACTAGCTTTTGAAATCGTATAGAATCTCGATGTAGATATTCGTAGGCCTATTGCTGAAAACGTTCTGTCACGGAAGCTACTTCTCCTTAAAGTATTTTAACACTTCACTGCATCAGTGGCGTAGCCAGGAATTTCTTATGGGGGGGGGTTGAGGGTTTATGGCCTGGCCGGATGCCCATTCTGACACCAACCCAGCAGTAGGCCTATTACAGTAAATAAGAACCTTGGAATGAAGCAACAAAGGGAATAAAGTAAGAAAAACAATTGTTTACTACAAGCAATTGTTTTTTTCTTATTTAAGTGGATAAATTACCTTTAGAAAAACTTTTTCCCTGGGCCAATGGAGGGGTTTAACCCCCTAAACCCCCCCTTGTCTACACCACTGCACTGCATCATGCGAGCAGATGAACGCATAGAAAGAAGAAGCGCATTTACATGACATTGAAGTATTTGATTTAAACGTACCTTGATGAATACATTTGTACATGTGGTTGAATCTTCGAGAGTCAGTTGCTCGAAAGTGATTCTAACTTTGATGTCTTCGTATGTAGTGTAGAGATAGTGGAAACATTCACTGTAGGCTGGAAAGTTGCTCGGATAGCCTGGTGAACTGATCATACCTGAACTTCCTTGATACAAATAGTTCGCGGAATTACTGCAATCCGTTGCAAACCCTGAACTGTATGATAATTTAAATCCTCTGTAACTTGTATGTGTGTGATAATAATAGGAATGAAATCGTATGGTAACACGTGAGTCGGTCCCGCAGTTGAAGACAAGTCCACTTGTAGGAATCGTGTACGAAGCGCAGAACTGAGTAATTGAGCCATCACAACCAGTGATCTGCAAATGAAATCAACATGACATGTTCACAATTTAAATTTGAAAAGATTTGAATACCTTTTATTTTACTGAATTTCATATTAAGCCAAAGTTACAAGAAAAAAATACTGGCCTAGTTAGCTACACTGGTAAGCGAGAGCGGCATTCGTCTATTCGTCTGTTGGTTGCAACGGACTGCGGTTCAAGCCCCGGGCTGGGAGTTGACATTTAGAGATTTAGATATCTCGGGCTAGCACGTGTGGGACGCAGGGGCGCAAGCTCCTGCGGAGCGACCTTGGGCAAGTTGCTTAGGGCCTACCCATCATTGTCTGTGGGGAAGGCAACGGGAAACCACCTCACTCATCTCATCCCCAGGGGCGTAAAGCCAATGAACCTGCCTTCGGGCAGAGCACCATCATCATCATCATCATAAGAAAAAATAACTGTGGTAGATTAATGTTAAGCTTACTTTTTACTTATACCTATTACTTTTTGCCTAATAATAAAGTTGTGCTAGTTGCAGATTAAGATGAAATTGCATAAGCAAGATTTTTAAGCTTCATCTTAAAATGAAGTTTCAGATGTAAAAAAGGCAAATTATTATATGTTTCCGTTTTTTATCGCTTTTTTGTGGTTTTTAATTTTTTCGCAAAAAACGACGTTTTCAGTTTAAAAAAAAATTTCATCGCTTTTTTTACATCTATGACAATAATTCATCACAGGGGAAAAATTTCCTGAACTGTCAAATAGAGTAACACAAGTGCAAAAACTGTTACAATGTATAATGCTACAACAACCAATCACCACAAAATAATAAGTTTGCACCTTCAAATATTTGTATTAATTTTATTTTATATTTCTTTTTGGTTATATTAATATAATAGTAACATTTAATTTTTATTTGTGTTTTAGTAAAATTATACGGAGAAACGAACTACAGAACTGCAGCGTGTAGGCTATTCACTTCAAATTTTGCAAGTACAACCCTGATTGTAACTATAACTTATCACTTCTTTAGAGTCAACGCCGTATGGCCTATGGTGACAGAGTGACAAAGTCTCCACGTTGGATAAAAGTACTATACTATACTATTTGGGGGGTTTTATAAAGCGCCTGTCACAGTACAACCTAATCAGAGGCCCTCCCAGTGCGAAGATTCCGTTGGAAAAAGAAAAGTTTTAAGGAGAGGCGCAGAAACAGCAGTGCTTCTAGATAAGATCTGAGTACGAATTATAGCAGGGAGGCCTTTCCAAAGCAAAGGACCCACAGAAGAAAAGTCACGATGCTGGGCTGTAGCAGTCCGAGACCGTGGTACAAGAAGGTCAGGACGGTCTAAAGAGCGGAGAGGACGTCCAGTGGTAGTTGAGATCACAGAGACAGCGAGGAGCTGTACCCAAGAACATCTTACAGTTACACTGTTATCGAGTTTCTGTGCAGTTTGTGTTATTGTTTCTGGCAGGATAATAATGATATAATCTGCCATAAATTAGAATAAGTTTCCCACTTGATAAGTCATCAAAATTTTATTCAAACATTGAACCAATCCAACTTGAATCTTCTCCACGTTAAGTATTGTTTTACTCACCTCAACATAATCATATGCACAGCTGTAGCCACTCGAGTAATAGACGTTTATATCGAGTACTCGAATGGTAAGAGTAGTCCTCATTGGAACGGATATGTATTGATAGCAGTCAGTTCCTCTTGGATAGTCATTTGGGTAATTTGCTGAGGTCACAACACCGGCTGACGCAGTCAATGTCTGGCCACAGCCTTTCAGAAAATAAGAATGGCGGACACTGCAATTTTAGAATAATTTCGATTATACTACTACTACTAGTAGTAGTAGTAGCAGTAGCAGTAGTAGTTGTAGTGGTGGTGGTGGTGGTGGTGGTGGTGGTGGTGGTGGTGGTGGTGGTGGTGGTGGTGGTGGTGGTGGTGGTGGTGGTGGAGGTGGTGGTGGTGGTGGTGGTGGTAGTGGTGGTAGTAGTAGTAGTAAAAATTCTAAATTCACAATACATCTGTTTTCATTGTCATTGCCTCTCAGGTAATATCTTCGCGTACATTTAACAGTTTTTCCATTACATTTCAAACTAATGAAAGAAATTACGCCTACCGGTTGCTGGAGGACTTGTCGTGGTGTTTGCAGGACAATAGCAAATCCTTCGCCCCGAGTAGTCGTAGGTGTAATCCCATGTGTAGTAACACGGAGAGTAGCAAGGTGGCAGTGTAGTGGTCGGGCAGCGGCAGTATCTATTACCATAGATGTTGATATCACTGAAGCAACCGGATGAACACCATATCGGCGACTGGGTCGACCCTTGGCAATTGCAGAATTGATTTCCCCAATAGTCAGCGTCCAGGTAGCACCCATAGGAACATGAGAGTGGGCTGGAAGTAGCTGGTGGGCAATTGCAATAAGGGTCGCCGCGCCAGTCAGTGCTACGGTAGCAGCCAGAAGGACAAGGTCTGGTTGTAGTAGTTTGTCGCGAGCAACTGCAGATGGGATATCCGTAGTAATCGTATGAGAGTGAACAAGGAGGCATGCATTGGCTGGTTGTGTACCGACTGGTTGTGTACAAAAAACCAGCCACAGGACAGTAGCAAAACCATGGTGGATATAATGATTGCAGTGAACAACCAGCCATGCATTGATGGTTGGGAGCAGGTGTAGGCATAATGATGTTCGTGTTATTGGGAGTACATGAGCAAATGTATCCGTATGCATTAGTCAGTAGCGAACAGTAACGAGCACATACTACAAGAACAAGGAACCACAATTTTTCGCATTGCATATGAAATAGATCAATTTACACCTATTTCAATCATTTGACTGTTGTCAGGTAAAGGTAGCACATTGACTGGTTTAGATATTGGGAACTTGAGAGCATGCAGTTAAAGGTGAAAGGTTGGGGGCCATCGATGGCTTTTGTCCCCCAATTTTTTATAGCTTTCTGTAGAACTGGTCTTCGATTCTTTATTTGCTTAAATGTAACATTTCAGAGTAACAAGTTTCCGTCGTCTACAAACTGACGTAACCAAGATAGTCAATTCATTTTTTTCTCTACGTCTTGTTCATCTTTTTCACTCTCTCCAAGCAGCTTCTCCATCACCATCTATTAACTGTCTTCAAGTGGTTGCCCAAAATCTCCTCCTGGGCGTACCTGAATCACTCTAAAACTAGATTCATACTTAGAGTCATTCGAGGGCAAGAACAAATTCTATTTCCATCAACCTGGTCTCCGCAACTACACCACCGCACATTCTCCTGTTCGCAACTTTTGGCTGACTTCTAACCAGAGTCGTTGATTTCCCAATCACATCACCCATCTCCCTCGCTTTTGTTTCATGCACATCCGTGACCTTCTCAGAATCTGCCCCTCTCTTATGTTCACAGCTGCATCTACAATCGCCTCATACATGTATGGTTCACGCCAATTTAGATTAGGGCCTACTGTGATACTCTTTTCTGAACACAGGCATCGCCCAAATATACCGTCTCCAAGCTATTCAGAATGTCCTCAACCGTGAGCACTGTCACCAAACCCACAAACACCACCATATCACCTGTGTACTGAAATCACTTTCCTGTCTCAAAATGGCTGAATGCATAGAATATAAAGCCAAATCACTCATGCGCCTACAACACACTTAAAATCACCCAACCGTCTTACCTCCGTCAGTGATTCACGGTGCAGTTTACCTCGTTCCATTCTACACTAACTAACACCGTGCCGCTCTTCCGTCACCTCATCACTTAAAATTGTTGCCACGCCTCGTTGGAGCAAACTCTTCCGTAGTTATATCATTGCTATAGTCGGCCCGTCTATGTGAGATTACCTCCCTCCCTCTGTCCGTTGTAAAATCTTACTGAAGGTGTCATCTTCAGCCCTTCGCTGCTTGAAGTCTTTCTTATTTCCTCGGGGCTGTCACGCTGAGAGCACATCGGAATAGTTGGTACTGTAAGAGGCGCTTTATAAATTTTCAATACAATACAATACAAAATATCTAATCCATCATACGAATTTACCGACCCCACGCTTCTATACCCATGTCTCCACAGGTCTTTCATTCGGAATTGAACACGTTGCTTTTAACAAAACTTATCCGCATTAGGCTACTCGTCTTTCCCTCATGCACCTCCATCGCCATTTCAACTCTAAACATCACCCACATTAACCGTCCTGCCTGACTCTCCGGATTTTGATCTCATAGCCATCGATTTTGTTTTGATTAAACATAAAAACCCGTGAATTAGTAGGTTCTTGCAACTTGGTTTTAATATAGGCGCTGTATACAGGTCTCGAGTTTACGACTACGGTTTGTTGTTTGTTGTTTATTGTACTTATTCATCTGTTTATACAATTATGAATAACCAAATACAGTGCAACATGAGCCAGCAAAAGCTTATAGCTTATACTATCCTGATCCCTCTTCCTTGATTATTATTCGTGAGTTTTCATAGCATTACGAGCACGATTAAGATTAAATTGCGATCGCGGGTACCAAAATTAACATGTCTTGCTGATGACCACTACATCGCATTGAATAAGAACAGAAATTGGTCATTGCATTGAAGAGGTAGAAATGAACGTTCGGCAGTATCTTACCAATTGGATCAGCTCGATATCTTATGATATAGCCACCGCCAGTTACGGAACCGTCCGTCTTGAAGCGAATGATAACCTCAGAGCAAAGCGAAAATGTAACTGGGTTAAGGTTGGAACCTGTTCCACAGAATCTCGACGGAAGAACCACCATATGCGACTTGCAACTGAACTGCAGAGTAAAACAGAACAAAATTTCTATCAATATAGACCAGTGATTCCCAAACTTTTTTCACTTTAAGGCCACTTTTTCTAAGTTGGAGGACATGAGGACCACTTTTTCTTAGTTGAAGGACATTAGGGGGCCACAAGGCTAAAAGTTAATTAACTAAAAACATATTAAATTTTTATAATTGAATCAAAGTAGAATGTTTGGTGTTATGGAAAGACCAAAATAATATGAAAAATAGTAATAGAAAATAATTATGCTTGTTTGTTTGTTTGTTTGTATGCGCACTTGTTATAGCGCCTCTTCCAGCCCTCAACCGCTACTCAGAGGCGCTCCCGACTGCAGAGCGGACACTGCATCGGAGTTTCACGCCGAAGCGCTGAGCAATTGCGAGTGAAGGACTTGCCCAAGGTCCCTACGCGGCGAGGTGGATTCGAACCTCGAACCTTCCGGCTTCAAGGCGACGACGCCACCACTAGACCACCGCGCCCCACAATGCGTTCTATCCTGTCCAAATTGTCAATATTTCATATTTTTTTACTCTTTCAGAGGTTATGGCCATTTTCTTAGGCCTGGCCGGCCACTTTTGGTCCGCGTGCCACAGGTTGGGAACCACTGAATTATATGCACTAATCGGTTCTTACGGATGCTGTGGTGTAGCGGTATGTTCTGTGCCTTGTTTGTAACCGTAGGGTTGCAGTTCGAATCTGCTTTAAGCCAATGCGAAGCGACCTTGGACTAGTAAGTTTCTCATCCATTATTGTCTGTGAGGAAGGCAACGGGAAACCACCTCACTAATCTCATCCCCAGGTGGCGTAAAAGGGACCTGCCTTCAGGTAGAGAACTCATCATCATCATCATCATCATCATCATCATCATCATCATCATCATCATCATCATCATCATCATCATCATCATCATCATCATCATCATCATCATCATCAATCATCACTCATCATCATCATCATCATCATCATCATCATCATCATCATGCAGTTGTAATTTTAATTGTAATTTAGACAAATTATATAGCATCGTCAGTATTTAGGTACTTCGAGGATGCTCTACATGCGTATTGTCAATTTACTGTCTAAGTAAATGTCATGAGCTCGAGAGCAAGTGTATAGTCACAATGTATAGGCCTACTATTATATTAGTGTTGCTGCTTAGCCCTATAATTTAGAGAGGAAGCTTGCTCCTTATTGGCAATTGCCGTAATTTACACTTGGTGCATCGACATCTCATCGTTCAAAGCTGAAAAGTGAAAACGAAAAAAGATGCACTGTCAGTCAGTTTCATAGATGTAACGAAATTTTAAAAACCAAGCACACTACAGTATAGTATAGTATGGCATACAATAATATAATAGCCTACCTACATGTAGTAGGCCCTATTGTGTATTCAGTACGTTTCTCAAGGATGTTTGCGCAGATTTGATAAATTGTGCTTCCTCTCATCAAACCTCGCTTGCTTTTCTCCAAGTGCTACTCTCAACATGTGCTGCTGTCCACATACCGTTATAGCCTACTGTTTCGCTCTGCTTTTCGTCATTTTGGTGAAGACATTATTTTTCCTGGAATGCTCTCTGTTGTACATGTATTGTAGGTCAATGCTCTTAACTACATAGCCTAATGATGCAAGTTATCTGCTTTAAGCTCATAATTTAGAATGCATTTGCATTAGTTTGTACTCACCTCCACATAATCAAAGGAACAGCTTGAAGACTGCTCCGTGTTGATGTATTGGAATGTCAATGACGCTGAACTGAGTTCGGGAACAATCCACTTATAAGTGCAGTTGATACCGTTATAGTAATTCGATGGATAGTTCGGAGAATAGATAATTCCAGACGACCCGTTGTATTGTGCCGTGTTTCCACAATCTGTACGACGAGTTTAACCAATAATGTTTAAAGTCAGGAAGTCATTTGGTGTGTTCTAATCTTGTCATAATTGACCAGTTCTTTAGTATTCTAGATTCCACTGGTTCTCTTCCGTTATACGTCGCGTTTCACTTATCTAATAATTATGTTTTAGTCTACACTGTCCTATTCTAACAAATTCTATTCCAATGCATGATTACTCTTATCGGTAGAGAAGGATACGGTTCTTCCAGGACATTCAAAAGGTCATCAAGTCACTTCACTGGTTGAAAATCCCAGAGCGAATCCTCGTTAAAGTTCTCTCCTGCAGAGGCTAATATCTGCAATTCCTTACAATGCCCCATGCAGTCCAGATAGTTATCTTCGCGAACTCTTCACCATCCAGTCAACCGGCTCTATGCGATCACCTACCCGATCATCTACCCAATACCTCTGACTGGTTGCGTTTGTGTCTGTTGAGGGGCCCTTGTAACGGCATGTGCTGTGTTATGGGCCTTATGGCGCCATAGGAATTGTCGTCATTGTTATTATTATCATTATTATTATTATTATCCGCCTGTCTTACTCTCTCTCTCGATTGGCGGCCACAAGTCATCTCAAGTTCTCCAAACGAGCCATGTCCATCTCAGCACCACGCCCTTGGAATGATCTGCCTGCTGAGTTCCTCCACCTTTTCCTCCTTTTCAGTTCCTCCACCATCATTACTAATCACACACCATCACCTTCCTCAGGCTTCTCTAACCATCACACCTCGGGCTTTTCATTCGAACTGAAGTCACACCTTAATTGCAAGAACTCTTACTCTGTCTCATCCGATCCTCCGCCCTCCAATTCCCGGCCCAGACGACACCCGCCTTAGTTGCTATTCCGCCCCTCTGATCCTATGGTAACTCGACCCGGACCACCTTTGGACTACTTTTACGGATGACCCTTTTGACGCAACGCAGCGCTATAGTGAATAAGCTAGTGCCCTGCGCTTGGCTTTCGAGTTGCGCTTCAGAGGTGTGGAGATTGCAATTACGATTACGAAGATCACAACAACCTTGTGTTGTAAAGTAGGACATCATTATACTATTTAAGACCAACAAAGCTATACGACTGCAACGTTTTAGATCATCTTATGACGTGCATTCCAGCCCTATATCCTCAGTCAATAGGCTTTCTTTTAAGTTTTTACGTGAACTTTTCCAAAATAAGCTAGTACATAAAATAAAATATGAATATTCAAAACTCACAGTACGACGATGATTGGCTGTTGATGCCAACCAATGAGGTGATCAAGAAGCAGAGCTTCAGCAACATTTCTGCGATTTTAGATTATTTCATGCAACAGCTGAAATTTTGTCGACAAACATACATGTATAGGCGGAGAGCAGCAGATAATATAATTAAGCTTACTATTACTAGTTTGCATGTAACCTATTGTAGTCGAATTAATAAACGAAATGATAAACATGAATCTGAGATAGTCATGCATGAGCAATAATTATTGTGTGAAGGACTTGCTTAGGGTGTTTAAATAATGGCCGTCTCAACTCTCAAGCAATGTTCAAACCCGTTCTGTTCACGCAAATATTTGACCACTCGGCTCCCGTGTCCCACATAAAGAAAGCACGAAGTAGTATATATTAATGTATGGTGCTTATTTAGGCTTCGCCTTTGATATCAAAGTTTTGTCTAAATACGACATAAGTATTTATAATAAGCCACAGTAATTTATTTACGGCATGTCGCTGACACATAATTATGGAGTCGCATATAGGCGTTTCAATTTAATAATATGGAGCTGATTTCATGACGAGGCCATGCCATTATAGGCCTATTGTATCAGATCCAACACTAGGCAGAACACACACTAGGCAGAATAAACAATAGGCAGAACAAGCACTAGGCATAACAAACACTAGGCAGAATAAATACTAGGCATAACAAACACTAGGCAGTACAAACACTAGGCAGAATAAATACTAGGCATAACAAACACTAGGCAGTACAAACACTAGGCAGAACAAACACTAATCTTCTGCCTAGTGCTCCGTGTCTTCTCGGTGGTATTGCCACCCATTGGTGATCCGGTCCTTCTCTAGGATCGACTCCTTCTCAGCCATTCCTATCTCATCTTAAAACTGTTTTATTTGACTGCGCTGGGGTTGGGAGCGCCTCTGCGTGGTCCGATTGAAGAGGCGTTATACAGATTCTACTAAATAATGAATGAGTAAAAATGAGTAAAACATATGAACTGACTTTGATGCACGCAAACGAAATAACTGTCTAAACCGAACCTGAAATGCGCCTTTCTGTTGAAATCCGTGACGGACCAACTATCAGATACTTTATGAAGTTTAGTCGTTCTTCCATCAACAACCAGACTACCTGCATCAAAACGTAGGCCTACATAGACCCTAGGCCTACTACTCCAATCGCCCAGTAGGCTATTCTATTGCCCCACCTAGGCTACTTGACAAAGCAACGAGCGTTATGGGCTAAAAGGCCTTACCTTGCGATAAGACTATCGAAACATTCTGCCACTCGCTCAGTTGTCGTCCAATAAAAGAAGAGAGTATGTGCGCACAGTATTTCCAAGAAAAAACTTCTAAACACGACAGTAAAAACCTATCTTAAAGCTCATATAAAATTATTATATTGCATTGAAGTGTATTTGAATTGAAGCCGAATGGTCTTGAAGCAGCCGAGTGCGGTAAATGTCAAGTACACTTGAAAGGCTGTTCGCTTAGCCTACTGTACATACATCAGGCTGTAGGCTGAGCTTATAGCCTGCCTTTGTGCTAGTTTGGCATGCATGAGCGCGTTTGCCAGATGCAAACAAAGACCACTGACTTACATGTACTTTCTTACTTGCTGTCTAATAGTTGTGCTCTCAACCATTACTAACACCTTACTGCCAGAGAGATTCCCCCTCCACCTGCTCGTTTGTTGTTGATACGATTGAACGCACATTGAGGGCAGACGATCTTCTTCCTCTTTGAATCGGTTGGGTTTTACCACCACGTCACTTAGCTAAAACGATGTCGCTGCTCTCAAGAGCAGTCCACACACCGTGTATTCAAAGAACCTTGTTCATGGGCGGAGTTTGGTTTCCATTCTTGGGGGTGCTAAAAAAACGGCGTCGGTAATATTTTCTCGGCCAAAAAAGTTGATGACCTTTTCTTAGTCGTCAGGTTGAAATCTTATGAAAATTACTATTTTCCCGGACAAAACAGTTGATGACTTTTTTTACTGAATAGCTCCAATGACCTTGATGCGACCTCCTGCTGAAATGATAATCGTAGCTGGCGCTGCTATTGACCGGATTCTTAGTTCAGAACCTCTGACCCTTTCCTCGATTTATTCCTCTATTTACCCTAAAATAATTATTATCTTCTATCGCTCGAGAACTGAATAAACTCCGCCGAGGTCGGACATTAACCCCCCTGGATCTTGTCCCCCGGACAAAGCCCCCAATTAAGGACATTATCCCCCCGTTTTTGTTTAGGACATTATCCTTTGGACAAAGTTCCCTATCTGTGCAATTAGTCTGTTTCTCATGTAATTTATAAAGATTAGTACCAGATGCCGTTTTGCCCGAAGGTGAGTACATCTGTATACCCGCTTGGCCGCGTATAGCCTACCCCCGTGTACAGCCCTCGTCACAAGAGAACTGAATAATTATTATGAGTCTGTCCCTGTTTTCATCCACATCATGCAGAATATCCAGACCATACAGCACGACCATAAACGTAGGCTATGTCTACTTATCATAAAAGGCCCAGGCCTATACGCACTCAGTTTGACGCTATTCGTCTACGTTTTGAAGAGTCACTAAATAAACTTTACAGTCGACCATTAGATACAACTACTATGAGAGGAGAGGGGTAGTGAAAGGAGTTCAAAGTTTGGACGTCGAAGAGTATAATAGACTTGACTCAGAGAAGCCTATTTATAGAGAGAGATTGGACAGAAATTTCCCCCGTTGGGCTGCGCTGTTACCTGTAGGCCTACCTATAATTATGTACATCGGAGGCCACAGTTGATATGACTGGCTCGCTTAGCAACATCGGTAAGAGCGCTGGCCGCGCGTCTGAACGCAACTCTGTGAAAGAGAGCGTGCGGGTCGCGGTTCGCTTCCCGAAGGTGGCTATTTCAGAGATTCAAAATCTTGGGCTAGCACGGTCCGTTCACGGGGACCTAAATGGCGTGGCGACACTAATCATCATTGAAATGGTAGGTTGTCGTTAAAAAACAAGTAACAACACGCCACAGTTGGTATACCACGCGTGTGAGTCTGTCACTGTTACTATCTCAGCTTGCTGTGCATTAGTTTGCTAACTGATGTCGATTCGTTGATATGACACTTAACATCACAATCTGAATATCATCGAATAAACAATGGTTTCAGTGTAGAATGTCATTGACATTAACTAATTAATTATCATTAGATATCAGTTTCGAGCGAACGTCAAAAGCAAACTTTCGTTACTAGGTATGACACTCAGACTTATCAATTAGCGACGAAAGATTAGGATTAGGCCTAATTACAGTAGGCTACTCTAAGCTAAGTTTAGGCCTATGTCACCAAAAGCAGGTATAGGCCTAATCTTTCGTAAATTAACAAGCACTTTCAAGAATTCTGCAGAATTGCTTAAAACATTTAACTCAATCGACTATGAGGGAACAATTCTTGACATCTTAAGTAAGCAAATATCGTTACGGCAACAAAATTCTTTAAAATGTCTAAATAATTATAATGAAGCATCACCGAAAATTAGAGCCATAGCACAATCAGTCACAGCTGTTCATGATCGCATCTCAAATCAAACTGGCAGGGCTTTTTTTAACGTGCAGTTGTACACAAAATGTGCAGTTCTAAGTGGATTTGTGCAGTTGTAGAAGCACTTCTGTACTGTTAAAACTAGTTTTAAAAAGGTCATTGTCCTCCGATCGGAAGTATTTGCCGTGTATGATGGGAAAGGAAAGAAGGAGTTGTGCAGTTCTAAAAATTCCTTTAAAACAGCCCTGCAAACTGGGAGACAACTGGATCTACTCGACGAGTTTCACCTTTGGCTCTTCCGCTATAGGTCCACCAACAGCCTGACTCTCTGGTCCAGCATAATATCCCTCGTTCCCTGGTCCAATATATCCCTCGTTTGAGTAAGATGGCAGCCGACCTACAGCCTGTAAGAAGGTAATCATTACGTATAAAAAATACATTTATTTTAATTCATTCTATTTATTTTTACTTTTATTCATATATCATACATAGTCTATAGAACTATTTACGAATATTCTATCATCATCATCATCATGAACCGTGGGCTCAACGCCCGTAGGTGTCTGACGCCATTTTAACCATGTTCTTCCATTGTTCTCTTTCTAGTGCGATGTGGCTCAGCTTCTGCAGTGATGTTCCGCACCAGTCTATTAAATCATCCGCCCATTCTCTATGAGGTCACCCTCTTTTGTTTTGTCCGTCCATCATTCCAAACACCAATGCCTTTATTTTCCTGTCATTGCTCATTCGGCATATGTGGCCGAACAAACCCAGTTTCCTACGGATTATACTCTGCATCATGTTTTCCTTGAGGTGTATGCGATTGTACAGTTCTATGCTATATATAAATATTAATGCAATTTACAGTACCATTGATAGATAGCCTAATATAATATTTGTAGGCCACTGCATTATATTGAAATCTATAATTTTTTAAACATGTGGCAGATAATGGTCATTATATGCAAATGTGTATTCATTTCCAAAACATTCCCATACAATACACAAGTAATATACTTTACGGACAAACTGCATTTCAAAGGATGGTATTATGAGGATATTATGCCGTCTAGTAAGATACTCTCCCCCCACCTTTACGATATTCTTCCGAGAGTTCATTATGGTTCATTCATTCATTCCGATAATTGATATAGGGCCTAATGCATATTTGTATGGAACTAGCTCTAAGCTGAAGAAAAATATTCGATTAATACGAAAGTATTTCTAAATGAATTCAAGTAACAGATAAATGAGAGTAACATGATGAAATAAATAAACGAACTGCATAATTTTCTTCAGAAACCAAGTAGGCTAGATCTAATTCTCATACAGAAATTCTCAAGAAACGATTAGCAAACACACAGCAATCCGAGTGATCAAGGTCTTCAACTTGAGTATGCTATACCATATTGGTTCCCCGGGGTTAAAAGGATGACCGACGTGCGGGTTTGTTACGTGGTAATTCCGAGCATCACGATTCACGACTCAGGTGCAAACCCATCTGGCATATCCGATCGAAAATGGTCCCTACCTCGGAACCATGGGCCACATAGCCCAGTGGAGAGAATAGATTGTTCGGTCGGAAAGGGCGTTGACCTCCATTTTACATGGCAAACACTCTTTCGATTGGTGAATCACACTGTTTGTCTCTAATACCAAGGGAGTTTACCATAATTATTATTGCAAACCAAACTACATATATGCTACGCCGCCAAGACTTAGTGTCACCTCTAAAATTATAATGGAAAGTAGGATTGTGCGATGTTTTTAGCCAGCATTTTCATGGACATTCATTCCATCGCGGAATGAGAGGTATCTATTTTGGTTCGATATGGTAGCATGGGTCGTACTGGGCTCCATGTGGACATGGCCTACTGGTAGGATAATTACGTCGTATCAGCTTAGTCAATTGTCATGCATGTAATTAAACCATAATATTAGGCTCACTGGCTGAGATTTCTAAGTAACTGTATTTGCTCCTCGTTGGTTCAGAGGCTTTAATTGAGGAAATAAAAGTATTTCATAGGCCTACTACGTTTCACTAGATGATATTATTTTAATATTGTTTTAAAATAATTAATTCGGTCAAATATTATTAGCATTTAATTCGATGGAATAAAATAAAATAGCCTTTATTTCGATTGATAGTGATATTTAATCCGATGAATTAAGTTAAGAGAAGGGATCATAACAGTCATGTGTCTACCATTGGGTTCGCGTTAGAGTAGTGGGCTTCTGTTGGTCTTGCAAATCCTGCGTCTTGCGCTGCAATGGAAAAGAAAATTAATTTCAAATAATTATGCAGTCACCCTGTAAAATTAAAGTAAATTCAAGTACATGTTTAAAGGACAGCTCTTGCATTTAGGCCTACTCTGGATTAAACTTTGACGCCTTGTCATCTGAATTGCTATTGTAGGCTAATATGACGATTAGATCTAAATGAATCACAGAAACGCAAAATGAAGATTGAGTAGACATACAAAATCAGGTTTTGTATTGCATTGTATTACATTGTTATTTCCCGTGTATAGAAATAATAGAACTACATTGTATCGAGGAAAACACATAAACTACTGACTCGTTACTGAGTTTCAACTTTTAAGGTCGGCAATGCAATTCGTTCCAACCACTATGCGTGCTTTTGGGTTCTGTTGCACTATAATATCCTAAATACAAACTGTAGCCTACATTAATTGATGACGTAAGTTCAATCAAATACTGAGGATTGTAATTAAGAGATCGATTGAGTTACCACCGCCTCTCCAGAAATTAACGGAATCCATTGGAACGGATCCACTTCCGCCGTTCATGTTCCGACAGACGACGGCCAACTCCTCCAGGTGTCGCCTGTCTCGTCTGGCCGCCTGGCGTTGATTCCCGACGACAAGGACGATGATGATGACGATGAGGATGATGAGGAAGAATCCACCGACCCCCACTCCCAATCCGATTCCAGTC
This sequence comes from Lumbricus terrestris, assembly GCA_949752735.1. Lineage (NCBI taxonomy): Eukaryota > Metazoa > Annelida > Clitellata > Crassiclitellata > Lumbricidae > Lumbricus > Lumbricus terrestris. The sequence continues at coordinate 93,751,025 of OX457036.1, forward strand.
TTCGCGCTCTGGGAAAGGTCGGTATCGTACGATCGGGATTCACCTGCCAGTGATGGTTGGGGATCAGTTGAACGCCACGGAACAGTGGCTGACGCTGAGAAACAAAAAAACGAGTTATGAAATAATTGAAACGTGATTGTTTGCACGCACCTGTAGAAGCCACTCACTGCCATTGTCCCGAGGACTATCGATCATTTAACTGAGGCTAAAATACAGCAAACTCCAGCAATGAAACACTTTGAACAGTCCATCGGAGACTTGAAAGGTTAACTTTCCTTCTTCTTTAGGTTCTCTGCCCTTCGGCATGTTCCAACCTCTAATGACGCCACTCCTCTCTGTGCTGTGCCTTTTCCTTCAGTTTGCTGTATCCATTCACCATAATCCCTCCGAGCATCATTTGCCGCGGTCTTCCTCTCCCTCTATTTCCTTCCATTCTCCCTTCTATGATTTCTTTCAGGAGGGAGTCTCTCTTAACACGTGCCCAACCCAGTTCTTTTGTCTTTCTCTTATTGTTGTTATTAGCGATCGCTTTTCACCAACCATTTGTAGCACCTCCTCATTCGTTATATGCTCCGTCCAGCTCACCTTCTCCATCCTTCTCCAAATCCACATCTCGAAAGCCTCTAATTTCTGAATATCCTCCTTCTTGATAGTCCAGGTCTCCGACACATACAGTGCCACACTCCATACCAGTGTTTTGACCAGTCTTTTCTTTAAACCTTTGTTTGTTAACCTTCCATCATTCCATTAATTACTCTCAGACAAGATTTCGCTACGTGCATGCATTCTTCAACTCTAAATAGTGATCGAGGTGACCTCCTCGAATAAGTTCCGATTAACTCTCCTTTAGATCCTTGTTTATTTTAGCCATGGACTCTGCATTGGAAACTACGGTACAGTTGAGCTAACTGCTAACTCGTAGTTGAGCTATGAGTGCCTTGAATAGCTACGTTGGAGAGGCATTATATAAATGAATGAACGAATGACTCTTCGCTCTTTCTAGAACCTATTTCGTCCTGCAGCTTGTTATGGCAACAACGACTGAAGTAATCTTGATGCAAATTGAAAGGCTAAGGTGGAGTTCCAAAATAATCGAGTACTTGGTAGACCTATAATCCTGTTGGCCTGTAAATAAGTAAGTAAGTATGCACTTTATTGAACCGCCTGCAAACGCATTGCCGAAACAATGGACAAGAATAGACTAATTATAGCGCTGTACAATCACGAAAAATTGAAATATGCAATTCAATAAACATAGTATAGTATACAACTACATAATAGACATGTTATGAACTATACAGGAGAGAAAGGCTAGACAGAGAATAAGTATTGTCACTTGAATAGCATCCGTGTTATTAGAAGTACCGTGGTAGGCCATATGACTATAATGCAATTTTAATGCACTTTTCCTTACGGTTCTTCGCAACTGCGTAAAATATGAGTTTGTAGTTTCTCGGACTGAAAGATGTCGTGGCATTCGATCTGAACAAAATCTGTAGGTTTCGACATTCGATCGTCACTGGACCAGGAATACGAGAGCCACACACTGTTCTAGTGTACTCTCCGCCTTCTTCACATGTCAGCTGATCAAGACAAAAATTTAATATCAGAACCATTGTGGCATTTCTTAATGTAGCCTATACTTACACAATATCATCTCCTCTCAGGTCTACAAGGCCTAAAAGAGTTTGTCTTCAAGCAGTTTATCATTCCGAATTCTAATAACAGCCAAAGTAGGCTTGGCATAAAGTTATGTAATGCAAGTAGGCCTATAGGCCTATAGCCTATATTTAGCTAACGGCTTTAGAAATGCTCAATTATACATCGAAACCAGCCAACATAAGGGATGCAAGAGTGTGTTAGGAATATTAAGCTAAGTAATCTAGCCTACAAGCAAATGAATATCATAATCTCATAGGTTAGGAAATTCCCTAGTGTAACCGGTTGCGGTCTGTCAACCGGATTGTCCGATAAACGAAAATTATCACTATTATTATTTTTTATTTTTTTAATATTATTATCACTATTATTATTACTATTATTATTATTTTTTAATCGCAATCTTTAATTTCCGTTTCAAACTGTGCAACACCAACTGGCTGTGCCTAAGAACCACCGAACTGCTGTCAAAACACGAGCATAATATGCAAATTGTTTTCCCGCAACTGCATAACTGAAACAAATGTATGTGTTAATACTATTATTACTATTATTATTACTAGGCTATTACTATTATTATTACTACTCGTTCAATTATGGTGTCTATGAAAATAAAGACTGGTTTTAGGCATATTGGCCACCGGAGCAAATTTATTAACTGAAAATGACATAATTAACAATTAAGATGGCTTAATCGTTTAGAGTTCTAGGAGCTGCATGATCGAATTTTGATTAACTAATTGATTTATCATTCCATAACAATAATCATTATTTGCTAACTAAGCCAATGATTTTGTAGCTAGAAAATCTGACTAGCAACAGTGACACTAGGCTACTTTGTGTGACTAGGGACCTGTTTTCTAGCATGGCACATTGTAGCTTAGGGCCCTACTTGCTTGGATAGATCTATTAATGCCGGGGTAACGTTACAAAGAACTACGCGGACCCAACTACCTCACAGGAATTTTGCAGCTAACTTACGATGAATTTTTGCTAATTTGCAAGTCTATAGGCTATTGCACATGAAATCTAGGCGCAAAAATTTCACGAACGTCTGTCACGGCAGCGACTTTCGCTAGAAATAGTTTAATATTTCACCGCATTCACGGTGCGAAAATTACTACGCACGGAAAGAGAAATGCATTGAATACTAGTTTAAACATACACACCTGGATGAATACATTCGTACAGGTGGGTGAACTTTCGAGTCTCAGTTGTGCGAATGTGATTTTAATTTTGATGTTGTCGTCATCAGTGAATAAATAGTTGGCACATTCACTGTAACCTGGAAAGTTGTTCGGATAGTTTGGCGATGTGACTACACCTGTGCTACCTTGAATCAAATAGTGACCGGATTCGCTGCAGTTCGACGCAAACCCTGCACTGTATGACATTTTAAATCCTCGGTAGGCATAGTAGTAAGTGTAAGGACCATAGGAGTGAAATCTTATGATAACATGTGAGTGGTCCGCGCACTGAAGAACCAATCCACTTGTCGGAAACGTGTAGGAAACGCAGAACTGTGTAATGGATTCGTCGCAGCCAATGATCTACGAACAAAAATCAAAAACGAAGATGATGAATGCGAATTGCATTTTGACCATTGCACCTAATAAAGCGCTTCTCGTAGCAAGAACCTTTTGGAAGCAATCCCGGGGCGAAAGAAAATGCTGGATTTAAGGCAAGAGAAACGTGAGCAAAGACTGTAAGAGAGCTTGATTGTATTGTATTGTATAAAAACATTTATAAAGCGCCTCTACTAGGGTGAACCGTTCAGAGGCGCTCCCAGTGCGCAAGGCCACGAGAGAAAAAAATAGGTTTTAAGAAAAGAAAATGAGGAGGAGGGATTACCTGTCAGAAGTTGAGATCGAATAGAAGGAGAGAGCGTATTCCAAAGAGAGGGGCCAATTGATGTAAAGGAACGGGACTGAGCCAAGAGCTTGATAGAATGGGAAGTCCATCAGCGAACTGATAGGGAAGTTCACTGCATTGGGAGCGAACTATGATGGAGTTGATAAATTCTGATCTACTTGAGTCGTTTTGGAAATCTCATTCTTGGATTTTTTGACGGGAATATGGTCTCATAATGTACTTCAAATAGAAACAAAGTCTTGTGTGAACAAAAACCATGCCATTAATGGCTGACAATAATTAGAGCCGCCGGAATAAAGTGTTTAACAACTTTTACTTGTAGAACGAATGGACACTGTCTATGGCTGCAGGCCTATATTTAAATAAATGTTTGCATTTATTAAGCCATATAAAATTTACGTAATGATAAATACTTTGTAACTTAACAAATTCTTCATGAAATTCGGTTCGTTTATCTCACCTCGACATAGTCGTATTCGCAGCTGTAGCTACTGTAGTAATAGATGTTTATATCGAGTACTCGAATGGTGATGGTAGTTGCCATTGGAACGGATATGTATTGATAGCAGTCGATTCCTCTTGTGTAGGCGTTTGGGTAATTTGGTGATGTTACTGTACCATATGACGCCGTTAACGTCTGGTTACAACCTGTTGGAAAACCAAGATTCATACTTGCACTTCGATATAGAATAAATGTGCACATGCAGTAATATTAAGTAAGTTAGTGATTAATTGGCAGATCATCAACACCATATGATCAGAGTAACAATAGTCGGCTCAAACTCTAAAACATTAAATAAATGATGTATACGTCAAAGGTGAAACCAGAATGGTCATATTTAGCCTATACATAGACCCGCTAAGGATGGAACGACCATCTCTGAGTAGTATTTGGCTGAAGCACATGTAGCAATTATTATTGTAACCGCGAGAAAACGAACATTGTAGCCATATATAGTTGAAGAAGCCGCAGTACTGTCAATTTTGCCGTCGTCACCCACCGAATGAAAAGTCAGGACTACATGAATGGCATCGGTCACCGAGGCAGAGCAGGCAGATCTGAGCACAGTCAGTAAAACACTGAGATAAGGACAGCATTTGCTGATACATTGGAAATGGAAATAATGTAGAGAAGGTGACACTGGACATATGCCTGGGAGCGACAACTGGGGGCAGGGCCCCATAGGCAACTGAAAAGGAACGATCCTGTAAGAAAGAGCCAAGCCAACCAATATGGTAACTAGAAAGGTCAAAATGAGACAGAAAGGCGCCGGTACATCAGAGGGCATTGTGTGGTCTGTTGAATCGAATCAAGCAGTTACATGCATAATAGACACCTGCAACCTACATCGACACTATCAATAATACTAGCAGACTACTTGCAACCGTTGTAGCAATAATAACGGTTGTTGGTCAATAGCCTATCATTGCAATGTTTGCAGATGACAGCAATGTTTTAAAACTCAATTCAAAACCCACGAAGGCCACACAATAAATAGTAAATGAACTATTGTCTAGGCAGTGGCGGATCCAGAACGTTTCGAGGGGGGGGCAAAATTTTCGGTCTTGTTGGTGGAACAGGAGGGGGAAATGTTTGTGATTTTCGCCACCCAAAAAAGTTGATGACCTTTTTTTTAGTCATCGGCCAATTTTCCGCGAAAGAAGATACCGTTTCAACCGCTAAATCGAACGGGGGCCACGTCCCATACGATTTTGTAATGGGGGGCCTCGTGTCCTGTTTTTGTCTCTCGCTGCATAAATTTAATGGCTTGTTGAAACCAAATGGGGGGCCACGTTCCATGCAATTTTAAATGAGGGGCCATGGCCGGATTGGCCCCCCCCCTGGATTCGCCCCTGTGTCTAGGTAACTGGATTCACGATGCACATAATATTGATGATGCAATAATAGTCAGTTTTCATTTTCGCATACTATAACAAGTTGCCATCGTTTTGCAAAAGAGCGACAAGTATGTATGCCTATGCCTACCTGTTGGTGGCGGAGTTGTAGTAGTTGGTGGGCAATAGCAATACCTTCGCCCGAAGTAGTCGTAGGTGTAGTCCAAGCTGTAGTAACACGGAGAGTAGCAAGGAAGCAGCGTAGTGGTTGGGCAGCGGCAGTATCTTACACCGTAGTCATTGATGTCACTAACACAACCCGATGAACACCACATCGGTGGTTGTGTCGTCGTCGTTTGAGTCGTGCCATTGCAAGTGCAGACTGGATGTCCCCCAAAGCCAGCGTCCAATTGGCACCCGTAGGGACATGTGAGTGGACTGAGAGTGGACAATGGACAGCTGCAATACTGGTTTTCGTACAAGTCGGTTGTGAGGTTGCATCGGGAGGGACAGACTATGGGAGAAGGCGTTGTTGTCGTTTGGGTGCAAGTGCAGGTCGAATATCCGTAGAAATCGTATGTTAGGGAACAAGGCGGCATGCAGTCGGTGGTGGTGGTGGTGGTGGGGATAAGATCAAGTGCACGGCAGATGCAATACATCGAAGAGAGAGAGAGAGAACAACCGGTCAAGCAACGAAGATTGGGAGCCGGTGTCGGCATAGTGACGTTCGTGCCATTCGGAGAACAGGAGCAAATGTATCCGTATGCATTCGATAGCAGCGAACAGTTGCGACCACATTCTACAATAACATTCAGCCACAAATAGAGTCATTTATCCAAGAGCGTAAACATACAAAATTGGAACACAAATTCATTTAGGCCTACATAGCCTACCAGTATGGACATTGGACACTGCATGGTAAGAAAGTAAAAAATCAAAGTATAAGCCCAGTTACCTTCAAGTTGTTTTAAGAAAAAAAATATAACATTGCTCAGAATTCGCGTCTTTGCAATGATTCTATAATTATCTTCTCAATTGTAACAGTTCCGAGCGTTTAATCTCTTACCGGCAGTTCTTACCACTTCAACTCCATTGACATGACAACAATTCCATTGGCAACTTGAGTGGGTTGACTTACTGTACAGTGTAGGCCTACATGAAATCTTATAATATCTGGTTTAAACCTGCAGTTTAGCTGTGCTATATCTCTACTCATGGCAATTGCAAACAATCGACCACAATTTTATGCTAAGGAAAATCAACTTTCACTATAGGGCGAGATGACTTTCATGAGCATTGGTCTACATTGTATTGATGAAAAACCAAAATAATATTGTTCTCTCTCTCTCTCTCTCTCTCTCTCTCTCTCGCTCTCTCTCTCTCTCTCTCTCTCTCTCTCTCTCTCTCTCTCTCTCTCTCTCTCTCTCTCTCTCTCAGTTCCTTTCATTCCTTTCGGAACATCGGGCGACAAGAAAAACCGAAATTGTTTATTGCCTTGAAAAGAAGCAAACGTTCAGTATCTTACCAATTGGATTTGCTCGATAGTTGATCCTGAAGCCCCCTTTAACAATGGAATCGTCCGAAATAAACCGAACGAGAACCTGAGTGCAAGGCGAAAATGTCACCGAACTAAGGTTGGAACCTGATCCACAGTATCTCGATGGAAGAGCCACCGAATGCGAAAGGCAGCTGAGCTGTATAATAGTAAATGAAAACAAGCAAATTGATTGGTCTTCAGATGCTTTCGACATACTGTCACGACATATAAAATTACATTTAGTCGTTCAAAGTCAAACCCTGCGGGTGGCTCGGTCGCAATATAAACGTGGAGTGTGAGGTTGTACTCTGCCTCCGACACTAATCTTCTTCGAAATGAAAAAGTGTCGTTAAGCCCGAAGTACTCAAAGTCAAACCTTTATGCCTACGACAATGCAAACTATATGACAGAGGCAATATTAGACTATCTCTTATTAGATTGTGGGTCTAATGCACTGAAACCAAGTCCATGCAGTGGACTGTAGTATAGTGCAGTCAGTTCAGTGTAGGGCCTAATAATTATAGTTTTGCACAACCGCAGTGGCGTAGACAAGGGGGTTTCGGGGTTAAACCCCCATTGGCTTAGGAAAACGTTGTTAAACGGTTATTTATCCACTTTAAAAAAAGACCAATTGTTTGTAGTAACAATTTTTGTTTTCTTACTTTTATTCCTTTTGTTACTTTATTCCCTTTTTATTTACTGTAATACTTTTGGGTTGGTGTCATGAAGGGCATCCGGCTAGGCCATAGCCCCCCCCCATCATAAATTCCTGGCTACGCCACTGCATAGCCGTAACTATAAATTTAACTGAATCCAAGAAACAGTATATGACATCGAGAAACAGGTATAGTAGAAAAAGACTAACAGAAAGGGATCAATAGGATTGCGAACCTAAGGATCATGGGTTTCGCTAGTGGGCCACCTGCAACAATTAAATGAATTTAGGCAAAATTGGTAATAACACAAGTGTACAGTAAAGCATAATTCTTGACTAGTTAACTGAGTTTAATTAATTTAGCAACCACTATACAATCTGGGCATTAAGATGTGTAAGATGCTATGGTACTAATGTTACTATAATTAGGCTATAGTATATTATTGGGAAATATGATAATACTAATATTCGTTCAACAATTCAAACTGACTGGTAGGTCTCGCATAAAGATTCAGAACAAGTCAAACAGGCCTGGAGTCAAATTGAACTGCATGAAATCTTCCTAGACGCCCTTCTGCCCTGCCGATCATTTTACAGTAGCCCCAAATATGATGGGTAGGTCAACCGTATAGGTGACTTTCTATATACGCCTCCATGTGATCCTCAAACAAGCGCGTCACCAATCAACCATTTCCCGCCTCGCAGCGTGCATGTCTTAGTATTTAGTAAAGTAAAGTATAAGCTTAGACCTCGAACAGACGTAAGCTCAAAATTCTTTATCATTATATAAATGCCAGGAGTTAAGTAAACGTCGGAGCAGGCGTAAGTCCTTCACAATGAGAAAGCACTTGAAGATAATGTTTCATTCTCACCGCAACATAATCATATATGCAGCGGGTAAAATCCTCCACGTCGATGTACTGGAACGTCAAGGACATCGAACTGAGTGTTGGCACATTCCATGTGTAAGTACAATTGGAATCTGAGCGGTAGAGCCCTGGGTAGTTTGGAGAGTAGATCATCCCAGATGTTCCATTGTAACTCGTCTTGTTTCCACAATCTGTAAGACAAGTTTAACCAACTACGGTTGAACTACCGGTATCTGTAGAATGAGAATCGGTGGCCTGACAAAATGCCACGAGGCAACAAAATATCGTGGGAAAAAATGGCACGCAAAAAATGTCATAATGACAAAATGTCACCTGACAGCATGTCACGGACGAAATGCCATAGATCTAACTATAAACGAGAAAATAAGTGTCTACTTTAATAACTGATATCTCAAAATCTACTAAAAGAGTGATTGTAACAAGACAATTTCGAAGGTAAAGACAGCCCTATGTAATTAAATTATTTTCAATGAAGACAGGAAGAGGCAGAAATATCTATTTTCTTAAGTAGGCTACATGCTATTAGAGCAGTGGTTCCCAACCCGTGGCTCGCGGGCCAAAAGTGGCCCGCCAGGCCTAAAACAATGGCCCTAGTCTCTCAAACAATAAAAAATATACGAACAAATTGACAATTTGGACAGAATAGAACATATAATTATTTTCTAGCACGAATTCTTTTATTTTCACATCTATAAATAACATCATATATTCTATTTTGATTCAATTAGGCCTATAGCAATTTTTATATGCCTTTAGTTAATTAGGGCCTAAGTTTTTAGCCATGTGGCCCCTAATGTCCTTCAACGAGGAAAAACTGGCCCTCGTGTCCTCCAACGTAGAAAAAGTGGCCCTACAGTCCAAAAAGGTTTACTCGATGAAACGATTTCTGCAATAATTATTATTTTCGAATGCTGATGATGAAAATAGATGAAAGACTCATAATAAAACTGGCGGAATATCTCGGCTGCGAACCAACGTGAGACCCGGGATAAGACCACTGATTAGGTCATCAATAAAATCCTTAGTTTCAGGGCCGGATTAAGGCATGTTCGACATGTTCGGCCGAACAGGGGCCCCCACACTTTAGGGGCCCCCACACATGCAATAGGAATTTTTCATCATTGCTAATTATAATAGTAAACTGAGTTCAAAATATATGAAAAATTGTCAAATTATTCAAAAACTAGTGACTTTAGCATTATGCAACTTTTGAACATGTGGGGGCCCTTTTTGCAGTTTTCATTGCCATGCAGATTGATTTTAAAATCAATCAGAAATGCTAGTAAGAGTTATAGGTTTTTCGCTTATTTAAAAATTGTGGGGGCCCTTATTGCAGTTTTCATTGCCAGGCAGATTGGTTTTAAAATCAGTCAGAAATGCTAGTAAGAGTTATACGTTTTTTGCTTATTTAAAAATTGTGGGGCCCTTATTGCAGTTTTCTTTGATTTTAGGAGATTGATCTTAAAATCAGTCAGAAATGCTAGTAAGAGTTATACGTTTTTTTGCTTATTTAAACACTTAATACATCGATCACCTGATCGAAACTCCAGTGCTATGCTACGCATTATGAGATGGCGTGATAATAGCATAAATTATGTAGGTCTCCATGCAGTACGCACTCTATTTTTACGAATTCAATCAATCTTATAAATTTATATAGAGCCCCTTCAGATTCTTACTCGAAGGCGTTCCAAACGCAGGCGTTGTCAAAAAGAAAAGTCGAGAAGACGAAAGAAAGAGCCAGCAGAGTCACGGGAAGCGAGAGAGCCACGGGGAGGCTATTCCAGATAACTGTGCCCACTACCGAGAATGCCCGTCGTTGCATGGTCACAATACTCGAAAAAAGAACAAGGAATTCTCCACGAGCAGCTGAGCGCAGTGAACGGCTGTCTAGAGAGACATACATGTAGGCTACACTGGGGTGAAAGTTTACATAGATCTAAGCAGGATGGAGCTTGAGCTAGGATCTACTAGTGGCATAACCGCGAAAATATATTTTAGTTTGTAAACAGTGTGGGGGCCATGCACAGCAGGGCAAATCAGGCCAAATGCCCCGGTAAGAACCATTTGCCCTGGCCGTTATTCTGCCACGGGTCTACCAGAAATTTTCATAGCCAAGAATGTATTTGAGGCATAAAATCGCTTCTGCACTGTTTGCTTGTACGAGTGCTGTGCGCTGGTCAGGAGAATGACTGACCATGAATCACTCTAATATTCTTAAACCGTTAAAGATATATCGGTTGTTTAATAACACTAAAGACCTGTTGATAATGTTAAAAATAATGTAAGTAATGAACTAATAATAGACGAATGTTGATTCGTTGAATATAACACGTTTTTGTGAGTCATTTTGGCGTGCTTCTGTAAGGTTTGGGCCCCCACAGTTTTACCGAACAGGGCCCCCACATTTGTTAATCCGGCCCTGCTTAGTTTACGATTGCTTAATGAGTTGATGCATAGACCTAAAATTCGACTGTGTTGGAAAACTCACTGAATGTCGATGATTGGCAGTTGATGCTGACGAATGATGCGATCAAGAAACAAACCACCAGCAACATTTTCAATGGTTTTCGATTAATCTTTCATATCAGTCTGCACTGCTGAAATTAACAGAACATTTCTAGGAGTCAAAATATTCAAGTGGATTGCTTAATGCTTATTAACATAATTATGAATAATTAAATAATGAAGTCGAAAGCATTCCTGCTTAAGTTCCGATATACATCAATGACATTTGAATGGGAAAAGGAAAGCAAGCCGCAATTAGGCAAAGGCAAGACTATCGATCTGCTTAAAAGTAAAAAAACTCTTTCGCTGGTAATCTCTTCGCAGGTTTAAATTAAGGATGAAATGTCCCTTTCACACGAGTCTTCTTCTGATTCCCCATCTTACCTCTTTCACCACTTCAAGTCTTCACATCATCCACCGCGGTCTTCCGACTGTCTGCCCCTCCTCACTAAGATATTCTTTTATGTGGATCAATGTACTTGATATGGCATCAAATAATTACATCGCACAGTATTGTCAAAATTCATAATGTCATCGTGTGTGTCATGTATCATCGTCATCATCATCATCATCATCGTCATCATCATCATCATCATCATCATCATCATCATCATCATCATCATCATCATCGTCATCGTCATCGTCATCATCATCATCATCATCATCATCATCATCATCATCATCATCATCATCATCATCATCATCATCATCATCATCATCATCATCATCATCATCATCACCACCACCACCATCATCATCATCATCATCATCATCATCATCATCATTATTATTACTATTATTATTATTGTCGTTATTATTATTATTATTGTTATTATTAATAATATTTTCTACCCGAGGTGTCAATGTTCCCTCAGGATTTTTAAAAATTATTTTGAGATAAAATAAAATTTCACAACCATCTTGAAATGTACCTCTGAATGCAATGGCATTGTGACGCCCTACACTACACATAGGCCTATGACATTGTAGCTGATACATTATTATAATCCTTTTTGTCATTAGCTGATATATTATTATTATTATCATTATTATTATTTTTTTTTAGCGCCCGAGGTATAAATGATCCCTCAGGCTTTAAAAACAATAAATAATAAAAGCTTTTTTACAGGTTCTCGTCTCCAACGTGCTCAAATGTGCCCCTGAATGCAACGACATTAAACCGCTGCGTGCATATTGATAACCGCTGGAACAGGTGCGTGCTATCTCTGGGGTCGCCCGTTGCCTCCGTCATGCGGCGGCCCAGCTCCTGAAGAAATGATAGACCCGTCCGGTTTATCGGGCCCAGTGACTCAATTGCTACGGGGATGAATTCATGCGTAGCGGGGAGTGATGTATACTTGACGCTTTTTCGTTCAGCAGCTTGCTCCGCCGCTCCACCCGTTACTGTCGACGTCAGATGAATATACGACGACGCGCACGTGTGGATTGCTGTTGCATCCCATGCGATGAATCTGCCTCTTGTCCAAGGGACCAGTGTGGCTCCGTCTGGTCTCTTTCCATCGGTGCGGCTCAGTCCTGATGGTTCTTTTGAACTAGGAATATCCGCCTTCGACAGGGCTCTCCAGATGATGTCATTCAGTGCAGCGTGTCGCGCTGCCCTTCCCATCGACCTTCTGCAGACCAGTCCATGATGTCCACCTGTGTCTGCGATCTCGCCACACTGGCACCGATGTGATGCACAGAGAGTTAGACCAAGGCGGAATCCTACAGCAACCATAACTCCCTCATTGCTCAACCCCAGGCCGCAAGCCGCCAAAGGGATGGTCCCGAGCCAGTCTCCGGCGTGTGCAGCTGACAATGCCCGAAGTCTTGCTTGGCTGAGTGGATCATCGCATCCGTTCCAAATCTTCATCTTATCCCTGTCGATGAGCGGTCGGTCCCAGGTCTTCTGCTCTCTCGGGATCGGATCCATCACTGTGGGAAACGAGTCTTTGCGAGCTTCCATCATCTCCTCCCGGTATGCATCGCCCCACTCCTCCGCGACCAGGATGGCACCCACGAGACCGGCGGTCGACGCAGCTGACGCCAAATAGGCTGATGATGCCAGCATCGATACCCGCCTGATCCCAAGGCCTCCATCTCTGATCGGGAGCGAAGCCTGCAACCACTGCATGTCGTTCAGCTCATTGTTGATGATCTCCTCCAGTCCTGTCTTCAGTTGATGGTCCATCACATCGAGTAACGGGTGATTCCAGCACGGAGAGGTTCGCAGCATGTATGTCATTTTTGCTGCACCGAAGCATGATCTTAGCAGCAGCAGTGCTGCTTGTGCCTGGATGTCCGTAAGATCCTTCAATACTCGATCTAAGGTGTTGCTGTGTTCTTGAAGAGACTCGTCCAAGGCCTTCCCTCTGAAGAGCGGAGCGCCGAGCAGAGTCAATTCATCCCGATCCATTCGTCTGAAGTTCTCGAATTCCACCTCCTTCACCTCCTTCTCCGAAAAGATCTCGCACTTATGTCTGTTCAATGAAATTCCGAGTGTGGTCTCCAACTCTTCAATCCTTGCCAAGTCCTGGCGAACCTCGTTTGCGTTCCCACCCAAGGAGAGGTCATCCAAGTAACCCAATTTGAACTGGGATTGCAGGGATCGCAAGGTCGTCTGCAGCGGCAGGCAAAACAGCAGAGGTCCCAGCGGATCTCCCTGCTGAGGACCCATCTGAGAATGTACCACGAATCGGCCGAACTGCAGCATGGATTCTGCCGAATAAGCCTGGTGGATGAAGGCATAGAGCTCTGGTACGGTTTCATGAACTGACCTCAGCATAACATCCCTCCGCATTGAATTGAAGGCATTTGCAAAATCCAATTTAATGAAGACCTGATCGTCTTGCATTCTGGTGATGAAATTTCTGGCTGCGTGGACAGCCGCCTCTCCTCCTCCCGGAGATCCAATGCCAACCTGGTGCGGAGCGAAGAACTGACCCAGTCTGCCCAAAGCATACTGGTTGGCGCATTTAGCCGCCAACCCCCGCCTTAGCATTTGCATTAGCAATAATAGCATTATCGTTACTATAAAATTGTTCCTCTACTTAGTCCCCAAAGTCTTTCCTTCCCAACGGAAGTCTCACCTCTTCAAGAACTCCAACCCTAATCCACACGATCGTTTGCTCTCCAACGTGTTTTTGTCTTCAATGATACCCGCCTTTGCAGCTGCTCCACCTGATCTCTTTAGCATCCGAACACGAACCTCAAATAGCCATCGATCGCAAACTAATATATCTATAGCTGAACCAGTACTCATGCACTTATCAAATGGTCTAAGGAATTCAATTATATTTATATTATAGGCCTACTCCATATCAGAATTGACAACCATACACGCGGAGAGACACACAGACAGTTGGACATACGGACTCACAGACATGCAAACGGACAGGCAACGTATGGACACCAGTCTGATCCGCTAAAAACTGAATTACAATGTTAATTAAATCCGTGATATAGGCTTTAGCATTATAATAACAGCTTGAATCCACCATCAAAGCATTGGCCTACATAAGAAGTTGATGCTGCTATTAGGTATTCACAGTGGGTGACCTTACCTGTGGTTTGGTGATTTTATAATTAAAATATCAATTTCCAACCGAGTGAATAATTAGTCGCGGTTGAAATAGGCTAATAGATCCAAGCGTCTTAAACTGGCAACAGACTACACATCTGTGTAGTCTAAGTCATTATATTTTGTTATTCCTATGCATTGAAATCCGCGCAGAATATTCTACGATCTATTTGCTCTTCTTTCAATACTCAGACTACGGTAGGCTACCTGAATTAAAACGTCTCTTACGACTTCAATATCATTCGGTCACCCAACCTACTGGTTCTAGGACAAAATGGTAGCGGACAAAATGGTACGGACAAAATGGTACGGACAAAATGGTACGGACAAAATGGTACGGACAAAACGGTATGTTTAAATGGAAGCTGGATGAGAGTATTTTATTGCTGAAATGGATGGCTTTTTTGTGGCTGAAGTAGAGCTCTAGTGAAGAAAAAAGTTTGAGAAAAGGAGGCTGGATTGGCGAAAAAATGCTTGAGAAATGGAAGCTGAATTGATTGTTTCATTCATGTGTTTCATGATGTATCCAGCTTCAATTTTAGCCATAAGATTCCTTAAAGCAACCTCCATTTGTAGTGCATCTTTCATTAAACCAGCTTCTATTTCAGCTATGAAAATACCCTGATACAGCTTCTATATATAAAGCGTTATTTTCATCAATCCAGCTTTCATTTCATATATAAAAATATCCACGCAGAGCCTTCATCCAGCTTCCATTTCTCATAGGTCTTTTCATTAAACCAGCTTCTATTTCATATATAAAAATTCACTAATCCAGCTTTCATTTCATCCATACCATTTTGTTCGTACCATTTTGCCCGCTACCATTTTGTCCGGTCACCAACCTACTTACTATTAACCTATAGCAGCGGGAGAAGCTTGCGTGTTGCAAATAAATAAATAAATTAAATAGACATGAAGCAACTTCGTCGTTTTCGCTCAGCCGTCGTTCAAAAAGCAACTTCAATTTGAGGAAAGATTCTGCACAAAACTGGTGAACAAAATAATTAACACGCGCCAGTAAATCACGAGTAGAAAAATTCCTATAATTATGTAGCCTATTGGAGTGCCTTAATTTAGAATCCAGGCGACACGTCTCCAAGCAACAAAGCTAATATATTTTTACCGTATAGGTCTAGATATACCTTGCTACCTGGTATTGCCCAGCATCTTGCCTGTTGTTGATTCGATTCAGTAAGCACTCGGGATGGGGTCCAATCGCCAGCGGCCTAGTTATCATATGTGCAGGACACGCAAGGCATCCAAGTCAACAACATCCAGGGAAACAAGGAGACTGTTAAATTATTGATAATATTATTATTCACTTGAATTCGGCGACAGAACCTGCAGTGGCTGCGAAGTTGTGAACTCGTCATGTTCGAAGGTTTCGACAGTCAAAAAAGGTTCACTACTACTTGGTATGATAACTCGACTCAGACCACCACGGACTACTCTCGCAGACAACCCTTCTGACTCAACGCAGCGCTCGTGAATAAGCTGGTGCCCCGCACATGGCTTCCGAGTAGCGCTTTAGACATTTCGAGTTTACGATTACGATTACTTTCTTATAAAACTTACCAGATTTGGCATAGCATCAGCCAGCCGTTAAACTCTCATACTTTTTGTTGGTAGACAATTAGGTACGGTAGGCCTATACATGTAGGCCTAATAAAAATCGTTATCATGATCTACAAATTTATAAAGCGCCAATCGAAAGTAGTAGCGGCGCTAGAGAGATAGGGGGGGGGGCTGAGCCACCCCTAAAAAGGCCATCCATTATTTTCACATGTAAAAATGAAATATTTGGTACGATTAACCCCCTTTAACCCCCCAAAAATTAACCGTAAGGGTACGCACGAGGTTTGCCAGACAGTTTGGCGGCTATGAAAAAGGACCGTTTTCCAAGATTTCGACCAAATGAGTAAAAAAAGGTCGTCAGAAATTTAGAAATTTTGGCGACTGAAAACGGAAAATTTTCTCCCGCAAATTCAGCCACCCCCCCCCCCCCAAAAAACCTAAAATCCTGGCGCCACCACTCGAAAGTCAAGCGTAGGGCACCGGCTTTTTTACGAGCGCTGTGTATATAATATTTATGCAGTCTATGTATGTGCATATATAGACCATTATATAGGTAGGCCTATAGGTTATTATATATATATATATATATATATATAATATGGGATCGCAACCGATTGCAAGAGCTGCGTAAACTAGCTCGAGGCGGTTGATTGTTGAACGGTCATACGAAAGACATAAAACATAAGAATTTAGAACTCAGAGGTAGGCCTACATAACCTGCATGTGAGCGAATCTCACTAATTATTCGTATTGTTTGTTGGTACGGTATAACCTTAGGCTAATATAAAAATCAGATATACGATGAAAATAATATTCAAATCAAGATCTCCTGCAAGGTCGGTGGTCTCTAGGCAAACCTAAAAACGTTCTCCGTGCGTGACATTAGCCCAGCATTCGACGATCAGTGGCGGCGCTAGGGGGAAGCTAGGGGGGACTAAGCCCCCCCTAAAAAAGGCATCCTTTTTTTCTCATGTAAAAATGAAATATTTGGACGATTTACCCCCTTTAGCCCCGAAAAATGAAGCGTAAAGGTACGCCGCACGAGATTTGCCAGACTGTGAAAAGGACCGATTTCCAAGCTCAGATTTTGGCCGACGACTAAAAAAAAGGTCATCAGAAATTTTGACGGCAGAAATGGACATTTTGCCCAGATTTTGGGCGACGGCTAAAAAAGTCATCATAAATTTTGGCGACTGAAAACGGAAAATTTTTCCCAGAAAATCCAGCCCCCAAAACGAAATCCTGGCGCCGCCACTGTCGACGATAATGTAATGTTTCTACAGAGTCTAAAGTCTTAAAGACGTTCGTTTTTCAGTTTTGTGGTGGCCATGTGTTGAGCGTTTCTAAGAGGCCCGTGACGCTTCGTAAAATTAATGTCTTGTTACATTACATTACATTGCATCAGATATAGATCACAAAGTCTCTGCTCACAGTTCTCTGGGTTAGGCTAGCCGGTGCGCAGTAAGTCGCCTAAAACAGAGTAGCCTATGTTTGATACATAGCCATCCTCAGTGTTTAATCTAGTCCCCCTCCTCTGGGGGGGGAAATTGGGGTTTCTTGGGGGGAGACATTTGAACGTCCGAAGGACGCTCGTGATGCGCGTAGCACAGAGACTGGGAGGGGAGAGGTATGGGGAGGGGCATGCGCCCCTTCCCATCAGAAACTTTTTGAATTTCCACATTGCAACGGCAGCATTTTAAGATGTCGTCTTAACAAAATAGCTGTACTTTTTCAGTGACCCATTAGAAAATTTTTGGATTTTCACATTGCAATGGCAGCATTTTAAGGGGTCATCTTAACAAAATAGCTGTACTGTTTCAGTGACCCATTAGAAACTTTTTGAATTTCCACATTACAATGGCAGCATTTTAAGGTGTCATCTTAACAAAATAGCTGTACTGTTTCAGTGACCCACTAGAAACTTTTTGAATTTCCACATTGCAATGGCAGCATTTTAAGGTGTCATCTTAACAAAATAGCTGTACTGTCTCAGTGACCCATTAAAAACTTATTGAATTTCCACATTGCAATGGCAGCATTTTAAGGTGTCGTCTTAACAAAATAGCTGTATTTTTTCAGTGACCCATTAGAAACTTTTTGGATTTCCACATTGCAATGACAGCATTTTAAGGTGTCGTCTTAACAAAATAGCTGTACTTTTTCAGTGACCCATTAGACACTTTTTGAATTTCCACATTGCAATGGCAGCATTTTAACGGGTCATCTTAACAAAATAGCTGTACTTTTTCAGTGACCCATTAGAAACTTTTTGAATTTCCACATTGCAATGGCAGCATTTTAAAGTGACCTCTTGACGTGATAGTATCATATATTATAGTAGTAAAATAATGTCATTATAATCATAATAATAAATAATATCACAGTATATTATAACACTTCATGTAAAACAATGATGAAAACAGTAACTAAAAACCAATATCATTTTGTCAAATTTTTCGGGGGGGGGGGGAATGTCAATCCTGGGGGGGAACTTCCCCCCCCCCAGAGACGTCTAGATTAAACACTGGCCATCCTTCGGATCCATAATTCAAAGGCGTACAAAGGACCATATAATTATACGACAGAATAATTATGTAAGGCGAACAGTATTATTTAGTGGGTTATATAATAATTTTTATAGACTTGCGCAAGGTCCTTACGATAATGATCGAGTCCATACTCAATTTCATATATCAATTATTAACCCATACCATGGCAGATACAACACATACACCATGCTTAGGCGTTTTTAAAATGTAAACATCTTACCACAGAATGGTCCATCATATAATGTAGACTACCCGGTACATAAAGTTTTCATAGAGCAGATAACACAGTTAAAATAATGTCATGCAACGTAAATCTTGCAGAATTTCCCAGCGCCCACAAAGCCAAAACAGAGAGAACGATAATTATATAAAATCAAGTCCGCAATATAGGCTACAACCAGTCTACATGCATTCTGTTTGTTCCTCGTGTCAAGTCTTTGTCTGGGAGGTCACGCCGAGAAGGCAGCGTGGTGCTATGGTGGTAATCGGGAATGACGTTGGCGGAAGAGTTTGGTTCTCAGTCGCACGTGCAGGTGGAAAGTCGACCAGGGTGCAAGCGGAGGAGAGGAGGTGAATTTAGGATGTGAGACAGATGGAAGAGCGAACTAGCGGAGGTCTTTATTACAATAACAGGGTAATTCAATTGTTCGGTATTTAAATCAATCGACCTTTCTGTGCTCATTGCTCGGTTAGTTCACGAAATAGATGTTAGTGTTAATGAAACTAAGCTCATCTACAAGCGATTGGAACTCCGCCACTGGTTGCACTCTACCAGTGCCAGTCCCAAGTCTGGATAAAGGAGGAGGGCGTCGCTAATGGTCTATGTTACCACACAGTGACGTTAAACTGCAAATACCACCACCACAAGCGATTGAAGCCCAACACAGCATTAACGAAAGTTTGATGTCAAAATATGTTCACGGTATCAGTTTGTCCATAACGAAAAAGCATTGAATAAAGATTCGGTAAAAACGTATTGGTCATCCCTCTTCTCTCCGTGTCTCTGTCTAGAATATTGCTTATTTCTCCACCAACTTCGTCTTGGGCTTTTCAGCTGTGAAACCTCCGAGTGAATTTGTCTCAGCCAGACTGCAGGCGGCCAACTGATACGCTGGTAGCTGATCCGAAGGATGTTGCTGTCCCTGAAACCAGCAATTTATGCGTGAAATTGAGCCATAGACTATTATTATGCCCCTACTTAAATCTAAAGGTTCTTTCGGCCAATCTAATTATTGAAACGATGGCGTTTCTTAGATTATACGTATGAATAATTTGATGTATTAATGTCTCGTTTATTGAACTGACCCAATACATTGATTGAAGTCTCACCCATCTATGCAAGTAGGCTATATAAATTGTATGACCTGCGTTATCGTTGACCAGACAAGTCAATCAGCGTTTAGCTCATCGTCCTGTGCGCTCTCTGGATTTCATAGACAACATTGTAGTCTATCGCTGCACCAACGCTGCAAGGAGGAGGAGGAGGAGGGAAAGGAGGAGAACGAGAACGAGGACGAGGAAAAGAGGAGCAAGAAGAAGAAGAAGAAGGAAAAACAGAAGAACAAGAAGAAACAGAGAAAAAAAAAGAAGAAGAGCAAGAACAAGAACAGGAACAACAAGAAAGAAGCAAACAAGTAAAGAAGCTGACGAGGAGAAGTAAGTAGGAATAAAAAGAATATGTGGTGATGATGATGAAGATACCACGACGATGATGATGATGAAGGTGGTTGAAAATAATTTATGAGAAGATGAAGAAGACAAAGGCAAACAGGAACAATAGAACAACTCGTGAATCGGTTAAATTCTTACATCATGCATTGGATTCACGAATCCATCGCCTGTTTGCGCTGAAATAAAACAACAACCGTTACAATTAAAAGATATTTACTTAACTCATTACTTGATAAAATAAATAATACACACATTTGTGTGTGCGTGTGTGTGCTGCCACTTAGATTCCTCCAATTAATTCAATTCCTGACTTATTCATTGAACATCCAACCTAAAAAAACTCGCACCAAGTTCTATCTATAGGTCTACGCATAACATTACTACGTAAGAATTACGTTATTCTTTCCTAAACAATTCAACAAAATAATGTTTAGCTCAAACTCTGAAGGCCTACTCACCTAATTATTAAGGATGCACCTATCTGTTTTCATAGGTTAGTTATAATAGTTAAGTCTGCATAGAGTGTATATTAGTTAACCATAGTTAAGGTTTTGTTCCGTAGAAACATTACTCTTACATGTTGTACACGGTGTCCCGATGAAAAGTAGACACAACAAAAGTGTTATTATTCGGTTAAAACTTTTAGGATTTGTGTGAAATTTTAAGCGCAACAGCAGTGGCCATATTACCACCAACTTATAACGCCGATTAGAAATATTCGTGAGTTTGTCAAATTTATAGGCGTCTGAGATGCAGCACCGAAAAATGAAACTTTCCAACATGTGAACGCTGAAAAGAAGTGAAATTCAACTATATACACTTTGGTGTCCAAAATGTAATTCTTGCACACTTTTTTATGGCCACCCTGTATACCGATATGTATAATATATATTTATATAGCATATCTGTTTATGTAAATTACCGGCATCCTCACGATAAACATTGTAATTAAGAGATCGATTGAGTTAGCACCTCCTCTCCAGAAATTAACGGAATCCATTGGAACGGATCCACCTCCACCGTTCATGTTCCGACAGACGACGGCCAACTCCTCCAGGTGTCGCCTGTCTCGTCTGGCTGCCTGGCGTTGATTCCCGACGACAAGGACGATGATGATGACGATGAGGATGATGAGGAAGAATCCACCGACTCCCACTCCCAATCCGATTCCAAGTTTGGAACTCTGCGGAAGGTCGTTCTGGTCGGATATCGAATCCGGTGGGAGTGGTCTGTCCAACGTCGATGCTGAAGAAAACAGTATCAAACAAGATTAAAGTGATTTATTAATTAGCATGTATATACATGTATGTATCAGCACATGTTATAGCGCCCTTTAAATTTCCTCTCAGAGGCGCTCCCGACCACAGAGCGGACACTGAATTGGAGTTTCACGCCGAAGCGCGCGAGCAATTACAAGTGAAGGGCTAGCTCAGGGTGCCTGCGCAGCGGCTTGGGGTGGATTCGAATCCGCAACCATTCGACTCCAAAGCACCAAACTACACCACCGCGTCCCACAAAGATCTTAATGATCTGTTAATGCGTTCAATTGTTAAATAGTCTTTAGCTTGTTCGATTAAATCTCTAATGTTTTTATACATATTGCGCAATATTATCATTCAGCTATTTCTGGAGTAAACAACATGATAAACATTGATTATAATGTGAAGCCTTTGAGTTGATAACTAAACAATCAGTTTTCCTTGGAGTTAAATGCTGGTGGAAAATCCAAGATGGAGACAAAATGAATTGTTTTTATTGCAATAAGCACAAAGATATTAAGTTATTAATAACTAACTCAGTTAGGGCCTACTTCATCTTAAAACTAAATTAATTGATTTTATCGATCTACATTTAAAAAATTATCGATTACAAATTATTTAATTCAATCAGTACCAGTCTTATTAGCTATTAATATATCATCTGATATGCTATCCTGTACCATCCTTCAAACCTCTGATATAGGCTATCCGATAACCAAGAATCGCAAAGAGTCAATATCTTTCGACAACTTAGGCCTATTTTAGTTATTACCTGAAGATAAAGCACTTAAAGTAAGGCACATGTTTCAATATCATAGCTTCCAGCAAAGTGTATTTTCAAAGCTAAAACTCACGCTGTGACGACATGCCGTAATATCTCATCTTGAAGCCTCTTGGCGATATCAGATCTGTGGAATTCGATCGGAACCAAATTTGAAGGACCCTACAATCGAATGTGATTGAGGCAGGAATGCGATTACCACAGACTTCTCGGAAGGATCCATCCGAACTTTTTGGTGATGCATCCTGGCAAGTCAGCTGGAAAAAATGTTACAAGGCTCGACTGACGACAGTGTTGACATTTCTGAAGTCTGAATAAAGGACGGTTTTGATGATGATAATGATTAAATGCGGACTATGGCGATGATGATGATGATGATGAGGATGAGGACGACGGCGACGGTGACGGCGACGACGACGACGACGACGACGACGACGAGGACGACGACGACGATGATGATGATGATGATGACGATGATGATGATGATGACGACGACGATGATGATGACGACGACGATGTTGGCGACGATGACGATGATAAAGATTACTCTGGCGATAACGATGACAACGACCTACAATATTATTGGAAAGCGAAATACCCTGAGCGAGACTTTCTGGCAGTCTGTCGAATCATCGAGTCTCAGTTGTTCGAATGTTATCTTGATCGTAACATCGTCAGAATCGGTGAAGATATAATTGTAACACTCACTGAACGACGGGAAGTTGCCAGGGAAACTGGGTGAAGTCAAAACATCGGTTTGACCATCGGACAAGTACATACCAGGGTCGGTGCAGTTTGCCCCGAAGTTAGCGGTGTAGGTTAGTTTAAAGCCTCTGTAGCTGTAGTAGGACGAGGCTGACGAATGAAAGTTGATGGTGACGATGGAACTATCTGTGCATTGGAAGACGAGACCTGTCGTAGGAAAGTTGCCGGATGTACAGTAGACACCATAGCTACCGTCACAGCCTGTTATCTGAATCAGATCAAGAACAAAACAAAGCAGACGTTCAACTTTTAAAAGAACATTAATTTTTTGAGCTTATTAATTATTATCTATGGAATGAAAAATGATGAAAAATGATTGTGATGATCACGATTGCGCAGAAGAAATAGGAAATATGTTCAAGAGGTCTTAATTTGTAAAGCCCATCAGCTCAGTACAGCCGTCGATTCTCTTACGAGCTTACAGAACTATAGGTTACAAAACGTTACACAGCAGTATTTGGTGCAACCCTCTTTCCAAAGCTCACAATGTATGGCGCGGTGGTGTAGGTGTACATTTAGGCTATGTTCGGTGCCTTGGAACCAGACGGTTGCGGGTTCGAATCCACCTCAAGCCGCCGTATAGGGATCCTGTGCAAGTCCTTCACTCGCAATTGCTCATGCGCTTCGGCGCCGATTCAGTGCCCGTCCTGTTGTCGGGAGTGCCTCTGAGTAGTAATCATGAAGGGGCGCTATAACAAGTACGCCTATACTCATACATACATACAAGTGCACACAGGGCCATACTAAACCACAAAGCGATTTAAACTGTTGATCTCACCTCGATGTATTCATATCTACACACGTAAGTGTCGTAGTAGTTTACATTCAGTTCGATCAGTCTGAGCTTCACAGACGTTGCCATCGGTACATTGATCTGCTGCGTGCAATCGATGCCTTTCGTGTACATGTTCGGATAGTTTGGAGATGTTACTGCTCCCGAAGTTGCAGTGAAGGTCTGGTTGCAACCTGTTCCGAATGGGAAAAGAAGACTTGGAATGTATATATTTTACACCAGAGTTGTATTGCATGCTGTCTATAATACGGTAAGCAATTAATCATTAAATTTTGCTCTACTCCGAAAGCAACACGAAACGACGAAACAATGTGATACATTGTGCTACAGATCAATACAAAAAATCGATAAATAATGCCATGCAGCAAATATAATTAATTGATTATCTCTTCCATAAGTAGCCTCTACTACTCCTACCAACTACATAAAAGGTTTCGCAGAAACAGTTGCCTACCTGTCGGTGGGGGATTTGTCGTGGTCGTTGGGCAGTAGCAGTACCTTCTGCCCGAGAAGTCGACGCTGTAGTCCCACTGATAGTAGCACGGCGAGAAACACGGTATCAGCGTGGTGCTGGGGCAGCTGCAATACCTCGTCCCGAAGTCATTAACCGCACTCGTACATCCTGAAGAACACCAGAGTGGCGCTTGGGTGGAAGCTGGACAATTGCAATATCTATTTCCCCAATAGTCGGAGTCTGAGTAGCACCCGTATGCGCAGAAGAGGGGACGGTAGGTGGTTGATTGACAGCGGCAGTAGGGGTACCCCATCCAGTCAGTGGTACGGTAGCAACCCGGGGCACATGTTGCTGATGACGGGGAAGTCGAAGCGTCGCATCTACAGATAGCGTCCCCAAAGAAGTCTGTCGACGGGTAGCAGCCCTGTGCACAGGTTGAGGATGTTACGGTGGTTGTGGCAGACCTTGCACAGGAGCAGAAGTCGAGTTCGTCTGATATCAAACAGTCGGAGGGACAGATGCGGGTGGGTTGAACGGTCGGCAGGGAAACGTTCTGTTGATTCGCGTCGCAAGGACAG
This sequence comes from Lumbricus terrestris, assembly GCA_949752735.1. NCBI lineage: Eukaryota > Metazoa > Annelida > Clitellata > Crassiclitellata > Lumbricidae > Lumbricus > Lumbricus terrestris. Next base: position 93,775,990 of record OX457036.1, read on the forward strand.
ACGTATCCATAGGAATTTGACACTGGAGTGCAGTTTCCGATACATTCTGAAGCAGAAAAAAATCGTTCTTAGTTTGCCAGTTGAAAGTCAAAATGACAGCTGTTCACATAATTGCTTTAATTGCCTAGGTTTTAGTCAGTTATTGACGGAATCTGTTTAGATGTAGGTCTATCTATGAGCACTTGTTATAGAGTCCCTTCAGGATTCTACTCAGAGTCGCTCCAGACTGCAGCGCGGACACTGCATTGGAGTTTCAAGCCGAAGCGCATGAGCAATTGCGAGGGAAGGACTTGCTCAAGGTCGCTACGTTTAGATATCATCCTAATAAGTAAACTACAGTACGTAATCGTAATCTCGAAACTTCTACAGCGCCCACAAAAGCCAAGTCGCGGGAACCAGCTTATTCACACACGTAACGGGTCAAACAGTTTGTTGCCTTAAACTTTATGTAATTTTCCGCCCGGTCTACACAGTGTTTCACTGTCATTGATTTCGTTATCACTCTGAAGCGCACCTTGCTTGCCACTTTTGTTCTAAAAAAAAGGATTGTCTAGTCTATACTCTAGACTACACGTAGAATAGATTGGAATAACCCTTTATAAAACTAGCTTGACCTATGACCATAATATACTAGAATATATACTATTATAGAATAGATTTTAATAGAACAAAGTATATTAGCACACAATGTTGGGACAGTAGGCCTATTTTCTCTAAAGTTGCCAAACACAGAGTGTGTTGCACTATGCCGTAGCTAGGGGTGTTTTTGGTGCTTGAACACCCCCCCCCCCCAATGAAAAATGTAAGAAATAATAAATTCTATAATGCATTTACTAGCACATACATGTAATGCAAGAACTACAGTGTGCAATATTTTTGGCAGCCAAGAACCCGCCAAATATCGCGAATTTAGAAGAAAAACGCACGACTCCGCGGAGTATATAGGCCTGCGGTTTTTAGGCGAAAAATCCAACGAAAAGCATGTGATGACTATAGGCTATAAAAGGTCATCAGAAATTTCGAGGACTAAAAAAGGTCGTCAGAAACTTGGGCCGAAAAAGTTGGTAAACACTAAACATCCCCGGAATCAAATCCTCGCTACGGCCTTGGTGTTGCAAGTGTTAGAAGAATTATAGGCCAGGCAAAACTAAAGTACGGAAGGCTTCACACGGTATGACACACTGAATCCAGAATAGGATTTCAATTATTCACTCATTCCTTCACATGTCCTACAAATGGTCTTGCTGTTTGAAACTTTGTTGTATGGCATCAGAAACGGTGGTCTAGATTTATAAATCACCTCTTCCACGTGTGGTCCACAACTTCTTTCAAGCAAACTTGATGTTCTGGGGCAATTTCTGAAAGGTATAGTCATGCGTGAACATGATGTAGGGGGCTTAGGGACCTACGCTCACCTCGACACGACCGATACAGAAATGGACCGTTTATAATTAGGATATTATTATTATTTTGAGCAGCAGCTGAAGTAGCCCAGCGTACATGTAGCTATAGATTATTACTCCCTGGATCTTATTCCTTGAAGCTCATCTAGGTCTAGAGCACTGCTCTCTGGCCAATTACTTCTAATGGACCGCTTCAACAATGCATGGGACATCGATCCATCATCCGAGTCCGCTTCAAGTCAAGTCGAAGGCAAGAGTTTGTGGGGCGCGGGATGCAGCACATGTATCTCTCTCTCTATAGTGGGTTTGGAGCCTTGGAGCCGGAGGGTTCCAAGTTCGAATCTACCTCAAGCCGCCGCGGAGGGACCTTGAGCAAGCCCTTCACTAGCAATTGCTCGTGCGCTTCGGCTTGAAACTTCGATGTAGTGCCCACGTTGCAGTCCGGAGCGCCTCTGAGTAGCTAGTGTGAAGGGGCGCTATCGCAAATGCGAGAAATAAATAAATAAGAGTTGTATGCTACCTCGGCCCAGAAGCACCTCTCGAAATCTGACGCATCAAGGGAACCAGACGAACTCCCGCTTTGCCAAGACACCTTTACACTCGCTTCCCAACGAATTACCAACCTATTTATGTTTAAAAGTGTTTGCTGTTGACATCGATCCAGTAAAGCTCATGGCTCCGGTTCATTCAAAGCATCTTGGCATCATTGCGGAGAACAAGTGGAAAATGCAGCAACATAATGCAACATATGAACTTATCAATCGCCAGTCGAAAGCCATGCGATGGGCACCAGCGTATTCACGAGGGTACCTAAAAGCGTCTTTGACAGCCAAGTGCGTTGGTCTCAAAAGTCCGTATCTGGTCCACATAGACATCAGTGGCACAACGCAGGCGACTGGTGGGTGGAAGAAACATAGGTCTATGGATGTAGCCTATGCTTCAATTAAGAGAGTTCGTTGCTTTCTTAGCAAAGCCTGTGTCTACGTAGTGATAATAGATGTCACACATAATCGAAATGTTACAGATTGCCAACCCTCCTGAATAAGCTGGTGCCCTTTTCCTAGCTCTTGAGTGGCTGTTGGATAAACCATAGGAAGACTGGAGAGAAGTGGTGTATGGACAAATTGGAAAGCTTACAATGAGCTACAATTCTGACAGCCTATAATGATTAACTGATAAATAACAGAGAAATGATAAAAGCAACGCACCAATTTCATTGACTTCATATTGAATGGAAAACCCCTTTTTATTGACGCTGCTATCAGAGTGGAAGTCTATCCTCACATCGGTGCATGGAGAAAACGTGATTGTCTCATTGGGAGGGCTTTGTCCACAGAACCTTCTCGCAAGTCCCGTCTGGTGACTTGTGCAGACGATCTGAAAAGCAAAATCTCCAACGATTAAAAATTCGCAGTAGTTTGGCAACTGGTGGTTGGTGGGAAGTCTAGCGGATTATGTTTTTGTATCGTAAGCCTATCTCTTCGTTTAAATATCAATGCGAATTTAATTATTAAGGTTGCTATCCACTGTCCAGTGTATCTATTATATATATACATATATATATAACCTATATATTATATATTATTTATAGACTATGATAATTATATAGGACTACATAATAGTATTCTCTTTATTAGGAAAATAAAGCCGGTCCTCATAACGCGACGGTTTACAAGCGTCAATGGGTGAGCGGGTAAGTTCTGGTAAACGTTTTTGAACAGCATACGTGATTTTATAAAACATTGATTTCTATTACCTATTAACTGATAATTGTCTTTCGTTATCTTTTAAATTCTATTATCTATCGATTTCTATTATCTGTTAACTTCTATTGTCTCTTGTCTTCCAGTATCTTTGATTTCTATTAATTATCTATCGATTTCTATTATCTGTTAAATTCTAATGTCTATTGTCTTCCAGTATCTTTTGATTTCTATTAATTACCTATCGATTTCTATTAATTTGTATCCATTGAATTCTATTATCTATCGATTTCTAATATATATTAACTTCTATTATCTATTAACCTATTGTCTATTGTCTTCCAGTATGTTTGATTTCTATTAATTATCTTTTGATTTCTATTATCATTCTGTTAACTTCTATAACATAACCATTAACTTTTGTTACCTACTGTCTTCCATTGACTTTTGACTTCTATTAGGCCTCATTTCCGATTTTTTTTATTAGCCTATCTATTATATATATCTTTTAACTGCTATTTTCTGTTGCCATCCATTATCTTTAACTTCTATTGACAATCGATTTCTATTGTCTATTGTCTATTATTTCTATTGTGACTTCTATTGTCTATTGTCTTCTATTATCCATCGACCATAATTAGGCCTATTATCTTTCCCCTTCATCAGTTCCGCAAAAGTTTCTTCTCTATTCTGTTTGAATACGTTGTGTTCTCTCCCCACTCAGTCTGCAGCGCTGCTGCTAGATGATTTTCGCTAAGGTTACGCTTAACATAGGCGCTTTATAAAAATGCTCTTTTCTGTTATGTTTCAGACTGACCTGCACCCAGTCATAGTTGCAGATAATTTGGTATTCAACGTCAATCGTCAGGAAAGTCAGTGAAATGTTGCTGAGTTTCGTGGCTGTTACGTCGTATGTGCAGTTGCTCTGTGGACGATATTCTCCAATTAGAAAGCGAGGAGAGTAGATCGTACCACTAGTGCTGTTGTAGACCGGTGCACCACAGTCTGGAAAGAACATGTTAGGCAAAATATATAGGCCTAATGTAAGCAGAGCATGTAGATTCGTGTTTTTTAGAATCACGTAAACACTAAGAATTCTTAATGAGTTCGGTGTTGAAAAGTGGTAAGGTGTGTTTGGATGCTATTACTGAATTGGATGCTATATCGTGTGCTGTGAAATTATGTGGTGTGATATAATGATAGGCTAGGCTATGATAACACTTGATGTGATGCTATGTGATATCGTACTATTATTATGTCATTAACATTTTTAAGGTAATGTGATGTGATAAAATTGATGCGATGAGATTTGATGTGATTTTACGACATGTGATGCAATATCAATGTATTCTAACTTTAGGTAATCTAATCAATCCGTTTTAACTAAATCAATCATAATAAGAAGTATGCCATACTGCTAATCAGCGATCGTCTGATCCTATACACGGCAAAGGCATGATACTGTTGCACCCTCTATGATGGACCACCGGCCGACCGGATTGGCTGTCTGAACGGGTCCTACGCACTGCAGCACAACTCATATCCCAAAATTTAGTCATGATTGTCTAGTGTTATATGCTGGATGTCTTGCACCGGTTCCTTTCCCGCAGCGGGTTGCATACAGGGTATGTGCGTTGGTTAGGCGGTGCATTTAGGGATTGGATTGGTTCTACCATATCTGTAAGAACTCTGTTGTTCCACCTTGGGTGTTCAGCTTCGATCGGCGAACCAAGTTGAGCTTCTGGTTCCCCGTTCGCGGACTGCTATCCGACAGCGTTGTTCATTTTCTGTTGCTGGTCCTACAACTTGGAATGATCTCCCGGCTACAATGCGCTTCATTCCCAGAGGCCACTCCACTCTGTTTTTCATGAATTTCAAAACTGTTTTATTTAGCCGTCGTTTGGTCGGGTGCGCTTCTGATTAGTCTACACAGAAGAGGCGCTATATAAAACTCCGAAAATAATACTAATAACTTGGAGACACTGTCATGGAGGCACTATCATTGGACGATACTTAACAGGTTTGTGCGTCAGACATTTCCGCTAGATCCAGCGTCAGCAACAAGAGCCACAGAGACCTCATCTTTGTGATTCGGCTGAAACAGACGAAACATAGAAAACGTAAGAAACAGAGTCATCGTTCCACAACCAACATAATGGTGTGAGCAAAATGTCACAGAAGCATGTGGTAAAAATAGCGACACACCTGGTAAACAATGTAAAAAATATAATGCAGCAGTAGTCAACGTTCCCTCTAAGCTGCGCTATTGCGCGGCCGCGCAGAAGAAAAACTCTTGCCGCGCAGAAGATTTTATCTGCCGCGCAAAAAATCAGTTTCAGTTAGGCAACTTATTATTTTTACTTTTTTCTTGCAGCAATTTTTTTAATCTGCATTTAGCTGTAAAACAACAGCGATAGTGTTATAAAGTATCTCCGCCCACTTTGTCAGTTTGCGCGTGCTATCTGGCTATATATCCCATTGACCTTTGTTTCCAAATCTTTTCGAGGCGACTCGCAAAGTGAGGAAGTCTATGACTGCGACGAATGACGAATAACGGCTGTAGGCTAGTTAGTGGTTGGGCAATGAATAGGCGATTTGACCATTTGCGCAGGATAATAGGTGATTATAATTAAAGGTGCGTGTTCGCCATGTGTAGATCTAACTGACCATCAGAAGTGTGGGGATGTGACCCGTGGGACAAACCAAGAAGGAATAAAGTAATGGGCCAGTCAGCGTTTAGCTCTTGTCGGATTTAGTAGGCTTCTAGGCTCGACTGACAAAGAGAAGAAAGGCTGGTATTCATATCGACAATGACGCAAATAGAATTTTGATTAGCTGTCATTGCTAGATTTTCATTGACGTAGGCTACGTGAGGGCAAAATACCGGATTGTATTTTGTTTGTTGGAAAAAACTATAAAAAATATCACAATCAGTCAGTCACAATTGTAAATTAATTTACATTAACAATTTTCTGGAAAGGAGCTTCTATATGCTGATAGCAAATTGTCCAAATGTGATTCCAAGAAATCGAAAATGATAAACGGTGGATGGGGGGTGGTCCGTAGCTCAGTTGAGAGAGCGCTGGTCGTTAAACTGAGTGTCATCCACGCAACCCGGGTTCGAGCTTCATATAGGGTATTAACCTAACTTTCCTTTCTACCGCAACAATTTTGCACACAAAAAATTAAACTGCAAATTGTTGCACAAGAGATTCCAATTTTGCACAACCACCGGCAAACCTTAGAGGGAACATTGGCAGTAGTAGGCCTATTACAAACCTGCAAGTGAAAATTGCGATGAAAGTAACTTAACGTTTTAATTTATATTTAGTCCTAAGATAGGATTGGCTAGCTTGTCTGACGTCCACTTTTTAAAAAATTATTTCTCGCATTTGTTATAGCGCCCTTATGATAACTTTCTGTTTTTGAGACGGTCCCTTACAAAGCTAGTAGCCTAGGTCTACAAGAAGAACTTGTATTGCGTCATCGATCCACTGGATGCCAATCTGATTACGGATTGTCTTTTGGACGCCATCGCATTACACATTGACGCAATAGGTGTTATTGACTGAAATTACAATCGCAATTTATTAGCCTACAAGTCAATATTAAAAATATCAAATATAATAACTAAATGGGCTACACTTCAATACATGTCAACTTCTGTAAGCCACCACCTAGGACAGACTCACGTCAAACGATCCAATACATCGAATAAGATTTGATTCTTAGCCTAATGTTCTTCTGAGAGAAAAAGAAATGCCTTACCTCTCCAGAAGAAAATAGTCGGCTGACTGAATGCCTGCTCCGGAGTATCGCGCAGCCTGATATAAAGTTTCAGCCGTTACGCAATGCTGGACACAAGGCACGACCGACCGGCCAAAGTACAGCGAACTATAATACTTGGCACGTACGTAGTAGACCAAATGCAACATCTAAAGTCTAAACCGTTCGTGACAACAACAGCGACCCCAATTTAACATTTTTATTTTTCGAAAAACGAAAATTTGGCAAGCGAATTAGTGAGTGGGCGGATGAATGGATGGATGGATGAATGAGTTAGTGAATGAATGAACGAAAGAGTAAACAAATGAACGAATGAACAGGCGTGTGCGTTATAGGAACATTTGTATAGCGCCGTACAATAATCTCATGCAGGGGCGGATCCAGAGGGGCCAATCCGGCCATGCCCCCCCCCATAAAATAATTGCATGGGACGTGGCCCCCATTTGGTTTCAACAGGCCATTAAATAAATGTAGCGGGAGAGAAAAACAGGATATCAGGCCCCCCATCAAGAAACCGTATGGGACGTGGCTCCCCCCTGTTCGATTTAACGGTTGAAATGGTATTTTCCCCGAAAAATTGGTCGATGACTAAAAAAAAAGTCAGCAACTTTTTGGGCGGCGAAAATCACACACAATTTTTCCCCTGTTCCACCAACAAGACCGAAAATTTTGCCCCCCCCCTCGAAACGTTCTAGATCCGCCACTGACCTCATGAAGGCGCTTAAGTTAGCTTAGCTACCCGATAGATGTTAACAAAAGCGACTCCACTTTGAGAATGCTTCGTGCATAGATAGGCCTACATGCAGTCAAGGCCGTAGCCAGGATTTTATTTGGGGGGGGGGGGGTGATTCTCGTCCGAAAAAACTGATGACTTTTTAGTCATTCAATCCGAGTTTCATGAAAATACACCGAATTAACCGCGTGCACCCTGGTTTACCTGCGTATATCCTGGTTTTCTGGAGGTGAGTAGCCTATACGGTACCGTTTTCTCCCAGAGGTGAGTATACGCTGTAGCCTATACCATTGATAACAGCCCTGCTTTCTTTCCATTTTCGCTTGATTTCTTGTTTCATTAATTATGTGCTAGTGAATGCATTATATTGTTTTTTTACATTTTCCGTTTGGGAGGGGGTTCAAACACCCAACCCAATCCCCAGCTACGGCCTTGCACGCAGTGCAGTGCAGTACGAACGCATGACCGAAAGAACACACGATCGAGTCGCTTGCATGACCTGCGGTTCAAATGTAAAGTTGGGGGAAAGTAATTTGTGGATTAGATGCAACTATTGACACCTCAGTCGATTACTGAAAGATAATATTATTACGGCGTACTGTGTGAGATAACGAGCAAGGAACAAATTACTCGCACTATAGTAATTGTAATGTAATTAGGACAATTTCTAAAGGCCTAGCCGCCTACCATCGTCCGAATCAAGGGTTCTTCTAGGATGCTTTATACGCATACATTGTCAAATGTAGGCCTATATTATAGCCTACGCGTAGTCTAAATGCAAAGAACTTGAAAGCAGTTTCAACTGTTTTTAAAGATGGAATGAGTTTTGATTTCCTGGATAGATTTTGGAAGACTGTTCCAGGCGAGTGGGTCAGCGACCGAAAGCCACGATCACTCCTAAAAGTCGCCGGTCCCCAGGGCATTTGCCCCTCTCCCTCTCGATGACCCTGTTGCCACGCCAGTTATGGACCGTGAAAACCCGACATCGCTCGTATTGCCTCAAGTGCACCTTATCATGTCACGCCTCATTGTACTTAGCTTGCCATGCTTCGGGCTACCACCGTATGTACACAGGAACGTAACATGGCTTTGCGCCAACTGCGATGAGCGTCCTCTACGCGGTGAATAGGCATAGACCTCTATGCATCTAAGGGCCAAGTTATAACGGCGCAAAAGAAAAAAAACATTTGCATGCACAGTTCGATGAATAACTGTTGGCTTCAGTCGTTTTGTTGCTGACAGAATGTTTAATTATCGTCATAAAAATAACATTATTTTTACAGAATTGTGAATAGGACGGCGTCTTGTTTTCTGTAGCAATGTCGTAACCGAAACGACAACAACAGTTACAACACGTCCACAACACGCTCCTCTTATGGTCCTTCTATCAGGTCCGTCTGTTGCCTAACGCAGTGTTAGAATTGTAGGAAAAGACTTGGGGCGGACCTTGATCCGTGTGGAGTTGAATATTTTGATTATTCGGTAAATCACCGAAAGGGTCGGTGCGTTGTCAGATTTCTTGGTGGTTTAATTGTACCGGCTAGCAAAACAGAAAAACCTTTTCATTGCAACTCTTGAGAAATAACCCTAGGTCCTATGGTGCGCAATGAAGACAATGAGGCGTCACGAGTAAGGGGTTTGAAACTCCCACTCTCCCCATTCTCACCCTATCGTCCAACCACTTCGCTAAACTACCCTTTGCCCTAACACTAATCCGCCCTTCAGTAACCCCCATCACTAAAATCTGCAAGTTGCTCAACATCCATAATAATTGTTCCCAGGGTTTAAAGTGTGGCTGGACGGTCATGGATGGCGTCCATGCACTTATTTTAAAATCTGAACACCGTTCTGCCACTTATTGGCCATCACAGACTGGAAAGGTAAGAGGCGTCCAGGCACCTCTTTTGGAAAGGTATATGGCGTCCAGGTACTTATTTTCTCACACTTTAGGCACTTATTTTTCCGCCTCTTTGGAACAACATCCCGTCAAAATTTATTACACCAAATAATATGACCAATCCTCAAAACGTCGCCTCTTGAAATCTCTCCACAGGTCCTTCATTAAAAACTGAAAACAGAGCTCTCTGTCATAAATCCTGTCATGATACCTGATTCCTCTCCCTCACCGTTTCAACCCTAAGCACCATCCACCTTTTCCGTCTCACTCTCTGCCTTCCTCACCTTTTGCATCCTGATCTGTGATCAATTTTGACCCCACCCCCGCTTATTTTATTTGCGAAAGTCTCAAAGCTGGTTCCCACGATTTAGCTTTGCTGGCGCTGTAGAAGTCATCTCGAAATCACAAGACGAGTATAATGCCGTTATTTCACGCACCATGGTCCATGCAGTCGAGCATTCAGTGCTTTTTGCTTTGTCAGATTCAGTGGCTCGAAGGCATTTTGCTTAGTCGCTGGGACAGTGCCAGAGAATTCGGCTGCGTTTTAGTCGACCTTCCGTTTTCATAGCAGATCTTTCTCTGTTCCAGAAATGATTGACGATCAAATGACCGTTTTATTGAGAAGTGGAAATTTTCAAACACAGTGTTAAAAGATTCGAACTCGTATCTCCACTGATAATTAAGCTGCGTACAACGCTCGTTCGTTGAAAAACCGTCTTGTAATAATTATTGTAGCATAGCCCACTGTCAGTCCAGCCATAAAAGTTATTCTTGGCAGCAAAATGCAGTAACGTATTAAGAGCAGTGGCGGGCGACGCTAGGGGGGGGGGCTATAAAAGGCTAAGCCCCCTAAAAAAGGGCATCCGGTTTTTTTACATGCAAAACTAAAATATTTCTACTATTTTCGACCAGACGACTAAAAAAGGTCAGAAATTTTGGGGGATGAGAATGGAAAATTTTCATGAGATTTCGGCCGGATGGCTAAAAAAAACGTCGTCAGAAATTTTGGCGGATGAAAATGGAAAATTTCCTTCAGGCTTCAGCCCCCCCTAAAACTGAAATCCTGGCGCCGCCACTGATTAAGAGAGGTATTCGGGATCTAGGAGCAGTTTGAGAATTATTGCCGAGGAACTGAAGTGGTCAGACTACTGAGCTCTTCCGAATTTTTTTAGAACTGCACAACCCATTCTTTCCCTTCCCATCCTTCATGGTAAATTACTTTCAATCGGATGGCAGTGATCTTTTTACTAGCTTAGCAGCACAGAAGTGCTCCTACAACTGCGCAAATCCGATTAGAATTTCACATTTTGTGCTGGACTGCTACAAGCCGCCCGCATATACCCGAATCCCAAGCCGTATAGCATCATACAATTATTTAAGACATGTTTTAGTCATTTTTTCATCGCTCATCCAACTTCTAATTCTACTATATCACAGTTCCGTTTTTTATCCAACTTTTACTTCAACTAAAAATATTTTGATCGTTCATCCAGCCTCTAGTTGTACGGTTACAATTTAGCATAAAACAATGATTTCGTTGCTCATCCAACTTCTACTTCTGTTAATTAATATGCTCATCCAGCTTCTAATGATACTGCAATACGTCAGCAGTAATATCATGTTTTCATCGTTCATCCAACTTCCAGTTTACGGAAATAAAATATCTCTGAAGTGCTATAAGGCTTGGGATTCGGGTATATGCAAGCCGCCCAGGGCAAGTAAGACGCCCACCCCCTTTAAAACGGATCAAAAGATACATAGCCTATACGTATTTTAGTTGTCTTATTGCATGTAGCGACATCTTGTGAACTTTCCATAACAGTCATGTTTCAATATTCGAGATTTTGACGCGATAAATTAATTTTCTAAATTTTCACCACTTTTGAGTAAGTACACATTAAATTTTATGAATCTGCCTAATTTTCTCTTTGGCCATAGGCAGTACCAATTCGCGCATTTCAACGTTGATTCTGTGCTCACTTGCAGTTGTTTTTATGGTTTTACCTAACTAGTAAACATTGACCTCGTTAAATAAAATGGCGTCAGTAGAGATGGACTCGAAAATTACAAGAAGGCCATGGGCGTCTTGAATATACAGGTAGCATAGGGATTACAAGAAGCCCAGGGGCGTCTTGAATGTATAGGAAGCCTAGAGATTACAAGACGCCCATGAGCGTCTTTGATACTACGAACAAATAGCCAAGAATCGATGCCTACCATGACACCATCTTCTACCCATAAAAATACGGAGTCCATATAGAAATTTATCAGTGTTTATTGAATCTATTTCACCCTTGCCCAAAACTTAAGAGAAGTGGAAAGAATTCAGGAAGGGTAAAGGTTGACATTCAATGAATTCGTGTGTGGCTTTTGTCACCAATCTGTGATTAACGTGAAAATGACAATAATGACTGACGGTACAACATGAGATTGGTTTTTGGTTTTTGCCTATTGTGTTTTGAATTGATTGGTAGGCCTATCTTTAGGACCTTTTAGTTATCGTTCAGTTTGTTTTCTCTCATGCAGTTTATTGCTTTAGTCTAAAAATGCATGATTGTTTTAGTCAATTTCCATTGGTCCAAGATGCCCATCCTATGGGCGTCTTGTAGTATAGGGTTCCTAAGACGCCCAGTTTGGAGGGGTCTACTTTTTTAAATTTACATAATTGATCTTATTGAATTAAGTTCTATGGTTGCTGTTGTTGCTTAACCAATGATCACTCTTTACATTAGGGTCAAACATGTACTTCTCTTAGAACCCACAGGGAAGAAAATCACAATTTTCCTTAGCATGGGCGTCTTCGAGCACTCTCCCCTATACCTACAGGGTTGAACCGTTGAACCATCCCAATCCCTCGGAAATTCTCATCCCGTCTATATCTATAAGCAATGCTTTTCATCCGGAATATGACCCAAAATGTATCGTTCGCAAATTCTTAGAAGCAGCTAGTTTTCTACCTGCAGGCCTCGCGAACTTTCTGAGCCATGACCGATGATTGATAGTCTCAACATGGCAATCATAACGGTAAAACCCAAATTCCTAAAACGCTTCTATGAAGCTACGAGCGCAGGACATAAAGTTATTCTCCAATTGGTACCAGACGCAGTCTGCCACGTCGTGTGGTTTTAGACCTACATATCGGAAGACTCGAGACATCTCGGCCAGAAAAGTTCGTGATTCACGGCGAAAGATGAAGCCTTGAACCTATAGCAGGCAGCATAGGGCAATGGGCGAGGGTGAATTGCCTCTGGCATAGGTGAAAGATAGGGCTGAAGAAAAACTAAAGGAGTGAATGTTGGATGCAAATGGAAAAGTCAATCAGATCCATCCAGGCCCGCCGATGGGGTGCAACTGCCCAGAGCCCCGGCGACTTTTAGGGGCCCGGATGGGACCCGGGCTACACTGGTTCTAATATTTTTCATAATATTGATTGCGGGTGGCGGGCCCAACCTATAATTATGACTTAGCTTTTACGTAGTCGCACACTATTTCCATTCGGTTATGATCAGCATGTGTGCACTTTTAATTCACTAAAAACAACTGATGTAGAAGTGATTAGACTACGAGTTCTGATTGTTTCATGAAAAATATTAGAACCAGTTTAGCCCGGATTCCATCCGGGCCCCTAAAAATCGCCGGGTTCCTGGGCAGTTGCACCCTCTGCCCCCCCCCCCTCTCGGCGGGCCTGCTTCTTGCATTATCAACAGTAGGCCTACGTATAGGCATTGGCTGATGGTTGCTACCATGTCAGAAGTCGACTTCAAGTCGGAAGCAAGTTGTTTTTTCTGCCAAGTCGGGTCTATAATATAGGCCTAGTCGTTTTGGTTCCAAGTAGTCGACTTCTAGTCGATCTCAAGTCACTTTGGGGTCAAGTGTGGTCGCATTGGTTGACCAAAGTCACCCCAGGTCAGGCACCTTAGTCGAGCAGGCAGCTAAAATTACCTGTTTTTGAGTCGGAACCATGCAATGCTTCTTGGTCCATAACAAGCAACAGACTAGTCTAAGCTAGACGAATCTGTCAACTTTGTCATTATTTTATTGTGTGCATTAGACAACGTGAGACACGGGTGACCTAGGTACGGGTGTAGGCCTACATGCGCCAGTATACTTAGGCCTATAGTGCAGACTATAAATCTCATCAATAGTCTTGTCGTTTCAAGGTAGATGTGTCAAAGAGTCGACCGTTTGGGGCCATTACTGAGCCGTCAATGATGATTTTTATGGCCCACGGAACCCTAGGGCCTTACCTTAATAGACCCGACCACACAATTTGAGAAACATTCAATTTTGTCAGTTTAAGGCGCATGCAGTAGGTCTAGTCTGGTCTGTTTTATGTGATGTTCATGAAGGTAAAAATTAAGATTTTCTGCATAGGTCTACACCTAAGTTGACTCTTTGAAAACTTAAAAATCATTTAAGACTTCGCAAACGACTTGTCTGATCAAATGCTGAAAAATAGTAGACCTACCACTGTCTGGAAAAGTTGGCACCTCTTGTTCAAACAGCGGCGATCGAAGCCTGTGGTGATGAAATTCCGTGGCCAGGGTCCAAATACAATGCAATACAATGCAATACAATACAATGCAATACAATACAATAAAACTGCAGTTTGATGTCGTTCTTCTTACAAGAATATAAGAATATTAGATTAGACCTCCGTTAAGGTGTAGGTTTATATCTATATAGGCCCTATTAGACATCATAGTTGAATAATAGTATATAATAGTAATAATAATGTGCAGGTGTAGGCCTATAAATTAGTTGCATTGGCCTCTTATAACCCATAATTTTATGAAAATCATACATCCAAAATATCTATGAGAATATTTTAAGGTGCAGCATTTATGTTAGTATTCTAGACATTAACTATATAGACCTACGTCCAAGGCATTTACAAGAATAGTCTATTATAGTCGTCCAAAGTTCATGTATTATGAGCCTATTATAATAGCCTATAGCTGGCGTTCATTGTGCTAATATAGGCCAAATTTGGGATGTCAACGACATTTGCAAGTCTCAAGTCGCAAACGACATAAAAATCTTATTATTATGTAGACCTAAGTGACACAAACAAGTAGTTAAATTCACCTGGGCGCTGCAGGGTCTGAATATAAAATTATATTCCGCAATCAACACCTCGAATTGATGATAAAATGCCACCTGAACAGCTGAACTATTAGATCCGTTCATTAAGCTTATAGATAGGACAGAAACTAAAAATTCATTTAGGCTAGGCCTATATAGTGGCCTACGACGACAGTGTTTTTGGTCTAGAACTGCGCACTAAAAACGCTGTAGGATGCAGGGGCAAATCCAGGGGAGCCAATCCGGCCATGGCCCCCCCATTTAAAAATTGCATGGGACGTGGCCCCCCCATTTGGTTTCAACAAGCCATTAAATAAATGTAGTGGGAGAGAAAAACAGGACATCAGGCCCCCCCGTATTACAAAATCGCACGGGACTTGCCCCCCCCCGTCGATTCAGCGGCGGATGTTTCCCAAAAAATTGGTCGATGACTAAAAAAAAGGTCATTATTTTTTTCGGCGGATGAAATGGTATTTTTTTCCCCGGAAAATTTGGCCGATGACTAAAAATTTTTTCTCCTGTCTCACAAGACCAAAAATTTTGGCCCCCCCTTCGAAAATTCCTGTATCCGCCCTTGGTAGGATGCATTGATAACTTTCAAGATCGGCCTGCAGGAACATTTCGAAGCGCAAATCAAACGTTCATTGCAACCTGTCACAACTGAATTTCACTTTCAATTCACTGCATTAGTGCATTGTACTGAAGGTCTAATATAGGCCTAGGAGGCTAGGCTTACACGACGTCGTGTATAGTCTTACATTGCACTCTGCATTCTTTCTGAACAGTATTTATGCCGTCTTCTTACAAAGAACTTAAAAGCCCCAGTCACCAGTTACCTCCTGTGCAGGCCTCGATTTACTCTAAAACAGTGTTGTGAAACTCATTGTTGATCGGGCAAACTTAATTGTTCTTTGGCATGCTATATCATCGACGCTAGGGCCTATGTGGCTTAAGTATGTATGCGCATGTTGTAGCGCCCCTTCAAGATTTCCACTCAGAAGCGCTCCCGACTACAGCGCGGACACTGAATCGGAGTTTCACGCCGAAGCGCTGAGCAATTGCGAGTGAAGGACTTGCCCAAGGCCCCTAAGCGGCGACTTGAGGTGGATTAGAACCTGCAACCCTCCGGCTGCAAGGCAATGAACATATCCACTACCCCACCGCGCCCCACAATATACACCTCCAGCTACATGTGCATGGGTGGCATGCCTGTGTTGACCAGTGTTTAATCTAGTCCCCGTCCTCTGGGGGGGAATTCAGGTTTCTGGGGGGGGAGACAATTGAGCATCCGAAGGACGCTTGTGAGGCGCGTAGCGCCGAGACCGGGAGGGGGAGGGGTATGGGGAGGGGGATGTGCCCCCTCCCCATCAGAAACTTTTTGAATTTCCACATTGCAATGGCAGCATTTTAAGGGGTCATCTTCACAAAATAGCTGTACTTTTTCAGAGCCTCATCAGAAACTTTTTGAATTTCCACATTGCAATGGCAGCATTTAAAGGTGTCATCTTAACAAAATATATAGCTGTACTTTTTCAGAGCCTCATCAGAAACTTGTTGAATTTCCACATTGCAATGGCAGCATTTTAACGGGTCATCTTCACAAAATACCTGTACTTTTTCAGAGCCTCATCAGAAACTTTTTGAATTTCCACATTGCAATGGCAGCATTTAAAGGTGTCATCTTAACAAAATAGCTGTACTTTTTCAGTGCCCCATTAGAAACTTTTTGAATTTCCGCATTTCAATGGCAGCATTTTAACGGGTCATCTTAACAAAATAGATGTACTTTTTCGGCGGCCCATAATAAATTTTTTGAATTTCCACATTGCAATGGCAGCATTTTAAGGTGTAGTCTTAACAAAATAGCTGTACTTTTTCAGTGGCCCATTAGAAAAATTTTGAATTTCCACATTGCAATGGCAGCATTTTAAGGTGTGATCCTAACAAAATAGCTGTATTTTTTCAGTGGCCCACTAGAAACTTTTTGAATTTCCACATTGAAATGTCAGCATTTTAAAGTGTCATCTTAACAAAATAGCTGTACTTTTTTCAGTGACCCATTAGAAACTTTTTGAATTTCCACATTGCAATGGCTGCATTTTAAGGTGTCATCTTAACATGATAGTATCATATATTATAGTAGTAAATAATGTCATTATAATCATGTAATAATAAATAATATCACGGTATATTATGACACTTCATGTAAAACAATGATGAAAACAGTAACTAAAAACCAATATCATTTTGTCAAAATTTTCTGGGGGGGGGGAATGTCAATCCTGGGGGGGGAACTTTCCCCCCCCCCCCCAGAGACGTCTAGATTAAACACTGTGTGTTGACACGTACGCTGTGGAGCGTGGAGGGCTACAATCTGATTTTATTCAAATGGTAATTTCAATCGTAAATCAATCTCTTATGGCGCACTGAAAATATTGTGGCTGTGTAGGTGACGATTTCAAGCTAATATCCAAGCAGGGCTGACGATCGAGAGGAATTGAAGGCCCCTTATAGGCAGAGTAGGTCTAAAAACCGTCTAATCACGGACCCCTAAACCATCTTAAGGCTTAAGAAGTCTTAAGATAAAAAATTGCGAAACAAATTAAAATAGGCTAGGCTACTATAGGCTATAGGGCTATGGTGTAGAAGTGCAGACAGCATGGGCGGAGTTTATCAGGGGCTAGGGGGCTAAGCCCCCCCAAGAAGACCCAGATTCATTTTTTTCACCATGTAAATGGTATCTTTTCCCGGGCTTAGCCCCCCCCCACCCCCAAGAAGGCTTTAGCCCCTCCAAGGACGGAAACCAAACTCCGCCCATGGCAGACAGGGTAAAAATTGCAGGCGTGTTCAACCCCAGTCTTTCTTAATTAGAGCCCCATAATAATTAAAGTAGCCCATGTTTTTTACACCCATAGGCTATATTCCAATTAAATGGATTTAATATTAGTCCAGCCATGGGTGGAGTTTGGTTTCCGTTCTTGGAGGGGCTAAAGCCTTCTTGGGGGGGGGGCTAAGCCCGGGAAAAGACACCATTTACACGGTAAAAAAGAATCTGGGTCTTCTGGGGGGGGGGGGGGGCTTTAGCCCCCAAGCCCCTGGTAAACTCCGCTCATATCAGTCCAACCCGTTATTTTTCAACAATTCTCACATTGAGTGCAGATAAGACCTACGATTTTTATATTTAGGCCTATAGCCTAAAAAATACAACCTATATTTTTATATTTATAGCCTACAATCTAATTTTATTCAGTTGTTAGTTTGAATTTTAAACTGATTGCAGTTAATTTTCTAGTGTATTATATTTTAAAATGCACAAATCATTAATCGTAATCGTAAACTCGAAATTTCTAGAGCGCCACTTGAAAGCCAAGCGCGGGGCACCAACTTATTCACGAGCGCTGCGTTGAGTTAGAACGGTTGTCCGTGAGAGAAGTCCGTGGCGGTCCAGGTCGAGTTACGTAGGCCTATACCTTAATCAAAGATATTGATCCTTAACTTTGTATAAGCTATAGTAGCCTAACTTTAGCACAAGCGGGGCCTACAGACACCGCGCCCTATCAGAGCAGTTGGCAGCAACGTCGAGCTGCACATTCTCTATGGCTTCTTTCCACTGCAGCCCGGGCACCATCTTATTCACAAGCGCTGAGTAAAATTGTGCGCACTGCCGCACATGCTAAAAGCTTGAGCAGAATGACGTCACAAGGTGGAATCTATGTGATATTTATTCTGGGCGCCTGGTAATGTAATCTGTTTTTGCAGAAGTTTTACGATTTTTAATGCTAATTTCAATAATATTTCTTTCGCAACAGCTCGTCGCTTCGTACCTTTGTAATCGGTTGTAAAAGAGCCGTGCTTCAACTAGAAATGCCTTTTCATACGTGCGGACCGAATGAGGCGATGGTTGTGTCAGGTATAATAAATAATAATGCCCTACTCTTCGTTGGTTTATTGTTTGCGTGTTGCTTCTGCGGCGGAAGATAACGCAACACATGAAGAAATTGTTTATGCTACGGAAGGTTGTTGGCATGTTTTTTAATAACGACACAAACCTGGTCCTTACCGACCCTCACGACGCCTAACAGACGCCGATTGATCCGAAGTAACGATTTGTTTACGATCAAAGCATTTTGAACAAGTTACGCACGCTTGTTGCGAAGATTGCGCATGCGCAAGGGTCTTCCGCCGCGGAACTGCTCGAAGAAAAGCTGCTTTAATTATCAATGAACCTTCTCGTAATGACCGTTCCTTTCTGCACTCGTAAGATTTCATCTTCCTTGCTGCTTTTTATTTCCTTCAAGCTGTCATGCTGAATAGCCTGTACTGTAGAGGTGCAAGCTTTAATAATGTTCAAATACAAGGCAATTGGATACATTATATGGTAATCCTGAGGACTGCATTGCTGTCCATTTTATATATATGTACACATTATATTATTATGTATACATGTTTATAAATACTGTATTTATATCAATGCGTAATGTACATATATATGTATATACCTAAATATATATATATGTGTGTGGGTTTATGGTTTGAATATTTTAGGTGAATGTGTTTTTAGCACTGTAAATTATTTGCTCGTTGCAGCATTATGTTAAATAACACGTTTGTCATATTTTATGTGTAGGATGTTGTCTGTCAAAGCCAATGCTAGTTCCTGGTGGAAGAGTATTCGTTTGGCCAATTCTGCAGATGATTCAGAGGTTAGGCAAGGACATAAATATTTTTGCATGTTGGGTTTTTGATTAAATGTAATTTTATATATATATATATATATATATATATATATATATATATATGTTGTTAAGTTTCCAATTCATTCTCATATTAATAGTGTTTTTTAATCACTGACATTATGTTTTTCTTCAGTGTGTTTCACTATAGTTCATTAAGAGAAGGCCAGACCCTGAATGCATCATTTTACTTTGATTCTTCACTTTTAGAACAAGTTGGGGGGGAAAGTTTTGAAATGTTAGCATGAGAAAATCACTCATGCTTGCAGATATTCATATATGAATCACCTTTTTGGGTAATAAAATGCATTATTTTCAGTGTTTCGATGCATATGTCCAGATTTACAGATATACAAAGACATTAATAGTATAGTATTTCATGTGCTTACTATCCGTGCCTCGTAGCCACATTTTGATGTGACCTTGCACATGTTATAAATTTGCTTGATATTGATAATGCAACACATACAAGTAAGTGTAAGTATGCATACAATATATTCAATACATACCTACAAGGTCCTATATACAAAAATGCGAGCACATCATGCATACTTGCATAGTTTACATACTTAGGTTTAAAGAGTGCATTAGAAACGCATTGCTGATTTTAATATTCGATTTCTATGGGATCCATATAACTTGTATTTGAAAACTAGGATCTCGTTGAACACAATGACTCTCCAGATTCAAAGCGAACACGTCTACACACAATTGGGAGTCGCCATCTCTGTCACAGGAATTGCACAGGTACGGGAACAACGTTTATGAAGTTGCTGATCGGTTAGGCGCTCACTTTATCATGGAGTAAGGGTTCAATCCTCCTCTGAGATGATTAACTCATTCATTCATTCGTTACATGGATTTATATAGCGCCCGTTTAAGGCGACTACTCAGGAGCACTCCCGACCCAATCTGGCTAAAACATACAGAATTTTGAGATGTGCATAAGAAGAATGAGAGTGGACCCTGGGGAGAAAGCGCAGCGAAAATGGAAGCCCAAATTAGCCCATGTTCCAAAAATGCATGCCTTTCTAGTTATTGACTTGACAAAAGTTCTTAACAAGGAGTGACTGCAATATGGGAGATCTAATAATTTTACACTATTTGCCTTTTTTCACTTTCATTAGCTATTCGGGTTTAATTAATGGATGCTTATTGACGATGCTGGACTTGTATTTATCGCAGGTGAAGATCCAGGGTCAGAACCGAGAGATGTTGCAGGCCGCATGCCAACAGTTCCTTGGTAAGAAGGAAGTGGACATTCGACGTATCGCCCAAGAAACACTCGAAGGCCACCAGAGGGCCATGATGGGCAACATGACTGTTGAGGTAGAAACATTGTCGTCTTTTTCTCTAGAGTGATTTACAAAACTCACCCGAAATCTTTTATAGTTGCACCTCTGAAGCGAGATTACTAGAAAAGTCACCACTGGCAAATTCCACACACACACACACACACACACATGAACCCATAGCAATGGATTGCAATACAGAGTTGGTGTTCAGAAACTACGTTGTATGCTGTTAATATGAGGATAATTATTTGAAGGATTGATGCTAAAGCTAAGTAAGGAAGTTTATAATTTATTCTCTATACACAATTATTCTTATCTTGTTTCACGCTGCATCCCTGGTTGCTCTCCATCTTACATGATCTCTGTCACCCATTCTCTGACATTGAAGCGCGTCGGGCTCTTCGCTCTGTCATGAAGGAGCAATTCCTAGTTTCGTGGGCTTGCTTCGCTGCCAGGCAATGCCGAGCTTTCACAGTTGTAGGGCTGTCCATCTCTAATGACCTCTCTTCAAAGCTATGTTTATTACATCTGAACAATTAAATTTTGTTTCATAAATAACTCTCTCAAGTCTTTTTCTTGTGCCGTGGCTGGACTAGGAGCACTCCTGGGTAGAATTCTTTGAAGAGGCACTATGTAAGTCCATAGAATGAATGAATGATACATTTGCCATTCTGATGTGTGGTATTTTGGCAATTAAGGCTTCTTTTGTTTTTGCAGGAAATCTACAAAGATCGGAAGAAGTTTTCAAAGAATGTCTTCGAAGTAGCGTCGTCCGATCTTGTGAACATGGGAATCAGTGTCGTCAGTTATACGCTGAAGGACATCAAAGACGAAGAGGTCTTAACAGTCGTCAAATTATGATCATCCAGAAGTTCAATTACCTATCATCCAGAGATGATGGATCTCAAAATGTTTCTAAACTTTAACATAAGCCTTTCTGACAAGCCTGATAAAAATTTTGCAAATAATTCAACTTAGTACAATGGTGTTGGTGGTAATAAATATAATCATGACAACAAAAGCTTCAAAAATGACAATGATTTGATGAGTCAGTGTTTAGGATACTGGTGATGATAGCTAGCGGCAATGTATAACATTATGAATATACTGATTCAATGGTAATAATGAGTATGGCAATGGTAATAATGAGTATGTCAATGACAATGGTGATAATGAGTATGTCAATGACAATGGTAATAATGAGTAATACTGAGTATGTCAATGACTATAATGAGCAATGTGATAACCGCTCATCGTTTCCTCTGCCATCATCTCTGGTAGTCTTTCCTTGTTTTTCTCTTGTCTAACAACTTGCCTTTTCTCTTGGGCGTGCTCGCTCTGTTAGCGCTTCTGAAAGGCTCTTTCTGCGAAAGTGCTTTATAATTTGTGAAGTGCATTGCAATACAAAGCTCTCAATTCATCTACTGTATCTCCTCTCAAGAGGAACATGCTACTCTTTTCTCCATGAGCAAGAGTCCATTAAAATCTTTGTATGATTTCCAGGGTTACCTTAAGGCCCTTGGTATGTCGCGTACAGCACAAGTGAAAAGGGACGCTCGGATTGGCGAAGCACAAGCAAGACGTGATGCAGGAATCAAGGTAACATCTAGAGACGCTGATCATCTCAATTCAATTTCAATTCAATTTCAGATAATTACATTACATACATTGATTTGCACTATTTTGCTTCACTATCGTTCTAACTGTAATCCCTGTGTGTGCCACCATCTTCATTCAATCTGTCTTTAATTTTATATCGGTCTTGCTTCAGTCTCACATCATTCTTGCTTTGATCTCATTTCATTATCACTTCATTATTAGTTCAAATCTTTCTTTAATCTCACTGAAATCATAATGCATATGTCAAAAGTTCTATCTAGAAAATAGCAAACCTTTCTTATGAGAACACAATCTGAACAATGATTGTAACAAACAGTCTTATTTTTCATGTGACATGTGCCTGGATGTGGTGTGATAACCAGTATTGTCAATAAGTGATTGAATCACGCTTATGATCATGGTTCTGTCTGGCTTAATTTTTCCTTCGGACCATTTGGCTACCATTGTATCTTTGTCAGTGTGTTGAGTTTTTGCCGTTTGATTGTGGTTGGTGTTAGGAAGCGATGGCAGAGGAAGAACGTTTGGCAGCTCAGTTCCAGATTAACATTGAAATTGCAAAAGCGCAGAGAGACTACGAGGTGCAGAAAGCAGCTTTCGACCAGGAGGTTCTGACAAAGAAAGCACAAGCGAAACTAGCGTACGATATTCAGGTATCCATTTTCAATCTTCTTACCGATTATCATTTGGAAATTCATTCATTCATTCATTTGGGAATTTATGTCATATACATGATATTGCTTAATTTTATTGTGTTGTATTTGACCGTGTATAAAATGCTTCTCAGCAAAAGGCATTTCAGAAGCGCTCCCAGTGCGATCGACCCTGAGAGAAAAGGCAGTTGATTTGAGGTGAGAGAAAGATGAGGAAAGACTACTGGTCAGAGAGAAAGATGGAGCGAAATGATGGTGGAAGTCCATACCATAAAAAGAGACGCCTATGCAGGCAAAGCATCTGGACTGGGCCACGACGGCCCTGATGCCTGGAACAAAGAGGCCAAGTTGATCAGAGGATCTAAGAAGACGTCCTGTATGAGATCACAAAGATACTTAATTCTCTGGCGATAGAGACGAATATCTGATCTTATCTACAGGTGTAAACTGGAAGTCTGTGCTGACCTAAGCTAATGATTTCTATGGCACCACTATAATGGACGAAACAACCGCTATTGCAGAAACTTGGTTTGAGATAGCTGACCAATCACTCCCAAAAAATTCATTCTTTCAAGGATTTCTATAGTACCTCATCAAGGGCACTGCCCAGAAGCACTTCTGACTCTAGATAGCACAGTAAAAAGCCACATTTTTAGTTTTTAAAATGCTTCAATCAGAGCCCCAGAAAACAGATGTAGCTCCTGTGGAATTCCATTCCAGGCAACTACGCCCATACACAGAAAACAGAAAAGGTTCAATTCTGTATGGTTGCAGTTCATGCGAATTTAGCCAAGAGCACACTCCCCTTCTGTGCAGAACAGAGGGCAGTGGCCTTGGATACCTGTTGAGCAACAGCGCTCTTGCATGCGACATCGCTAAGCTGACATTGCTGAACTAGAGCAGTGATTCCATATACAATGTACTGCCGGTTAGGAAGTGGAAGCCAGTGTGATATAGCATAACTCAGTTTATAGCATATATTTTTATGCTGGAACAATGAGTGTGCCTGCAACAATATATATATATATATATATTCCACATTGTTTCGATGAATTGTGTGTAGGCTGCGAAGACGAAGCAAGCGATAAGAGAAGAGTCGATGCAGATCAAGGTCGTTGAACGCGGTCAAGCGATTGAAGTCCAGGAACAGGAAATCATTCGACGAGAACGTGAACTCGATTCTACGATCAAGAAACCAGCGGAGGCCGAAAAGTATCGACTGGAAAAGCTGGCCGAAGCAAACAGGTCACTGATTCGTAGTTTCGCATCGAAGTGCACAAGCAATTGCGAGTGAAGGACTTGCTTAAGGTCCCTAACGATGCGGCTTGAGGGTGGATTCGAACCTGCAACCCTCCGGCTCCGAGACATCGATGCCACCACCACGCCCACACATGCTGTTCTGTAACTATTAGTACTTGCGGTCACAAGTGGCATTCTAAAACTGCCAGAGACAGGGATCGCTATTGACAACGGTATTTGCTTATCATTAACACTTGTGCAGTCTGAGGTTGAGGAAAAGTTTGCAGTTGATATGAGTATTGAAGACATTTGCCTGTATATTCACGTGTTCCATTAAAACATTTATAAAGTGCCTCTAATAGGTTGAACTGTTGAGAAGCAAATGAATAGAAGGGGACAGCATATTTCAAAGAGACGGACCAGCTGAGATGCTCACGTCTTTCAGAACATTTGTAGAAAACTTTAAAGAACCTCTCCAGATTCATTCATTCATTCATTTCAGACATTTATATAGCGCTTCTACTCAGAAGCGCTCCCGACCCAACCACGGCTAAAGTAAAGAATGTTCAGTAAAGATTGTTTATTGTTTGCACGTCAGTCATTGTTGAATTCTTTGCTTTGTAGGAATCGAGTTGTGTTTGAGGCACAGGCTGCCGCACAAGCAATTCAGGTACGTTGCAGAAAATGCACACAATGACTTAGCAGTCAGAGGCTCTCTGCACTGACCTATAGTATGATCAATGTTAAATTCCATTGCAACGTAATAACATCCGTTAGCAAAACTCTGTTAGATGGCTGTACACCAAGGACCAAGATGTGATTTGATTACCAATTGCTTAATAAGGTATATACTGATTTGCTTATTCTAGTCCACACCTGGCGAATATAATTAGCGCTATGCCAGGTAAAGCATTTGTCTGACCTGATCTGTTGTCTGTCGCAGATGAAAGGAGAAGCAGAGGCGTTTGCGATCGAGGCGAAGGCAAAGGCCGAGGCCGAACAGATGGAAAAGAAAGCGGAGGCATGGAAAGAATACCAGGATGCAGCCATTGTGGACATGGTACTGGAAACGCTTCCCAAGGTGAGAGCTGTACAAGAGGGGCAGGCTGCCACGTTGTTAAATTCAACTCTTTTTAAACGTTCATTCATTACATGAATTTATATAGCACCCTTCAAGGTGACTGACTTCTCAGGAGTGCTCCCGACCCCAGCACAGCTTAAAGAATTTCAGTTTTGAGATCTATGCATGCAAAATGAATGACGATTTTTGTGAATAAATTTTGACAGTTTATTCCATTTTGTTGAACTGGCCAGTGAAAATGCACATTTTTCCAAATTTTCGAATTCATATGGTTACGACAAATTCAGCTGTATAATAATGATGATGGATACAAAGCTTTGGACCAGCCATTGAGAACAATGTGATTAGGGTCCAGAAGCCAATGTTAAACCCTGACAAAATAAAACTGCTTTCAAAGTTCGTTAAAAGTTAAATATCAGAGAAAGATCTTAAATTCAGATTAATTTCAATCTATTGCTGTAATACAGGTTTTAAAATATTTTAGACGTTCATTATATTATAGCATTGGAACTTCTTAGAGATATTTATGTTATTTTTAAAACAACGTGGTGCTATATAAATTTATACTTTTTCAGGTTGCCGCGGAGATAGCTGCCCCGTTGACTCACACGAAGAAGATGACAATGGTTGCCGTTGGCGATGGAGAGGTCGGAGCGGCCAAGTTGACGAACGAAATCATCCAAGTTATGGAAAACTTGCCTCAAGTTGTCAACAGCCTTACCGGGGTCGACATTTCCAAGGTACCTTGCAAACTGTCTGTACATCAATCAGTCATTTGATTGATGTTCGCACCATTCCATCAATCGGTCACTCTATCAATCAATCTATCAATCAATGCTATCTTGCTGCGAAAAATATCGTAGTGATCTTCAAGTAATTTTGATCGTTACATTTAAGTTCCTATCTTATGTATGAGTGAGCATTTGTTATAGCGCCCCTTCAAGATTACTACTCAGAGGCTCTCCCGACTAGTGCACTGAATCTAAGTTTTACGCCAAGGCACATCTGCAGTTGCGAGTGAAGGATTTGTTCAGGGTCCCAGATTGAGATTCGAACCTGCAACCTTCCAGCTCTAAGGCTCTGAACATACCCTACATACGCCACCACACCTCACATGACAAGCAACACAAACAATACATATACACCACGAACTATGTCCTTGAGTTGCCTTTCTGTCTTGAGAACTGATCCTGATTGCTCCTTGATTTCGTTGTGCCATTCATTGGTTGATGTCTTGCGTGCAAATTCCGTTGCCATTAAATTACTAATTGTAATTGGATTTGAACGATTTCTTGTAGGCTTTGAAGGTGACGCACCCAAAGTTCTGAAGTTCAGGCTAAACGATTTCATTTTTCACCGAAGAAGAGCTTTTCCGCTATCTTTTCTCATCTCTGTTTCAACTGTCTCATTTCCATTTCAATTGTTATTCTGGGAAGCTTTTACATGTCCACTTGTCTGCATCTTTTACGTAAAACTTCTAGTTGAAAGTAATCGTTGCTTTTCAATTATGTGGAAAATTTTTACGTGCAAAATTGTTTGTTGCTATACAAATCAAATCTCTGTATTATGTTAACACTTTAATGCCAAGTGTTTTCTGAAACCAGTGCTGAGTGCAGCTTTTCGTGAATTGCTAAAGGTACTTATTGTACTTGGGGAGATATTTTATGTACACTGGGTTGGATTTTGACTTAAAAATGGGATTGCTGCATGGAGTTTGATAATGTTCGTGGTGTTTGTGTATTGTTTGTGTTGCTTGACATTGTTTTTTCTTCTGTCTCTCAAACTATGTTGCTAATGTAGTAATAGCTGTTTTGCTAGGTAGCATACATTGCTGCATGTTTTGTTGCTGTTATTTCTTTGATGTGTTGTAAATTAGAATTTTAACAATGCCTTTTAACAAGGAGTTTGAAAGACTACGTGATCTCATTTTATCTCGATTGATATTATATTCTAAACAATAAGTTCAGGTAAAAATACACTGCCTCATAGATAGAGAATCCAAACGGTAGATGATTTAGATGATTTTCTTACTTGTTGCTTGGCATGGCATTGAACTTTGCTATCATGATTTATTTAAGAATTGAAGCCCAGCTATGAATTATTCACAGAATGGTTTGTGTTTGACTTGCAAATTGAAAACATGGGTGTTGTTCAATTTTAAAGCAATTTGTGCTGTGATTTATTGAAATTTTTCGTGATCTGCTGTAATACGTTATTTCACCTGCAAATTGCATACATGGAATGTGATTCTGCTGATCTGCTGAAGGTATTTAGGACACAGTAGTCAGTTTTTTTATGGCATTGATTTGTAACCCAGAGAGTAGGGGTTTGAGACTCTTTCACTGAAATAGCTACTTTGTAGGGGACCTTGAATAAGTCCTTCATTCACAATTTTACTCAGCACTTCCTAGTTGATGCACATTTGCACATGGTCATTAGATATTGGTGCTTAGTAATAATGCATAATATGATTTACACTGGATGTAGATGAGATAGACTTCTTCTTGATATTTTTACTTAAAAGTCAGATGCTGGAATTTGGCAATTTAAGACTGTTTGCATTGTATGTCAACTTGCTTCCTTTATGGGTTTCTCAGTCCTAGCGTTTATATTGCTAATTTATATTGCTAATTTATCAATTGCTATTGCTAGGTAGCTTGTCACTTGCATGTTTAGTTACTGTTACTATCGTATATAAGCGTCATGAAAGTGTCATGGAACAAGAAGTAACGAGACTTGCTGGTCTAGTTCTGTCTCTAGTGAAATTACATTCCAGAAACTGAGTTCAGGTGAAGTTACACAGCTTCATAGGCAAAGAGTTCTAATGTAGATGGACTGCAATTAACGATTATATTATTAATGATATTAAAAAAATGTTGCACACAGAGTTACGAATCAAAATGACTGAATAGACTGAGTTAACGAAACTGTGGTAGGCTTGCTTTGAGTTTTTATTCAGGTTTCTCTTTTGAATTTTAGGATATGAGTTTGTGTATCTAGAGTTCAGTTGAAGTTTCAATTTACAGAAGATGCTCTGTTCCAATCTTTTCTTACTTCCAACTGTTGAGTTTTTGTTGTTACATATATTAATTGAACAAGAAATGTTTATGTGGTTTACTTTTTACTTCAACTTGCAAATTGAAGACTTGATTTCGTTTCATTTTTATTAGAAAAAATTGTGACATTCCGTTTTGCTGCCAATACAAGAAAGCTGATTATTTGCAAAGTATTTAAATTTCTATTGAAATTGTTTTGCATGCTCTGTTCCGTTAATTAACCTTCAAGTTGAACTCTTGGAATTTGATATTTGTTAAATATGTTTATGTTGTGAAAATTGGTCATAATTATTAATTATGTTTATGTTGAGGAATTTGATCGTGTTGAATATGTTTATACTGTGGAATTTTATTTTGTTTAATATGTTTATGTTGTGAAATCTCATAATGTTATATGTGTTTATGCTGTGCAATTTGATCATGTTAAATATGTATATACTGAGAAATTTGATCATGTTAATTATATTATACAATGGAATTTTTTTTATAGGGATGAGAGGGTACTAAAAGCAACTGGGAGACCAATGCTTCTTATTGCTAAAGTGCAGAATATGGAATTTTATTGTTTATGCTGTGAAAATTTATTATGTTAAAGATGTTTATGCCTCTTTATTTAGCATTATTTTTGCTAATTTAACAGCTGTTGCTGGTCACATGTCGCACTGTTTCTTTTGTCAAATTGTTATTCTGTTTATTCCGATTGTAACTGACATTGCTGTGATTCTGATTTGCTAATTTATTCTGGCATGTTGTTTGTAACAGCACTTTTGCGAGATACTTAGAATACATTGTCAAGAGTCCTAGTAAATGCATAGCATGGCATGCATACACTTATTTAAGTCAGTGCTTCATCTATTTATATTTTGCAATTTCTTTCACTTTGAGTAAACCTGTGTCTTTTTCGATCAGCTGACAATATTTCAAAACTCCACTGCCTTGAGATATAGGACTTTTTCGCAGATAACTTTGGAAGAGGTTTGAAATCACAACCGGTTGGTGAGGTGTGTTTTTCTTTATTCAGATTCCTCGTAAGTTATAATTGAATGAAAGGACCAACTGGTGAATAGAGTAATATATTCATTCACTGCATTTTTGATCAAGATTTTCATAGTTTATATAACAACAGTATTCGTGTACATTCATGCTTCAGTGATTAGTTTTTCCGATTATTGTTTAACGCTTCAATGATGAGACTGTTCTAAAAGCAACTGGGAACAAATGCAGCTCGTCTTAAAGTGTTAACAGTTATTTTTAAATTATATTTTTAATAGTTTCTACTTTTCAAAGCTGGTCGTAGTTGTGTCTACTTTAAAGCTCTTGATTCTTCTCATTTTAGGCTGTTAATAGTTGTCTTTATTTAAGGCTGTCAACTGCTGTTTTATAATTATATTAAGGCTACTAATTAATGGTTGTCTGTATTTAAAAGCTGCTGATGACTGTTTATAAATGTTTACATTTGTTCATGTTTGTTTCTAAAAGCGGTCACTCGCTGATTTTTTACACTTGTTCTAACTGGAGGATTATGGCAGGTTCATTTATTTTTTAAACGTCAATTAATTATCAATGATTTTACAGATGATGTATTAAGCTTCTACAGCCGCATATTTACAAGAGCTCTGTTGCTCTAATCTGGTTGTGCAGGGTTGTTGCATTCTCTGTTCCTCCACACAGGGTGAACTCTTGTTTCCCAAGTGCAACTACTCTTAGACAGCACCGTACTATCTCCGTTGTTGGCCCATGGTATGGAATGGGCTTCCATTGACTTTACGCCTTATGCCCACGGTCTACTCAGACGCGCTTTATATTGCAGCCTTCAAACCGTCCTTTTCAGCCAGGTAGCACTTCTGAGTAGTGACTGTGAAGAGGTGTCATATATAAATCTCTGTAATGAATGAATTTGTTGGTTGTTCCAAAATTTTCGTGCGTTTTTGTGCATTTTTTTCCATTTTGAAGTTAGTTTGTGTGTCCAGGTTGTTAATGTCCAATGAGGATACGGCAAAAACCCTTTGCTCACAATTGCCCAGCATCATTGTTCTTCTGTTTTATGGTCATTTGGGTTCTTCGTAACTGTTGAAGCAGGACTATAATCAAATGGTAATGTATTGTAATATATAATCAAATGGTAATGCATTGTAATATATATTTATACATTTCAGATTATTTGTAGCATTTCCTTTTATTGAAAATTCCTTTCAGTAAACTAGTTTATTAGATGCATTGAAACGCCTTCATAGATAGCTGCATTTAGAAGCGATCCTGTGTGAGGTTTACGACATTCTGCTAAGATTGTGCTGTGGTTAAGAACACTCGTGTTGCTGACAAGAATTCGTATTGTATGGTGTACGCGTTAAGTATGTTCTGGTTATGCGTGTTTCTGGTGCCACTTTCTAAGTGAAGTTTTACGGATAACAGGCCACAGTGATGCGATATAGTCATTTCTTGTCTTTCTTGTGAGTTATAATGTGGTTTTTTTATATTTTGCTTACTGGCTTTTTGTGGTATTTTAAGCATTATCTTTTGCTCTACCAATTGAGTTTTTTTTTTACCTCCGTAGGTTAGAATCTTGCAAAAGTGCAGTTTTTAAATTTTTCAGTCATATTTTAAAGCTAGTCAAAACTCTTTACATTCTGCTACGTTTTCCAGATTCTTTGTGATGCTAAGAACTTTTTAATGTTCCGATTTTGTAGTTAAGTGGCTTGCGAATAGTACGGATTTATAGTTGATTAATCGTTATTTATTACCGTAATTTAGATCTCGAACGTCCGCAGAAGTGCATCTGACATGCCATAGCAGCGTTTTCAATTAGCTGTTTGGCTAATGGTTGTGATGTTAGTATTTAAGGAACTAATTATTGATATTTATATGACATTATTTTATGGAGGAGCTGTAAGTTTTATTTTGCTCTGTCATCCGAATTGTCTGGAATTTGTGTTTTTGAGGAACTGTAGTCTTAGTCTCACTTCGTAATATTATTATGTTCACCGAATCTAATGAAGAATAAAACAGAAAATTTTGTTTTCTTTGTTGTTTTTCAAAACTGGAATGGTGTCAATTTCGAGAATTTGATGCACATGACGCTTTGGTAATTAAGTCCAGTTTGCTTGTGAAGATCAACATTTTTGTAGGCCTGCATCCCATGTGGTTAGCCAAAACTTTGGTCGGATATAAGACCAATGCAATGGGAATTTCTTTATAGATCTCCTCTGCCATTCTTCCTTTCTAGATTCCATTGAAAGGTCCATTTAGTATCCTGTTACATCTCCTATTATTGTCTCTTCAACGTGACAGTGAATTTCAGCTATCAATATGTTCTAGTTAGTGTTAACGAAAACTAAGACTCGCGGGAATTATGATAACTAAAACTTCTGAGATACAAATATAATAATACTTACAAAAAAACCACCAAATAGACAAAATTAGAACTTCACTAGTCACAGTCTTTCAGTTTTGTTTGATGTCTCAGTCTACCTCGGTCTGTCTGTCTTGTCTGCTGACAATCGTAACCATGTCTGTCTTGTCTGCCGAATACCCTTGCATTGTCATATTATGTCTTGGATCCCCTCTTCCCAATGTTGTTAGAGCATCAATGCGTGTCTTTCAAACGGCAGACACCTTCTGCCCTCCTCCGTACCCAGCCCCCTCCTCAAACTCATCACAAGAGTCACTGCTCGTGTAGTAATCATCCTCGACAGACCCTATCGCGGTCGCCTTGCCCTTAGACTCCGCCTTGATTGGTCTTATGGTGTACGCGGACTCGGATGACCATTTCGAAGACCCTGCAGCTAACGTCGTTGGTCTAACAGCGAAGATCTTTTGCAGGTGATGGTTGATGTTCTTAGGGGAAAATTGGAAGTTAGGCTGAACATGTTGCAGTATAGAAGGATGTTGATGATGAGGAGATACGGGTGAAATGTGATCCAGCCGATGTTGAACTGTTCTCGATGATAATAATATGTCGCTGTCGTTGTCGGTCTTAGACGTCCATCCGTTCACCTACAAGAATCAGTTTTCATTCAATCATCAATTCATTTCGAAAATTTATGTACCGCCTCTACAAGAAATCCACCCAGAGGCGCTCCCAGTCCAGCCACGGCTGAAGAGAAAGTCCTGAGTAGCCTAACTGACTGGTAGAAAGCAGGCAAACTATTTCGATCGAGTTAGTAAAAGCAAGCAGGAACCCATCCATAATAATAATATATACAATACATAATTATATATATAGGGGCCTATAGCCTATGTACTGTAAACTCTAAATTTATAAGCCTACCCTGAAACTAAGATGTCGTTACAATACGAAATATAGGCCTACATTATCATAACGATACGTCGCTACCGGTAAGCATTGCTAGTGACGTTACAATGGTGCTTTAAACAAAGAAGATGTCGTCATAGCCTAGGCTAATACGAAGTCAGCACTAGTCCTATGAAGCAGTAACTTGCCCATAGATGGCGCGAAAAAATTGTATAACAAAGAGATGTCGTCACAATACGAAGTCCATGGAGAAAAGTAACAACGTCAAATTTTGTGATACACAAAATTAGTGACGAAATAATAGCATAATAATTATGTAACACAAAAAGCTGTCACAATGAAAAGTGCATAGCCTAGTACAAAGCTAATAAACCTAATAGCACCATAGCCTATGGCCTAATATTTATATGTAGGCCTGGCTATCTATGTAGGCTAGGATGTATGTTAATTCAATTTTTTCGGTAACCAGATTGAAAGGAAGTTGCCCTAAAAATTATATAGGCTATGCAAAGTTACGAGACTCCCGCTTTCTAGGATCATTTGTGTTGAATAGAAAACAATGCGATGGACAACCAATGCTGGTAATAGTCATTAGTCAAGTAGGTCTAAATACGAAATCTAGATAGAGCTATATATATAGATTAATTCCTTGTTAAATTGAAACTCTACGACCACTCAATTGTAAGCCTACTTAAATTTTACATAGGCCTACATGCTGTGGACTTGTTGTTGCAATCGGCTTGGCAAGAACGAGGCTCAAATGTTGTTGGTTGACATTCAGAAGGCGTTCGATAACATCAAACGTTGAACCGAGAACATATGTTCCGTTGACCTGTAGTGTACATTCGTGCATATTAATTATTAGCTGCAATGAATACTGTAGATCTCCTGTGGACATTGGACAGGTATGTATTGCAGCGTATTAGTCACGCCTCAGCGCGATCACTAATGCATAGCCTACGAGTCATTAATTATAGTCAATTAATTCCATCTAACTTGAGAGAAACATTCATCTATCAAATCATTCGTCCAAAGTTCTAAAAAATATTCAGAGGATCTGTGCCTGTTACATAACAAATAGATCGATTCGATGACTCAATCGATCCGTTCTGGTAATGCATCGTTTTGGGGCAGACAATTTTACCACAATCCCCATTAAACTTTACAAATTCATCGATTCATCAACAATTCATCTATCCTTCCATCGATCCATTCAATGCATTCAAACCATCCAATTCATCCATCAATCCATCCACCCTTCCATTATTCATTCCATCCATCCTCAATCATCTGTCCATCCATCAATCAATCCATCCAATGCATTCCAACCATCCAATTCATCCATTCATCCATTCATCCATCCATTCATCCATCCATCAATCCATCCAACAATCCACCCATCCATCCTACCTCAACTAGGATGTCTCCCTCTTCGATTCTTCCTCCTGCAGCAGCATCCGCATCCGCAGCACTTCCATCTTCCACTCCGGCAACCACGACGACCTCTGGTTCCCCATCTCTTCCTGGACTCGCAGCTGCAACTGGTCTGAAGGCTCCATCCGGTGATCCAAGCTTCGTCGCTCTCTTACCCTTCGGAGCCAACCCCGCTGAACGCCGACATCCCCCAGTGTCAGCCCTAAAAGGAACCGAGGTCAACTTCACTCCAAAGTCGTCCATTGGTGTCGACCTCACTAGTGAAACTGTCGTCATTCGGTATGTCTGAAGCAGAGCATGTAACGTTGGTACACAGGGTGGTGCGATCGGGGTGTCCCGTCTTGTAGTGGGTGAACATTCTGGGTTAGAATTGGCGTGAAGCGAGATGAGGTCCGTGTCTTCAGAAGATGTCCAGTTTCTTTCGGATGCGTTGGGTGAGCGGTAAACACCTTCTGAGACGTTTTTCGTTCGGGTGAGAGGATAGTGCTCGCGACCCGTAACCGCGATTTGGGTGAATTGGGTTGGACTGCTGGTACCATTGTACTTCATGACTTTACTTGGTCCTTCATTCTTCGTGACGCTGTTCGATGATGACAGAGTTGACGAGTTGTGTGTGGGACTATGAACCAACGACTGACAAGTTTTAGAGAATGTATCTGAATCGTTTGTTGACTTAATGTCCTGACTTTGAGAAATGAGGTAGTTCAACGACCCTTTTTCATGGGAAACGGTGCGATCAGTTTTCCAAGAATCCAGGCCTTGACGCTGAAACGTGTTCTCTTTTTTTAGACTCCCATTGACATTTTTGCAGACTGATTCTCGATCATCTTCAAAATCCTCGTCAGTATGGAATGATGAGGACGATGAATCAAAATGAGAGCCGCGTTGACTCGCCTTCCGTTGAAGAAAACCCGGTGACCACTTTTGTCTGGTACGTGATACCATGTGATCCATTGGTGCAATCTCATTGGTGTAAAGCGCATTGGACTGCGATCCATATTTTGAATCCAGACCGTCCTTCCGCGGCCCAACTTCGTCAAAGACCTGGAACTTCAGTTCTGCTGCAGGCGAGAAATGTTCGTCCAGTGAGTTACTAGCGTGCAGTTTCTGCTGGCGACGTTTCTGTCTAGGACCGACAAGTTCTGTACTTAAACTCGGTACTAACTTGCAATGCGTGTTTCCGCCATTCTGGCAATGATTTAACTTGTCGCTGAAACTTGGAATAAGCTTACTATACTCGGTCTCAAGTTGTTTTAGTTTGTCTCTCTGAGAAATGCGTAGGATCTCAGTTTGATTGTTACTGCCAACCCCTCTTTGGGTACCATTTTTGTGCGATATGGCGCTTCCAGTTTTAAAAGTAGTGGCACCGTCACTATGATGTTTTATGAAATTATCAGCGGAATCACGACTGATGCACTGAGATGCCTTGATAACTTTATTCCGAAAATCGTTTGAATGTTCACATCTGAGAGTTTCGTCGTTGGAGGAATTCAGATGTACAGCAGGACCTTCAAAGTCATTGATGTTGTCACCGTGACTAGTAGCGACTTTTAGACTCGAAGATCTCTTGCAAGGTTTCATTTCTCTTGCACAATGGTCATGAAGCGTAATATTGCTCTGGCCTTCAATGTGATCGATATCGCCATTTCTATGTTTAATATCAGTCTGGCCTTGAAGGTCCCTTATACTGGAGTCCTTAAGTCTACTGTCACTAGGACCTTGGAGATAAGTGATATTTGTGTCCTTAAGTTTCACATCATTCTGACCTTGAAGGGTACCGGTGTCTTTATCTTTAAATCCAATGTCACCCTGGCTTTGAAGGTGACTTATACTTGGGTCCGTAGACTCCGTACGTTTAATGCCAATCGGACCTTGAAGTTGAATGACAAGTTCACTTTTGTGACGTGCAACACTGTCATTCCGAGCAGAATTAGCAGAATTAGGTTCGTCATGCAAATTGTGAATGTCACTTGAATTTTGATTGACATTGCTACTGACACTGGCGTCACTGCATGGGCAATTACTATCAACCCCGTTTAGATGGGGATTGGAGTTGACAGTTGGGGATTTTGTGACAATAGGGGATTGGGCGACAGTATCATCTGGGAGTTGCTTACTAAGATCACTTTTGCGATGATTGACAAAATCCGTTGGATGATGACTGGCAAGATCCTTCCGATGTTGATATTGATCAACTCCGCTACCTGATAGATTGATGGTCTCACTTGAAAGACGACTGACGTCATTACTCAAGCACAAACCTAGAACACGATGATTGACACCCTCAATCGATCGATGATGACTGACACCGTCAATCAATCTATGATTGACAGCTCCACTGCTCGAAGGACACGCCCAGCTGTGCTTACGTTGAAGTCCAGATACCCTTGCTCCTCCAGCGTTTACTCCGACCCCGTTGTTCATCCTTTGCCGTGTCTCCAGAGTTGGAAGAGGTGGAAGGCGGCGCCTGCGACCCTTTCCAGTGGAAGAGGAGTCTGTGGGGACAGGCGATGTATCGATGGAACAGGATGCGGAAGTGATATCATCCGTTGAGATTGCATCAATTGAAGATGGAGCTGCTGAGACTGACATCGATGTATCTATGGTCCGCAGCATCATCATGCTGTTGCTCTTCTTCAACGGCGTCTTGCTACAATTATATAGCAGAATAGAACCTGTATTCAATCTTTGAAGGATATGTCCGGGAATAGGGCTACTATTGAGGTAGGCTACATACTATATTGTATTGTACTGTACTGTATTGTAGGCCTACTGTATCATACTGTACTGTGCTACTTTGTACTTTATTATGTCATCATGTTGTATTGGATTGCTTTCAATGTTTTACTTCTTATAGGCCTATGTTTGAATAATATTGCATGGTATTGTATTTGTTTGTATTGTCCTGCATCCTAGTATACACTGCACTGTCTTTTTGCGTTGTATTGTATTGTATTCTGTCGTACGGTATTGCACTGTATACCGATTAATAATTATTCATTGTAAAATTAACAGGGTCGAGGCCAAATATTATGCACATACTTATTATGCCTATATACAATGTACGATGGCGGTAGAAAACAGGTTCGATTCCATGCAAGTACTAGGCTAAACAGCCCCGTGCGCATAGGCCACGATCTACTTGTCTACATTACCTATAAGTAAAAACTATTCATGTATGCTAACGGACATCCTAAACAAATAATTATGCAGAAACATGTATTAGACACGAATCAGAGCTAGCGTTTTGACCTTTCATTCATTGGATGTTAGTAACTTTTTTAAACAGGACATACATGTATAGAAACCTACCCACACAGGCACGCCCACACGGACATAAAAGCATGCACACATCCACACATAATATTATAATTATGCATCCACATCAAACATGATTTATACGTGATCAATGCAGGCACATAGACCTATATAGGCTACATGAAAACAGGCGAGGTGGAAGTTTGGCCTATACGCTTACAGTGTGCATTCCGCAATTTTCAGTGGTATCAATGATATGTTCTTCAGTGACATAATATTATAATAGACCGTTTACAAAGACCGAAGCCAATCAATTGACTGAATGTGAACTGACGAACCTTCGTTTGGCTATTGCTTCCGATCGCCTCAATGCGTTCGTTGGATCAGAGAATTCAAACGAGACTCGATTGTAACGATTCATGAAATTCACATCATTCCATCGATGATGATTAACGCTGTCGTTGATCATTGTCGACATTTTCACTGTCGATCCTCTTCGTCTGTGGCTCCGTCTGTATCGGAAAAATAAGTCACTTTTGTAGCCATGGGAGCCCGTACGTAATTTATAGGGGCAAGAGGGGCTCTTGCCCTCAGGAAAATTGACACCCGCTTTTTGTAACTCGTATCGTAAACTCGAAATTTCTAAAGCGCTATACTCGAAAGTCAAGCGCGGGGCACCATCTTATTCACGAGCGCTGCTTTGAGTCAGAAGGGTTATCAGTGCAGAGAGTAGTCCGTGGTGGTCCGGGTCTAGTTACCATAGGATCAGAGGGGCGGAACAGCTACTAAGGCGGGTGTCGTCTGGGCCGGGAATTGGAGGGTGGATGATCAGTTGAGACAGAGTAAGAGTTCTTGAAAAGAAGTGTCTTAAATTTCGAATGAAAAGCCCAAGGTGTGATGGATAGAGGAGCCTGAGGAAGGTTATGCATGGTGTGTGATTGGTAGTGATGGTGGAGGGACTGAAAAGGATCGGAATTCAGGAGGCAGATCATTCCAAAGGCGTGGTGCCGAGTTGGATATGGCTCGGTTGGAGAACTTGAGATGACTTGTGACCGGTGGTCGAGATAGTGTAAGGCAGATGGATAGAGTACTTGAAACTGAATGTAGGGCCTACTGCATTTGACTCAGTACCGTACAGAATTTGATATCATTGGGCTGTGGGCCAACACTGAAATACCAGACTGAAGGCAGACATGAGTAGGCCTGGGTCTAATGTTCAAAGCAAGTGAGATGAATTTCAGTTACACTGGTATCGAGCGTCCTTTATATGCATATAGACTATAATTATATGCATGAAAATATGCATATAACCTAATTATGTGTGGTCTGTGAATGTATACATGCATACTAAATTATGCTTACTTGCACATGCATTAAAATGTGCATGCACATTACCATAACCATAGGCAAGCCTACATTATCACTATTATTGACTTTTTATATAGCGCACCTTCAAGGTAATCTACTCAGAAGCGCTCCCAGTCCAACAACGGCTAAATAAGGCAGTTTTTAAGTGAGAAAGAAACACAGTGGTGTGACCTCTAGGCACCAGGCGAAGAGCAACAGAGAGCCCATTCCAGGTTTTAGGGCCAGCCACTGAGAAAGAGCGTCGCTGCATTATAGCAATACGAGAACGAGGGGCGAAGAAATCAGCTTCATCAGCTGATCGGAGATCAGATCGCCGCTGGACAACAGAGGTGGGACAGCAGAGTTCTTGTAGGTACATGGGAGCAAAACCCCTCATACATGACATTGTATACATGAAGAACAGATGTAGCCTATGTTCATATGTTTATGTATACAGGGTGGGCCATAAAAAAGTAATCCCCTACGATTTTTTGCCCATAGCTTGGCCAGAAGTAAGAATTTCGAAATGAAATTTTACAAGCTTAAAGACAATTCATATCTACACATGATGACCAGATTTCAGCAAAATATTTCAAACAGAACAAAAGTCACATCACATTCAGTGAGGCCACCACCGTTTTTTGACGATTCAGTAGGGTAACGCAACAAAAATTAACAAAAACAGAATTTTATTATGTCTCATCTTAAATATTTGTTATCAAATAGCCTTGAGTTTGTCACATGATCATTATTCTTCTTCTTCTTCTTTAGTTCTCTGCCGTCAGGCAGGTTCATATGTCCAATGACGCCACGCATATCTGTTCTGTGCATCCTCCTTTAGTCCTCTGTAGCCGTCCTTTGCCATCATCCAGTCCAGTAGCATTGTTCTTGGTCTTCCTCTTGTCTTTTCCCCTCCATTCTTCCTTCTATAATGTCCCTTACTATGGAGTCACTCCTCAAGACGTGGCCAATCCAGTTTCTCTGCCGCCTCCGTATTGTCTCCAGCATTGACCTTCTCTCTCCTACCATCCGCAGTATTTCTTCGTTCGTCTTGTGCTCCGTCCAGCTGACATGCTCAATTCGTCGCCAAATCCACATTTCGAAAGCTTCCAGTCTTCTGATGTCATCCTTTCTCATTGTCCATGTTTCTGACCCATACAGAACTACACTCCATACCAGCGTCTTGACCATTCTCTTTTTTAGCTTCAAATTTAGCTTTCCTCTGAGGAGTTCCCCTCTTTTGTTAAATGCGTCTTTACCAATGGCTATTCTTCTTTTTATTTCCACATGGCATCTTGCATCCTCTGTGACCATACTTCCAAGGTAGCAGAATTTCTCCACCTGCTCTATTTTCTCTCCGTTTACTGTGATCTTAATTGCTTTCTCTCCTCTCTTGTTTATCCTCATAGCCTTTGTCTTCTTTATGTTTATTTTCATGTCGTATTCTGTTGATATCATGTTCAGTCGATTCATCATTCTTTGTAATCCTTCTTGAGTTCCTGCCAACATTGCCTGATCGTCCGCGAATCTCAGAGCTTTTATCAGTCTTCCTCCTACCTTTATCCCTTCATTCACTTCTTCCAACGTTTCTCTTACAATTTCTTCTATATAGATATTAAATAGTATTGGGGAGAGTGGACATCCTTGCCTCACACCTCTTCCTATCTTTCCCGGTTCCGAATATTCTCCATCAATTCTTATTTTCACTTTCTGTCCCATATATAGATTACCTATCAATCGCCTTTCCTGCCATTCCACACCTATTCGTCTTAGTGCACTCATCAACTTCTTTCAATCCACCCTGTCAAACGCTTTTCATAGTCAACGTAACATATATATATATATATATATATGTCTTGTCCATGCTGGATGCTTCTTTCCGTTAGAATTCTCAGTGCTGCAATTGCATCTCTTGTTCCTCTTTCCTTCCTGAAGCCAAATTGATCGTCTCCAATGCATTTATCTTTTTCTGCTCTTGACTGCAGACTTTTCGTCTAAAGTGTCACTCCTCAAGACGTGGCCAATCCAGTTTCTCTGCCGCCTCCGTATTGTCTCCAGCATTGACCTTCTCTCTATTATTATTACTATTTTATACATTATTATTACTATTTAAAAAAGAAACAGGGTACCAGCGTAGCTACACGTCACTGAGAAGTCACTTAGCAAGATGACAATCAAATTGGTAAATAAGGAATCTGTCAGATTAATCAACAGGTTCATCAAGAACTTTGCAAAGAGACTCAAAAGAAGTTCTTGCACTGGTGGTGGGCACATTAAACACAAGTTGTGAAGCACTAACAAGTTCATTTGACAACAGTTATTTGAGATGAGACTTAATAAAATCGTGTTTTTGTTACTTTTTGTTGCGTTTCGTTTTTGAATCGTCAAAAAACGGTGGGTGGCCTCACTAAAAGTGTTATAACTTTTGTTGTGTTTGAAATATTTTGAGGAAATCTGACCATCATGTGTAAATATGAATTGTCTTTACGTCTGTAAAAATTTCATTTCGAAATTCTTACTTCTGGCCAAGATATTAGCAAAAAACCTAATTTTTTGCGTTTCGTTTTTGAATCGTCAAAAAACGAGGGGTGGCCTCACTAAAAGTCTAAAAGTGATATAACTTTTGTTCTGTTTGAAATATTTTTGATGAAATCTGACCATCATGTGTAAATGTGAATTGTCTTTAAGCTTGTAAAATTTCATTTCGAAATTCTTACTTCTGGCCAAGATATGGGCAAAAACCTTAGGGGGTTACTTTTTATGGCCAACTCTGTACATGTATGTAGGCTATGAAGCATGTAGCCTATGTATATTTGTACGAATGCATGCATATATGACACTTTAGCCAAATATGCAAGTATGTTAGTAGCCAATCATATCGTTTCTCGGAATTTGTAGGCCTAATTAATGCGCCTCTCGCCGTAAGGATTAAAAAGGCGCTCAGGTTTACATGTACAGGATGCGCCAAAAAAGACCCTCTAGGTTTTTTGACAATATCTTGACCAAAAGTAAGAATTTCGAAATGAACTTTTACAGGCTTATAGACAATTCATATTTACGCCAGATTTCATCAAAATATTTCAAACAGGACAAAAGTTATAGGCCTACCACTTTTAGGGAGGCCACCCCCTTTTTTACTTTTTACTCTTACTTTTGGTCAGGATATTGACAAAAACGTAGGGGTGTATTTTTTGGCGCACCCTGTATATGCACGTATGTGCGCATGTAGGCTATGCATGTATACCTGAATGTATGCATGGCTGAATATAATTATAGCGTGTGTAAAGAACTGCCCAAGGCGACATAGAGGTTTAGACGCATGTAAATATTATCATGCTTGTCATTAAACGAAGTCATGTCAAGGCTTTTGAAGAATGAAGATATTGTATCAAGTGTAAGCCTACAACTACGGCAACGATGTATACCACAACGTGGCTGTATTCGATCAGAATGATGACGGGGATTCAACATAATAAATACATCTATTCCGTGGTCTGTCGTTATTATGCATGCATAGTGCATACCGACACAAGGGGACGCCATTGTGGGCCATAAATCATGAGTCACAACTGGAGTATTACAAAGCGCAGAATGTGTTTCATTCTGCAGAACATTGAAGAACATTT
This sequence comes from Lumbricus terrestris, assembly GCA_949752735.1. Classification (NCBI taxonomy): domain Eukaryota; kingdom Metazoa; phylum Annelida; class Clitellata; order Crassiclitellata; family Lumbricidae; genus Lumbricus; species Lumbricus terrestris. The sequence goes on from OX457036.1 coordinate 93,818,188, forward strand.
TGAAGCTCAGGCGTCAGTCGAGTCTTATCCATTGCATTATTTTGTGTGCAATAAAGAAAGTCAAGTGTGAGAAAGATATAATTTTTACTGTCGTTGACGTATTCACAATTTAACATGTTCATTTGCTCATCTGTTCATTTAGGCTATCTATTTGGAAGTAGACACGAATTTAGGATTCGTGAATATTGGGACCCACGTACGTTCCTTGTCACTCTGATGGAAAGTGTTCTAACTGTGTTGTGCAAACAATTGCTCGTCAGCGTATCATTCATTCTCTTAGAGCCATCGTTATCGTGTAGGCTACACCTCCAAATTTCTATTGCGCCACTCGAAAGCAGACTACCTGCAGCTGTATCTAGTCAGAAGGGTCGTCCAAACGAGTAGTCGGAAGGAGGGTCTTAATCCGCTTACCAACTGATCAGAGGTGGCAGAGCAGCGTGGATGTTAAGGTGGCTGGCGTTTGGGACGAGAATTGGAAGGTGGAAGATACCTATATACCTGCACCTTCGAATCGAGTCGCGGTAAGAGTTCATAAAGAGTCAGTTTCGAATAGAAAGCCCGAGTAATGATGGATAGAGGTGACTGGGGAAGGTGATGGTGGATGACCAGCATAGGATGAATATGTGACATGGGGTGTATACTGTAGGCCCCTATAGCCTACACATAGAATAATGCAGTTGCTACTATTTTCAATATCTTTTGCCATTTGACCGAAAACACTCAATTCACGACATGCAAGATTCAAGATATGAATAAGAGATAACAACACATTAACTAACTAATCTTCGTGCAACATTATACTCTGCATGCATATCAACTGCATGTACAGACATGCATGGATAACGTAAGCCAGTTTACTATACTGAAAGCATCGGGGGCGGATCCAGGGGGCCAATCCGACCAACCCCCCAGAAATGTGCATTTTCCGAAAAAAGGTCATCAGATTTTTCTACCAAAGATCAACGAAATTCTTCCCGACACAAGGTCTAAAATTTTGGCCCCCTTCGAAAATTTCTGTATCCGTCCCTGGACAGCATGTAGCCTAAATTACCGGAAGTAGACTGAAAAGTGACAGAAAATCTTGAAAAGGTGATTCACAAATTTCAAGCAAACCAAGTTAGACCCTATATGAAATTCTCACAAGCAATAATTAGATCTAAGTTAGGTAGGCTAGCTAAAAATCAGATATTTCGCTTTTGATGAGTGGCGCTATATAACTTTTCGGATTGAATGTATGACTGAAAGAATATTGTACACTAAAAACTGTTCAGGAAGGAAAAAATATGTCGTCCAGTGTGTCCTGTTCTCAGTGTTCTACGGTGAAAAAAGTGTGTGCTCTCTTCTGATCATGGGAAAGAAGGCGGTATCCAATTCTGCTACGTAGGCTGCTGGCCTGCTGCCTTGCATTGCATAGCCTAGAACTATAAATAGACTATCATTTCGTTATAAGCTGAAAACTGACCTCTGTTATTTCGCTAAAAACTGAAAACTAGCCTCCACCAGTCTCCATGCGAAATACTGATCCTGTAATCACGTTCCCGGTTGACCGGTATCAATGTGCAATATGAATCTTGTTTGGCATTCAGCATAGGCCTGTAGGCCTAATTATTATTAGGCTGTGTGTGTTTCGCTGAATTGTATATTTATCATGCATGAGTTTCTCAGAGTAGGTCCGTGTAGATGGACAATGTATACTGCAGGGCACAGTTTGCCGTCGATATCAAAGGTTTCGATTGTATGTACCGGTATCTTTGGCTTCAACACCTGTGTACCGGTATTGGACTTCAATCTGACAGTTATTGAGAGGAAAGAATTGCTGCTCAAGGGGCAAACTCACTGACCCGTGCCAACTGCAGTAGCCACTGTTATTGTACAGTGCGCATAAAGCATTGTCTAATAGATGTACGTACATACATGTACATCCTACAAGCACATATGAAGCAAGTAGCCTAAGTAAGACAATAATTATATCCTTTATATTATTATTACCAATTATTGCTATCCCATGCACTTCGGTTTGCATAAAACGTCTATAGAATTATTATTATCACGTCTATAAGTCTTCAAGCAGATTTGATCTTCTAATTCCTAATAGATCCGCTAGAACCGATAATTATATGGTTCAGTCCCGTCCTTTTCTCGAACGGGTTCCTCTCTTTAGAATAATTATGTTGTCCCCATCTACTCGATCTCAAATTCTGGTTTCATGGTAAACCCTCGTCTTCTTAAACTTTTCTCCAAACCTATTTCTTCTCTCGTGGCCTTGCGCACTGGGAGCGCCTCTGTACGGTTTACCCTAGTAGAGGTGCTTTATAATTGTTCTCATACAGTACAAACTCCAATGGAGACTTTTTGTTGTATCTATTTCCGTTGCTTCTCGAGCTTCATTGCCTGCAGTGTTTGGGTCAAGTCCTGGCTACAGAGAGTAAATCATTCTGACAGCAAATGTTTATGGCCGAAAATGTTGGCAACCGGTCTAGCACTGCAGCTGTGGCCCTACATGGGCACTATAGGGCATAAAGCGGGTTTGCTTTGTTGGGTGTCTGGTGAGAGGTATGGCAATGACCCATGTAGTACATGACTGGGTCGTTAAGAGTGGCCGATAATGGACTGGGCAGTCGATCTGGACTCAACGCACTGACATTATGGCTGTTCAAAGCTGTGACACTGACATATTTCATGTAAATATAGACTGGTATTGAACGTGTTCCACGTTGTAGGTCTTCACACCTTCAAATGGCTCGATTGTTTTGTTGACTGTGTTCACGAACTTCAGTCCAGAAAGTGCAGACACACAATGCCTCAATGTATAAAAATTATAGACTATATAGTTACTTATGCACGAAGAATGACACTCTCGGATCTCCGAGATGTTATGTAGGCATATCGCCTTAGGATAGCATAGTACTAAAGCACAACAATCTGTTGAAAATGCTACAACACAGTAAATTGTTGTCATTGGTTTATTAAGAAGAATGACCATAGGCTACTGCCATAGACATCATATTTAATTATTATTCATATATTACTGTAAGATGTCTGTGGTTACTGCACTCTCTTACACGGGATAGGGCCTATATAACCTAGGCAATTTCTGTCTGCATGAATTGCGCAGAAACCTTTGCAGGGGTCGTATACGCAATTTTGAAGCGGAAAATTAATGCAAAATTTCACTGTAGTCAGGCTAGAATAATGTCACGCAGAATATATTTGGATATCGAAAATCACTACGGTTGACTATATGGCCACTTTATAAATGCGACGTGATGTGTTACAACTTGCAACTTAAGCTTACTCTGTATTGTAATGTAATGCAGACATAAAATAGCGCTTATATAGCGCCTTTAACCATCGCACAAAAGCACAGCATGCACTGTAATCTAGGTCTACGTACAGACCTAAACAAGAAAATATGCACTGAGCTGAATCACGTGAAAACAGAGCGTGGTCGATATTTGTGGGCGTCTTCTGAGTAAATCTGTTATGCATATTAGGGGTCTATACAGTCTACACCTCTCATGTAAATAGACCTAATCTGAATTCTTGTTGGCTAGGTCCTCATTGGTTACGCGAAAATTCCATACATTAGGCCCCTATTTTTACATTTCGTATCATGTGCTGCTTCGTAATAATAAGTAGGCTAAGAACTCACAAATTTCGCGAATATTTAATAAAATATTCTATGGTATACCTTATTCATTTCTGTTATTTTGCATTGTACTGTATCCGTCTGAATGCTATTGTTTGCATTGTATTTTACGAGGGAGCAGGCTTCAAGAAAAGTAATGCCTTAGGCTATTTGACCGTTGTAAAACAAAAATTACGGCAGAGTTAAAGAGAGTGGCTTACTTTTTCAATCCAAAGTTGGTTCAGTCTCCACACAAAGATTGTAATTGGTAGGAGGAACAACCTTTGTCCAGTACTTCTAACGTCACGAGTCGCCTTTTTAAATAGCAACTCGCGTTAATTCCTGTAGATCGATGCGACCATATCGTGTTCAGTTTATTTTTACGTAGCATAATATTTAGGCAGGACTAAAATGTAACTTTCTCAACGCTTATTTTTACACTCAAGTCACGGCTAATTAGTTTTTCTACTTAATTTACACTCAATAACTTCATTAGTTTTGCGCACACTTACCTGAAATTTGGTAAAAGATATTTCTCTCTCAGTATCTTCCAGTTTGCAGCGAAATTAGGTACCGGTATCTTAGAGTTCTGCGCAAATTACTTAAACGTATCCTGTCGTGTGAGCAGAGTAACGGGTGATGTTCCGCTGTTCACGATGTTCACCGACATTCTTCATGAACCGATGTCATGCAAGAATCGTGACCGATATAATAATATCTGAACAATACAAGCAAATGATGTAGGACTTCCTCTATTTATAGACCTCGCTTAGTCTACTGCAGCAGGCTAATAACAGCAAAAGGCCCAGATAAAGGTCTCGGGCTTTATGGACATTCGTCTGACTGACGCACAGACATGAATACGGATACAGTGATACGCGAACAGACGCACACGTACATCGACACAAACGCAAATCGACCCACAAGTCACGATCGACCATCGTGTACAGTCATTTCGATTCTATTTCGCGATGAGACTTTACTTAGGCCTACCAACGATTCTGTCGTTCGTCAGAACAAAGACGAAATCGTAGTTGGCCGCTGGACAAGAAGATGAAAACATACATACATGTAGGCCTACACACGCGCGCGCACCTACACACACGCACACACACGCACACGCAGCGCACACACGCGCACACGCGCACGCACACGCACACGCGCACGCACACACACGCACGCGCGCACACACACACACAAACACGCACGCACACATGCACGGGCACACGCACACACACGCACGCACACGTGTAGGCCCATGCAGACGCACGTTAGTGTTCGTGCGCGTGCGTGGTGTACATTGATGTGTGCTCTGAAGCTTCCTGTTTGGTACACTCAGAAGACTAAGCGGAATTCTGCTGTTCTTATGGATCATAATTATGGAGGACGTTAGTTGTCCAATTGGCGTTGGGAAGAGTTTTCGCTTTTCAGCAAATCCATTTTCCAACACACTGTTTACGGAATGTGATTTGTGGAAAGGGAATCTGATGAAGAGAAAAATCTTCCTAACACCTTCTTGGACCACTTACTTACTTTTTCTTTATCCAAAAGTATAATACTCTGTACCTTTTATTTCATTACACTCTTCATAGCAACATGTTAAAATAGTATGTCTCATATTTCATCATAAAACTCGAACATTGACGTATGTGTACATACGTGTGTGGGTGTTTCTGTGTGTAGGTGTGTGTGCGTGTGTGGTGGTAATTATCATTATAAAAGTAAACTGTAGAACGGGTCTTTGGGTCCTTTGTTGTCGGTGTCTCTCAATACTCAGTAGGCGACTAGGCGATCCATCCTCAAACCGACCATCAGAGGTAAAACTTGGCCTTAAAGTAGGCTATGACTACAAACTAGACACATCTACGTAATCGGAACGTGACAGACGTCAACATGATTGTCTGGCTGCTGGTCACTGCGTTCTATTATATTCAGAAATTGTTGTTGTCGTGATCTTCTTGTGTGATAATAGAAACCTGTCTTGTTGTAAATTGTAAAACCAATAAACACATTGAGTAGCCTACGTCGCAATGGATGCAGCCTATAACGTGGGTTATACGTGTTTGCATGATGACATAGCTTTGATACCTTTTCCAAAATGTACACGGTCAAAACGGTGATGCAAGCATACATAAAACATGCACATTACACTATAGCCTATACATAGTAGCCTATAGGCTACACTGTTATACAGTATACATTTGCGTAGGCTATAATACGCTCGTGCAGTCACATATACAAACCACACGATCATACAACATACAATCATGTAAACGTGTAGGCCTAGGCCTACATGCTTATAACCATGACCATTGACCAACCGCAATTTTTTAATTGAGATATAAAAAAAACTCAGAACGGTTGGCAAATGAAATATTACGTTGCAATAATAATTATGCTGGCTGAAAGGCAGATTCCGAACAGGGCGTATATATAGGCATTTGTGAGCTAATTTTGTATAGTCTATGTGGTCAGTTAATGTTTAGGCGTACGACTAGACCAGCTCAAGGTCAGCGTCTAGACAGTTAGGCCTGCAGGTGACAGACTGGCGGGAAAGTTGGCGCGGTTCGGCCGACCGTCGCCGGAGAGCGAGAGAGAGAGAGATAGGCAGACAGATAGACGGAGAGAGGCAGATAGAAGGACAGAGCGGCCAGGGGAAGAGTGTACGCCCAGACAGTGAGAGAAGTTGTAGAAGAAGGAGTTGGTAGTAGAGAGAGAGAGAATAGAAGACGTTTTAGAGAACAGTGGAGTTAGATAATAATAGTTGCGTTGCTGTCGTTGAATTCAAGCGTTTGTCGTCGTTGATCCATTGTTGTGTTATTTGCGTGGTTATGAAAGAAGAAGAAAATACAAGAAACAGAGCTTTGTTGTAATTGAACAAGTTAAGAACTTTAGAAACTTATACACTAGCTTTAGATGCCGAAGTACAGTGTCTAGGTTAGGCGTAGGCTGCGCTACTGAACACAAGGAAAAACTGGAGAAAACTTTGAAGGTCAATTGGAGGTTGACATTTTGGTGACAGCGGTGGGATACTGAATTCAAGCAAAGGACGTTGGGATAGCGAACTCATTTGGAGGAATATTTTCAATTGGAGGAATATTTTCAATTGGAGGAATATTTTCAATCGGAGGAATATTTTCAGTTGGAGGAATATTTTCAATCGGAGGAATATTTTCAATTGGAGGAATATTTTCAATTGGAGGAATATTTTCAGTTGGAGGAATATTTTCAATCGGAGGAATATTTTCAGTCGGAGGAATATTTACGATTGGAGACGCATTTCGGAGTCTGGTGAGAAGATACAACGGGCATACGAATAACATTACGACAACGCAACGCCAGAGAGAGGTATACAAAACTTGCTTGTTTACCCAAGGAGCCATAAGAATTAAAGTCAGCCAATCACAGATATTCATAGCCACTCCCTCGATTCTTCACGGTAATCACTGAAGTAAAGAAGAAAGATGGAGAAACTTACAGAACAAAAGCAAGCCAGTATAAAGAAGATGTCTTCTGATCGATTAATAAAGTTATTAATTGAAGAGGGTCTAGACGTAGAAGAAGTCGAAGAGATGTCTAGAGAAAATTTGATGGGAGCATTAGCAGAGGTTTGGCTTAAAAAGGAAGCTGAAGAGAAAGGTGCTGTGGGTGGTGTTGAGGAGAAACCAATTGAAAAACCACCGGCACCGATGTCTATGGAGGCGTTGATGCAATTTATGATGATGAAAGAGGAGCAACGCAGACAAGAAGAAAAAGAACGGAGACGAGAGGAGAAAGAACAAAAACAAGAAGAGAAAGAGAAAGAGGAGAAACGGAGACAGGAGGAGAAAGAGAAAGAGGAGAAACGGAGACAGGAGGAGAAAGAGAAAGAGGAACAACGGAAACAAGAAGAGGAACAACGAAGAAAAGAAGAGAAAGAGAAAGAGGAGAAACGGAGACAGGAGGAGAAAGAGAAAGAAGAGCAACGTAGACAAGAAGATAAAGAGAAAGAGGAGAAACGGAGACAGGAGGAGAAAGAACGGAGACAAGAAGAGAAAGAACGGATACAAGAGCAGATTGAACGAACAGAAAAGCTTCGACTAGAGGAAAAAGCAAGAACAGAACAAGCAGAAAGGATGAGACAACAAGAGATTGAGATGCAGAAGCAGCAGTTCCAGCTTCAGCTAGAACAACTGAAAAGAGATCGTGACGAAGCTGAACGAAGAAGGATGGAACTAATGATAGAATACGAGAGGGCAAGGAAAAGTGATGAAGAAATACGAAAACAACAGATGGAAGAGCAAAAGATTCGTGAGGAAGACAAAGAAGCCATGCGTTTGGCAGAATTACAAAGAGCCGAAGAGATTCGACAGGAAGAATTGAAAATGGAGAAAGAAAATTTGGAAAAAGCGGAAAGAGAAAGGGAAGAACAATTAGAATTAGAACAAAAGAAACTCGCTCTTAAGGAAGCTCAGCTCCGAGAAATGGCTATTGAAAAGGAGGAACGCAGAAGACAGTTAGAATTGTTGCAGCAAAAGATAGAACAAGAAGAACTGCGTAGGGTAGAAGATCAAAATAGACTGAGGGAACGAAATGAAGACGAAAGAAGAAGCCGTGAGGAGTCAGAACGAAACAGGATCAGAGAAAGTGAGACAATGGTGTCCAAGATTAAAAAGATAGGTGATGCAATGAAACACGTATTACCTAAGATGCCATATGATATGATGGAGGTGCCATTATATTTTGAGACAGTTGAGAATGCATTCAACAGTTTTTCGGTGGAAAAGCAGTTTTGGGTCAAATTGCTGTTGCCACTAATGACGCCAAGAGCGAGAACGGTGTTGAACCGATTGTCTTTCAATGATCTAGACGATTACGACATAGTGAAAGAACATTTACTGAAAGAATTCAAATTGACAGCGAGAGAATATCGATCACGATTTGGAGATGCGAGGAAAACGGCAGAAGAAACATACACGATGTTTACAGCAAGATTGAAGAATCTGTTGAACTATTATGTCAGAAGTAGGCGAGTGGGCAAAAGCTACGAGAAGTTATTTGATCTGTTGGTGGCGGATAAATTGAAAGAATGTCTACCACCGGGTCCACTACAGTTTGTACTTGCAAAAGAGGGTACTGAATGCTTTGAAGCTAGTAATGTTGCAGAACTCGCAGACGTGCACGTGAACAATCGAATTGGTCTAATGTTTCAAGACAAACCGAAATATGAAGCATGGGGAAATAGTTCGAAGCAACCCAGGTGGAATAGTAATAACAAAGAAACAGGAAACCAAGCCAGAAATAACGAAGCAAGGAATGATGGTGCTCCTGGAAGACAGTTTGGTCAAGATAGAAGAGAAGCAACGGGTGACAGACAAATGTACAGTCGAATTCCAGTGATGGGACGTCAAAGAGAAAACAATACAGCGTACAATTACAGGCGGGAGAGCACTGAACAGAGAGGGATTGTTAAGAAACGTTGCCATAATTGTCAGTCAGACCGACATCTGATAAAGGATTGCAAAGTACCACCCAGAATGACAAATCTGAGAAATAGATTTACTCGAAGTGCAGAAAATCTCAGAGTAAATCAGATACAAGTAATGAATGCACCGAATCAGTCTGAAGAACAAGACAACCGCGAAACGGAAGTGAAGTCAGTGATGAAGTGCACGCCTCAATTTGCTATACAGAGAGAAATAGTAAATTCTGCTCCAATTAAAGATACTGGTCGAGAAACAGAAAGCAAAGATGAGTGTCAACGTACGAAGAAGTCTTTACTACAGCATGTCAATGTAGAGATACGTGGAAATGATGACAGTTGTCATCCCGTGCAAGTCAGAGCGCTGATCGACTCTGGTACTGAGATTCCAGTAATCAATGAGGAATTGTTGAAAGGAGCGACAGTGGAAGAAATTGGCAGAGTACATTTGCAATGTGTGGCTGGAGAACCCATTCCAGCTAAGTTGGTGAAAATCGAAGTGCGGATGAGTTGTCATAACGAAGGAGGAGATTTGAAAGACAAGGGAGTAAATATCGCGCCATATTTAACCTTGGTGTGTGCCAGCATTCCGGCAGTCTTGTGCAAAGATAACAAAGAAAAGTTTTTGCTGCATCCAGAGATAATCGCAGAACTGAAAGAGGTTCCACCAGTGAGTGTATTACAAGGAGAACTGCAAGCGAATGTGACTACAAGAGCACAGAGTCGGAGAAGAGAAGTGGAAGAAGGAGAAGAGGAAAAGTCAAATGAAAGTTTGCTAGATGAGGACACAGAAAGCGATGATGAACAAAGCGTTCAAGAAGAAGAAGAAGGAATAACATCCGGAAACAATGAAATTGAAGAAGAGATGGTTGCATGTGAACGTGATAATGATGATGATTCTGAGAGTGATGGTGAAATAGACACGAGTATGAGGGATTTGTTTGCCGAAAATACGAGTGATGAAAGACAATTGGCAGACGCAAAGAAATTTGAAGAGCAGCAGAGAAATGACGAGTCACTGAGGTCGTGGTGGAAGATAGCTGAAGACAAAGGATCAGAGTTTAGTGTGGTGAATGGGTTGATGTATAAGAAGCATCAAATGTTGGACCAGTTGGTGTATCAGTTGGTGTTGCCGAAGGAAAGAAGAATTCAGGTGATGGAATTGGCACATGAGTCAGTATTTGGCGGACACTTGGGAGAAGAGAAGACAAGGGAACGTATCAAGTTGTCCTTTGTATGGCCAAGAATGCGTAGAGATGTGGTGAAGTTCTGCAAGTCCTGTGAGAAGTGTCAGTTGAAAGCACGAAGTTTGGTGATGGATCGAGTGCCGATTACACCAATACCAAGAGAGGATGTACCGTTCAGAAGAATGACCATGGACGTCGTAGGACCAATCGAACCGACTTCAGCAGCAGGGCATAAGTATTGTTTGTGCATCGTGGACTCATGTACAAGATGGCCGACAATATTCTTGATGAAGTCATTGACCGCTAAGGCTGTATGCGAAGCTTTGATGAAGCTGTTCATGGATGTGGGGGTTCCGTCAGTAATCACGAGCGATAGAGGGACGAATTTCACAGCCAGTCTAACAAGAGAATTTCTGAAACTGATGGGGTGTTGTCCTCGATTCGATTCGCCAGGACATCCAGAAGCGGCAGGATTGGTGGAGAGATGGAATCAAACGTTCAAGAAAATGATTCATCATGTCGTTGTGGAAAATCCGAGACAGTGGCATAAAATTATTCCATTTACAGTCTGGGCATTGAGAGAAGTGCCTAATGCAACTACAGGAGTGGCACCGTATTTGCTGGTCTATGGAAAGTTGCCGAGAGGGCCACTCACCATCCTTAAAGAAAGCTGGACCAAAGAAATAAATCTACCACCGAACATTGGAGTACAACCGGCAAAATACCTGAAGAATTTAAGAGCAGACATGGAAAAGGCCTTGACATTCGCCGAGAGCTGTGCTGAAGAAAAGCAAAAACAGTACGCCAGTCAATACAACAAAAGAGCAAAAGATAAAGAATTCGAGCCAGGAGAGAACGTCATCGTGCTGTATCCAACGTCAACCAATAAATTGATCTCCCGATGGCATGGTCCATGCACGGTCCTGCAAAGAAGATCCAAATATTCGTATCTGGTGGACATGAACGAAAACGGTCGACGGATTATTCATGCTAACAAGATGAGGAAGTTCATTACGAGAACATTGTCTTGTGGTATGATCGTGGAAGAGGATGACGAATTTGGATCAGTGGTAGAAATACCGCTGAAGGAAGACTATTCAGAGACAAAACAGAAGTCACTTCAATTGGATTACGAACAAATTGGACATCTGACCAGCGAACAGCAGAAACAATTACTTGATGTACTGAATCGATATGCAGACAGATTTTCAGACCAACCTGGACTATGTACATTAGTAGAACACGAAGTGGTGCTGAGACCAGACTTTCGAGAAAAAGAATTCGTGGCATATCGAATACCATTAATATACCGAGCAGAAGTGGAAAAACAAATACAAGAGATGCTGAAAGAAAACATCATTCAACCATCGTCAAGCAGAATGGCAAGTCCACTTGTCATTGTCAAAAAGAAGAATGGATCCTTGAGATTGGCTTGTGACTACAGATACATTAACTCTTTTACTGAAAATTGCCGATATCCTATGCCAATCGTCAACGATGTCTTGAGCAAAGTTGGAAAATCCAAGTTCATTTCTGTTATGGACTGTCGCAGTGCATATTGGACTTGTCCTGTGAAAAAGAGTGACCAATGGAAGACTGCGTTTGTTACACATAATGGACTGTATGAATTTACGCGTGTTCCGTTTGGAATGATTAACTCTGGACGGACTTTTGTAAAAGCGATAAATATGATTTTGCAACCGATTCATGATTTTACTGAACCTTATGTTGATGACATTGCAGTGCATTCTAATGATTGGGACATTCATTTAAGACATTTGGAATTATTTTTGAAACAAATAAGACTGCATAATGTAACATTGAACTTGAAGAAATGTGTGTTTGGTAAGAGTGAGGTGAAGTTCATCGGTCACCTCATAGGATCAGGGAAGAAGATGATGAATCCAGACAGGATTGACAGTTTAATTAATTTGAAGAAACCTGAAACCAGGAAGGAAGTGAAGCAAGTCTTAGGATTTTTTGGATTTTACAGACAGTTTATTTGTAATTTTGCTGAAATTGCTAAACCATTGACAGACTTGACCAGCAAGAAAGTACCTGAGAACATTGTTTGGACTGATGCACATCAGAAATCTTTTGATTCCCTTAAACAGATTGTCTTATCAAATGTGATTCTATATATGTTTGAGGTTGGGAAACCATTTAATTTGTACTGTGATAGCAGTGATTTTGCTGTGGGAGCTGTACTGTCTCAGGTGGACGAGGAAGGGATTGAACGTCCTGTTTCATTTATCAGTCAGAAGCTGACAGATACTCAGAAGAGGTGGGCGACGATTGAGAAGGAAGCCTATGCAATTATATGGGCTTTAAACAAGTTGAAAGAAATTCTTATTGGTTCTAAAATCAATGTGTTTACAGACCATAATCCTTTAGTTTATTTGACTGAATCAATGTCGAAATCTGCTAAATTAGTCAGATGGTCTTTATCATTGCAAAATTTTGACATTCTGTTGAACTATAAGAAAGGTAAATTGAATGTAGTAGCTGATTGTCTGTCTAGATTGTAGTGTAAGATATTTTATGATGTATTATGTTATGGACTATTTGCATTGTTTAGTTAAGGTACGTTCGCTAATTTTTATAGATAATTAGCTCTCTTTAAAAGAAAGGAGGGAGGTAATGTGAGCTAATTTTGTATAGTCTATGTGGTCAGTTAATGTTTAGGCGTACGACTAGACCAGCTCAAGGTCAGCGTCTAGACAGTTAGGCCTGCAGGTGACAGACTGGCGGGAAAGTTGGCGCGGTTCGGCCGACCGTCGCCGGAGAGCGAGAGAGAGAGAGATAGGCAGACAGATAGACGGAGAGAGGCAGATAGAAGGACAGAGCGGCCAGGGGAAGAGTGTACGCCCAGACAGTGAGAGAAGTTGTAGAAGAAGGAGTTGGTAGTAGAGAGAGAGAGAATAGAAGACGTTTTAGAGAACAGTGGAGTTAGATAATAATAGTTGCGTTGCTGTCGTTGAATTCAAGCGTTTGTCGTCGTTGATCCATTGTTGTGTTATTTGCGTGGTTATGAAAGAAGAAGAAAATACAAGAAACAGAGCTTTGTTGTAATTGAACAAGTTAAGAACTTTAGAAACTTATACACTAGCTTTAGATGCCGAAGTACAGTGTCTAGGTTAGGCGTAGGCTGCGCTACTGAACACAAGGAAAAACTGGAGAAAACTTTGAAGGTCAATTGGAGGTTGACAGCATTGTTATTGGTGGGGCGCGGTGTAGTGGTGGCGTCGTTGTCTTGAAGCCTGAAGTTTCGAGGTTGGAATCCACCTCGCCGCGTAAGGACCTTGGGCAAGTCCTTCACTCACAATTGCTCAGCGCTTCGGCGTGAAACTCCGATGCAGTGTTCGCTCTGCATTCGGGAGCGCCTCTGAGTAGAGAGAGAGCTTGAAGGGGCGCTATAACAAGTGCACGTACAAACAAGGCCTATGATCTATACTCTATGTAACAAGGAATAACTCTTGAATGCGCATTGCATTGTAGCCTACCGTTATAAACAGGTTATTGAGATATTACAGACTAATACAGAGAGTCTTAGTCTTTTCCAATCTGACTACTCGTCATTGTTGGGAGCTATATAGGCCTAGCTATAGTTTGTAGATCTTAAAAAAATCCAAGGTTGCTAGGCAAAACCCCAAATCTCAAATCGACCTCCACAATCCCAAGATATTTGGATAAATCTCAAAGATTGGAGACCTAGCTTGATTTTACTCAATCTCTCTCTGTCTGTCTGTCTGTCTCCCTCTCTGTCTGTGTCTCTGTCTCTGTCCTCTGTTCTCTGTTCTCTGTCTCTCTCTCTGTCTCTGTCTGAGTCCTCTGTCCTCTGTCCTCTGTCCTCTGTCCTCTGTCCTCTGTCCTCTCTCTCTCTCTCCTCTCTCTCTCTCTCTCTCTTTCTCTCTCTCTCTCTCTCTCTCTCTCTCTCTCTCTCTCACTCTCTCTCTCTCTCTCTCTCTCTCTCTCTCTCTCTCTCTCTCTCTCTCTCTCTCTCTCTCTCCTCTCTCCTCTCTCTCTCTCTTTCTCTCTCTCTCTCTCTCTCTCTCTCTCTCTCACTCTCTCTCTCTCTCTCTCTCTCTCTCTCTCTCTCTCTCTCTCTCTCTCTCTCTCTCTCTCTCTCACTCTCTCAGCTTCCCATCCACACTAGTCATTCCCGCCAAGCACACATTGCTCCAAAGAGATTGCTACAATGCATCATAAAGCAAACGACGCCATGTGGTGCGTTGCTTTTCAGGTGTTGCAGACCAAACAACGCATTCATTGTCACCTCCACCCTGATTTATATTCTCTAGTGACAGTTTGAAATCGGTACCGCCTGTTATTTGAAGTCGGCGCACGATCTGTCCATGGAGATACATGTACCTGGAATATTAATACAAGCATGCTTTGAAGGTCCAGGACGGGTTCAAAACAAAGGTGCTCTCCTGCGATAATATCGGCGACATCGCGGCATAGAAGAAAGGAATCTGAGAATTGTGTTCTTATGATGATGGACAATTCAGTTCCTTACTTGAATTATAATAATTACTGAGGTTACGGGTCACCAGTTTGGTGACTTTAAGTGTCGGGTAACAATTATGATGGCGGTTGTGCCAGATAGCCTACTTCAGGAGGGCAATAGATGGTTGGGTTATGCTGGGGTTGACTAAGTATGTAGATGTCTTGATGGCTTGATTGAGATAGTGCAATTCTAAAATACAGCACGTAATGTAATCTGGATAACGACTTCACTTTGGTGCCTTGTGTGTTAGATATCGGCTCAACAGAAGTTGCTGCAACAGTTTTTGATGTTATTATTTTGATGTTATTTAACCTATTTTAGTGTATGCCATGCCAGGCAATGTTAAGCCTAGGCCTAGTTGTTGTTATGTGATGTTACGTCATATCATATCATCCTATTTGTTATATAATGTAATGTTATGTGATATCATGTCAAGCTGTGCAATGCTTATTTTGCTATGTGAATGTCCGATGACTTTCAGTGCCACATAAAACCTGCGTCAGAGAGAGCAACTTAGGCATCGTAGCTACGATGTCAATATGAAATCTGACAGATAGTTGACCATTTTCAATGCCACTCCATGGTCAGTTTCTGAATTCCACATCCACAATGGTCGGATATACTTGATTAGATCGTTAAAATCAGCACCGAAGAATGAAAATATTAGTTGAAATGAAATAGTAAAATCTGAAAACGGACATTTTTTAAAATTTACAAGCAAGACAATATGTTGTACGTCACAATTGCGGAAAATCCTGAATTTTTCCAGCTAGCATTATCTTTTCATTCGTATCCAGAGCAACTATTTTTTTACTCTTTTAAAAAGAGAAGAAGTCTTTTGACGCCTCGGCTGACTTCTAAACAAATGAGTAGAGCCTTGATCGAGTTTTCGTTGCGGGTCCTCACCGCTAGAGGTAACATGTCACTGAATCATTGCCTTTCCATTAAAGATCTCTATGCTGACGACCCGTAGGGTGTATTCCTGTACATGTAGTTTGACCTGAATGTGTAAAAGAACACGTCGCGGGATAACTGTAGTATCGGGGGCCTAAGTGTCGCAGGATCGGGTTAGGCGTCGTGAGGATTGGCTAGGGTCAGGATGCATCTGGTTAGGCGCTGTGTGCAAAGAAAGCAAAGAATCGCATGTTAGGCTTTCCTTTTCTGGATGCTAAACAACGCTCGTCAAATAATCTGTGTGTCTCTCTGTCTTTCTATATCTCTCTGTCTATCTGTCTGACACAAGTCACACAACTCAACGCTCGTGAATAAGCGAGTGCCCTGCGCTTGTGTTTTGAGTAGCGTTTAAGACATTTGTAGCTTGCAAACGATAACGATGATGATGTACCACACACTTTTTCTTCCTCTTCCTCTACCTGTAGTCGACCCCTTCCCCCTTCTCTCATCAGTCAAAGGTCAATAAAGATCCACAGGTGTCTCGTTTCTCAAATGAACCCCCGCACCGGATGCGTGCGTATTTGCCAACTTGATAAGAGACCTTTCAGTGTACCATACACTAAATATAACCAAAGGCTCATCGTAGCCCGATGGGCACATAATTATAATATAAACGCCGTGTGGCTATCGGCGTCTACTGTATAGACATCCGTCAACAATATCGGTCTCTCTAACAATGCAAATAAATCGACTGGCTAGCTGTCCATAGCCAATAAGCCCGGGGTAAGTTGTTAGCAGCAGCTGCTGTTGGGCCAATACACCGATGCAATTATCAGGTGATAAATTATTCAACAGAATGTAAATACTTGACCCAACAATGTCAATGTGACCAAGAGGGGGGGAAGCAAGAACGGTTGTAGGACATTAGCCCCCCTGGACATTATCCCCCCCGGACATTGTCCCCCGGACATTAGCCCCCGGACATATTCCCCCCCCCCCCGATTTTGCGTAGGACATTAGCCCCCCGGACAAAGTCCCCCCCCTATGTGCAAATCGTAGAATAATGCCGTAACCGATAAGACTTGTCACTGGCATTCACATGCAAACGAAAGTACTTAGTGTCATTTAGGTCCTAATTGTATCAATAGGCCTAGGCCTAGACTTAGATTTGAAATGAACGAATGGGAATTATATGTAGGGGCTAGGGCCTATACAGTCTATTTGTTTAGTGTCTCACAACAAAGATTTGTTAACGTCAGTTAGGCTATGTCTCAGCTTCCTAGACTTATTAGTGTCATTTAAATTCAAAATGAGATTCAATACATTAGAGAAATGAACGAATGGGAATCGTATACAGTAAGTAGGCCTACTTGTTAGTGTCAGTTATGGATACAACGAAGGTTTATTAACGACATTTACGTATGAGCATCGTAGACTTTTTAAGCGTCGTTTCAGACCTTTAAATGTCTTCTAATATACATATTAAACCTCCAATTAACTTAGCATATTCCTACAGGATGCTAAACTAATGTGTAATGTATAGATATTCATATAACACAGGCCCATTAATTACATTTTGTGCATCACTTTTACGTAATGCTATCATATACTGGGGGGGATAATGTCCTACCCCGGGGGGGATAATGTCCGGGGGGGCTAATGTCCGGGGGGGATAATGTCCGGGGGGGATAATGTCCAGGGGGGCTAATGTCCGTTCCCCAGCGAGAACACCCATTCGTGCAAAAGAAAAAATCCTATCGCCATATGCATCGGCAGTTACCTATTCATTCATTCATTCATTTCATACATTTATATAGCGCTTCTTCAAGAGTATCTACTCAGAAGCGCTCCCGACCCAACCACGGCTAAAGAGAACAGTCTTAAGAGCAGAGTAGAACGCGGTCTCAAAGGCTCGAGGCATTAGACCAATGGTTCCCAACCTTTTTTGACTTGAGGGCCACTTTTTCTAAGTTGGAGGACACGAGGGCCACTTTTTCTTAGTTGAAGGACATTAGGGGGCCACAGGGTTAAAATCGTATTAACTAAAAGCATATAAAATTGTTATTATTGATTCAAAATATAATGTTTGATGTTATTTATCGACATTTACATAAAATAATTTGTAATAGAAAATAATAATGTGTTCTATCATGTCCAAATTGTTAATTTTTTCATATATTTTTGATAATTCTTTGAGAGATGAGGGCCATTTTCTGAGGCCTGGCGGGCCACTTTTGGCCCGCGGGCCACGGGTTGGGAATCGCTGCATTAGACGTAGCTCCACAGGAAGCCCATTCCAGGTTGTAGGGCCAACGACAGAAAAGGCACGTCGCTGCGTAATAGAAGTGCGTGATCGAGGGACAAGAAGCTTACCTTGTTTAGAAGAGCGGAGAGAGCCACGGCGCTGGACGTTTAGAGTGGAGCAGCAGAGCTCCTGCAAATAAACAGGGGCCACACCCGCGAGACAGCGCCAAACCAAGGAAGATATCCGGTAAGTGACCCTTTGTGAGAAAGGGAGCCAATACAAGACATTCAGTGACATGGCCAAATCTTGGGATGCGACCAATAAGGCGTGCCGCAGAGCGCAAGACCCGATCCAAACACCCAACCCGAGTCACCGGAAGACCCACATAGAGGGCGCTGCAGTAGTCCAGACGAGAGATGACAAAAGCGTGGATTAGCGTTAAGGCAGCATTGAAGGTTATGGGGTTTCTGGTTGTCTTATATCCCTATACATGTATACAGAGACCATTTTATCACACCAAGAATCTTCATTTCGTACTATCGTTGTAAAACATTATAGGCTAAGCGCGACCATTTTTAACTCTGTCATAGAAATAGCATAGCCTACTCGCATGTATACACATAATATTATTATGCTCTGTGACGCTTATCGTTACGAAGGTGCCGTTAAATAAATGTTACAAAGCTTATTCTTATTCTTTTTCTATTTCATATTCCTATTCTTGTGGGGCGCGGTGGTGTTGGTGCATGTTATGTGCTTTGGAGCTGGAAGGTTGCGGGTTCGAATCCACCTCAATCCGTCACGTAGGGGCCCTGAGCAAGTCCCTCACTCGCCATTGCTCGTGCGCTTAAGAGGGTAGCTCTGATTCAGTGTAGTCGGGAGCCCCTCTGAGTAGAATCATGAAGGTGCGCTATAACGTGACTGTTGCTCAGTCTTTCAATGTTGTAGCGAAAAAGACGTTAGGGGTCGTCCATATAGGACGTCCGCAACGAGGGGGGAGGGAGGGGTCATACAAATGCGGACAAATGCGGACATGGGGGAGGGGTGGTCGTGACAAGTGCGGACGTCCGCATACACATTTGGTAAATAGACCTATTTCTGTACAATCTGTGCCATTTTAAAGCCTGTTCACCCACTATAATCACCAACAATAATTTGCTCGTTGAAAGACCTATGGATAGTTTCTTTCCCCAGTGTAGTACCATACACTGTCTAGTTTATATATATATATATATATATATATATATATATATATACACATATATAAACACACATATATATACATAATTATAGGTAGATTGGAAACAGGTTAAAGTGCATGTCAACAGCCGCCTACCCTGCCAGCCTAATTTCGTCCCAAGGGATGCATTATCAGCTTCTCTAACATAATCCAGATGCATTTGAGGAGCTTGGCGTGCGGACGTCCGCAAATGGGGTCGGGGGGGGGGGGGGTGAGGCTAAATGCGGACAAATGCGGACAAGGGGGGAGGGAGGGGTTCAAAGTTGGTCATTTTCTGCGGACGTCCTTTATGGACGACCCCTTATACTCATGAGAAGTGATCGGATAATAATAACTGATTGTTGGTTTATCCACGTTAGAACAACCGCCACTGAGAGAGAAAGTGATTGGCCGATAATTACTCGATCCTGCTGTCTCTCATATTCTAAGACAGCGTCGTCCATCATTATCCTGACTACAATGAACAAAATAATTTCTGTGCGGATAAAACTATAATAAAATTAACTATTGACTAAAATGAATAGATTGAATATAAAAATTACAAATAAAAGCACTCATTTATGCACTGATCACCATCAGTTCGCTCTGTCTCTGCTGGTATCTCCTCATCCTTCACTTGCCTTAAATCAACTGCCCTCTCTTTCGTGGTCGATCATAGCACATAGCCTACTGGAGCGCTTCTGTAAGGCTTTTGCTGAGAGGAGCGTTTTGTAAATGGTCATATACCGGTACAGTAGGCTACAACACAATAGAATACAATGCAATGCAATGCATTACAATATAATACAATGTCATACAATATACAATACAGCACAATACAATATAATACTGTAATACATCACAACAGTCAATGCAATACAAGGCTATAATGTTTTCCCTCTGTCTTCAGCCAAATGTCTTACAGACGTTTCACCTCGCCGTTTGAAGGCGACGCTGGCAGTCGCAGTAGGTGCAACCAGGCAACCAGTGTCCATCCATCACCAGAGGGCAACATACCAAAGCTACGATCGTGGAGTATCTTCAGACAACAGAAGAGTCTTCAGTACCTCAATTCTCCCTCAGTTGAAGCAATTTCCCGACCGAGATCACCCGCTCAAGAACTCAGTAGAACCTCAGCAATCAGAGGATCCTCCGGATAACTGGGTGGATTTTCCGGCGACGGGTTCTGCTGACGATGCGGTCAATTCCCTGGCGTCTGCCCCGACCATTTCCATGGAGGAGGAAGGACGGAGAGGCGGAGAGGGATTCTGGAAATATGGACAGCCGCGGAGGTGTGAGACGGTAACGAATCGTCGGAATTACGTCGTCTGCTATGACTACAACATGAAAATACCCGTATGGGTGGCTGAGTGCCTCACCTACGAATGTCTTGCAGGTAGCCTAGGCTATAATTAGGACTATTCGACTTTTGGGTCATTTGTGTGTTTATATATTTATCGCTTTTCTATTCGTTTCATGTGTTCGTCAGTTCATTAATTAATTAATCAATTAGTTAATTCATTCACTCATTCGGTCTATTATTATTATTTTTTACTCGAGGTCAGGGCTGTAATCAAGGGTATACGCGGGTATACGGCGTATACTTACCTCCGGGAAAAAACGGCATCGTATACTCACCGCGAAAAACCAGGGTATACGCGGGTAGGCGTGTGGGTATACGCACGAGAAAGGCAAAGGCTATTTTCAGGTGTATTGTGTATTTTTCACAAATCCCGGAGCGAATGACTAAAAAAAGGTCATCATCAGCTTTTTCGGGCGGGGAAATTTGGTTACATTTTTGGCCAAATGACTAAAAAAAGGTCATCAGATTTTTTGGACGGGGAAATGGGGAAATTTTTTGTCGGATGACAGCCGCCAGAAATGCTTTGGCCCGAAAAAGTCGGTTTTTCTCCCGGTCAGCGTGTCCTCACCTCAAAATTTACCAGTACAGCCCTGCTCGAGGTACCTTAGATCCCTCGGATCTAAGGTAGGCTACCTCGTGCAGAGTTAGGCAGAAGTACAGATTTCCTATTATTATTATTACTATATTCATTATTTATTCATTATTTATTCATTATTTATTTTAAAGACTCGCATAGCGCTCATTCAAGTAACCTACTCGGAGGCGCTCGCAGTCAGGATTTTCTATCTCTATAGGCATTCAGGTTGGGTGCAACTTGAGTCCAGTGAAAAACAGAGTGATTCAGAAATGAGTCAAGGCTCACATCGGGAGAAGGCCGGTAGCCTACGTGAGCGGAAGACCGGCTCGGGTGGGGTAAAAAGAAGAGGCGCTGAACCAGATGAACCTGGTTGTTTAGGCATGTAGACGTCCTCTCCTCCCAGTCTACTCACAGCAGTAGGCTATACAGGGTGCGGCCAAAAAAATAATCCATTTCGAAAATTGCGATTTCTCGAAAACCGCTGAATATTTTGTTACAAATATTTTCATTCTTCTTCGTAACATATTTTTGCATATTGTGTGAAAATTTTGTGTCAGTATCTTTATATTTGTGGTCATGACATCATGCAGAAGAAAGAACTTCATTTTTTAACGGAACACAGCATTCACGAAATAGAAAATCATATTTTTACATAATGTAGCCTGCGGTGTGTCATAATTACGTCATTTCCGCTTTGCAGACGGTGTTTTGGCTACATTTTGAATAAAATTGCAAGGTTTTCTTCACCTATGAAAGGATCTTTTACAACAATCCACCCATTAATAATCAAAACAACCGAGTCTGGGCGACGAAGGAAAAAGCCGATATCCATCCAAGCCGTCTGTTGGTCGAGTGAGCCAAGTTCTCTCCGCACATCATGGTTTCTGCTGGTTCAGCTATGGGGGTAAAGGACGCTTGCATTTCATTGACGAGAAGGCCAAAGTCAATGCTAAGTATTACGTGGAGAATCTTTTGCCTAAGCTTGTCGATGACTGTCACACTGTCTTGGGAAACCAGTTCACTTTTCAGCAAGATGGAGCGCCCGCTCACGGCGCCAAGCTAGCCCAAGATTGGTTAAGAAGTCACTATCCGGACTTCATCGACAAGGATTCATGGCCGCCAAATTCCCCAGTTATGAATCCACTCGACTATGATGTCTGGGGTGCAATGCTTGAGACCTACAACAAACTTACCACAAAGCCGAGGAACATCCCTGAACTGAAAAATACGCTGCAAATCATCCGGAATGACTTTCCACTTGAGACCATTCAGAAGTCTGCTCTGGGCTTTCGAAAACGTCTGCAAGCTTGCGTAAAAGCAAATGGTGGTCACTTCGAACATTCATTGCGCAAAACTTAACACTTGGCCTAATCTTGTCAATAACAATAAGTAACCTGGAACCTTCTTACGTTACTGTTTGGGTCGTTACTTTGTTATTGCTGTCAGAAAATGCCTGTTGAAACGAAAATAACATTTCTTCACTTCAGGGTTGCACCATTTTGGTTTTCATGATTCGAATATCATTAGATTTACCCAAGCTGTAGATAAATATGTGTCAAACAGACTGGCGAAGTTTTGTAACAAAATATTCAGCGGTTTTCGAGAAATCGCAATTTTCGTAATGGATTATTTTTTTTGGCCGCACCCTGTAGATTAGATTTCAGCAACCTGTAGAACGTACATGTATATGCCTAATTAGTTATTTTTGGCATTGTTTCAACGCAGTATGCACAACAACACCAGCGGACGTCCATTTCGAATAGATGGATCAAAATTTATGCACGGCGTCATTATTCATTAGTTGCTTTCAATTCACTTAATTGTCTGATTCTCTTTGTGGAAGGTCCGGCGAATAGACGCCACAGTCGATACCTTCCTGACCTTTCCGTCAAGGTCAAGGCCAGGGCCAGCAACGACGACTACCGTCATAACGCTGGTTCCCTGTCTCGCGGACACATGGCAGCCGCGGCGAATAACAAATATGACCAGGTTGGGAGCGCTATACATGTAATTATCACGCTTGTTTTACTGAAGTGTCACATATGTTATTCCTATGTGATAATGAAAGTGGGTGCGATATGTGACACTGTCTTGTGCTATGTTACGCTCGTGTTAGGCTGTTGCTATGTTATAGTCATTATTATGTTTCAATTCTTCATTGATGTCTCTTAATTTGATTAATTTCTGCCAATACAATAGAATCCGGTCGCAATTCAACCAATAATATTAACCTCTTGGTCGGTTGTGTGAACCTTAGGAATCGATGGACGAAACGTTTCTTCTGTCCAACGTCCTACCTCAGGACAGGATCATCAACTCCGGTCCCTGGAATAACCTGGAACGACTTGTCAGGCGCCTCACGGACCACTACGACGAAGTCCGAGTCATTTCCGGACCTCTCATACTTCCAAGTGAATCCAATAACGGACGGGTCTTCGTTAGATACGAGGTATTGATTGATCTTTGATTGATTGATTGATTGATACGATTGATTGATTGATTTATTGATATGATTGATTTATTGATATGATTGATTGATCATTGATTGATATGATTGATTGATACGATTGATTGATACGATTGATTGATACGATTGATTGATATGATTGTTTGATTGATATTGTTGACTGATATGATTGATTGATATGGTTGATTGATATGATTGATTGATATGATTGATTGATTGATATGATTGGTTGATAGATATAATTGATTGATTGATTGATATGATTGATTGATATGATTGATTGATTGATATGATTGGTTGATAGATATAATTGATTGATTGATTGATTGATATGATTGACTGATATGATCAATTGATTGAGTGATTTATTTATTGATTGATATGATTGATTGATATGATTGATATGATTGATTGATATGATTGAATTGATCGATATTAGGCCTATTGACTGATATGATTGATTGATATGATTGATTGATATAATTGATTGATTAATATGATTGATTGATATGATTGATTGATATGATTGATTAATATGATTGATTGACATGATTGATATGATTAATCGATTGATTGATATGATTGATTGAAGGACGCAGACGTTACAGACATTCGACTTAGCAAAGTTTATTGAAAATCGTAGTTTACTGCAATGTCAACTCAAAAACAGGATGCATCATTATGGAGCTGGTGTTTTGTGATGATATTATAAAGACCTAATTAAAACGAAGGTCTACACAATGTCATCACAATGAAACGGCAAACTGCATTTTAATCAACACCTGCAGTTTCTTTCATTTGTCTTCAATTAATTTCAATGCACTGTTCCATTGTCCTTTGTCTCCAGCTGGTCGGAGATTCACGGGTCGTTGTTCCAACGGATCTCTTCAAAGTCGTCTTGGCCGAGGGCATTCGAGGTCATCAAAGGCTTTCCGCTGATCAGCAAAATCCTTTACTGCTGGCTTTCGTTGTTCCTAATTCTTCCAGAGATCTGGAAACAAGCGCTGACGGCTTGGAAGGATTTCTCCGGCTGGAAAGGTTCCTTGCGACCCTCGAGTTTGTCGAGGAAAAGTCTGGGTTTGAATTCTTTCCGCAGATGGATCGGAATGAAATTCTTCTGCAGACAGACGAACTTATAAAAGTGTTGCAAAGGATTTCAATTTAGCCGCAGATGTTTTAGTAACGATCCGACATTTCTGTAAATTTCATCATTGCAGAAATATAGTTTGCTTTCCTATCCTTACTGGTGTTGAGCTTTTCAAAGCAGTAAAGTTCACCAATCAGAGATTGGTTGGTTGGATCGGATGTGGTAGCCTATAAATGGTCATTATGCAATACAATACAATACAATACAATACTATACAATGCAATGCACATTGCACATTGAGCTATATCCTCCCATACCTGTTGAAGCTTTGCTGCTACCCCAAAGGCGAGTATCGCTTGACTTTGTCAGTGTAGTGATTGACGAAGTCAACCCATTCAGAAAGATTTTGAACTTAAAACCATCTTTTATCTTCATTTCAATGTTTATCAACTCCGACCACTTTTGAAGCTTAGTTTTCTTTCTCATGCAAAGTCACAAGCAAGTAAATTATTCAATCTCATAGTCTTTCATTCTCACTGATGTAGTCAGACTTAAGACATTTTAAAAAGGCTTAAATTAGAAATTCCACATTCAAATTTGAACGAAACGTGTGTTACGGGAAAGATTAAATATAGAAAAGTGCAATCGATGACAGTAACGTACAAATAACCAAAATAGGCTGGCCTACAACTTCAAGTAATGCTAGGCATCATCTGCAACTTCCACAATAAATTTCTGCTCAAATGATGATGAATCCTGTCGTGTTTAGCACCGCAGAGACTTGATTCAGAAGACTGTCTTTATACTGCAACATTACATCATCCACAATTTTTTCCTTATCGTAATTCTCACACTTAACCTGGTCGAATGGACAACTGGATCGATAGTGGTGACTAAGAGCAACTGATGTGCTAACATCAACGCTAGGAGATCCAGACTTTGGAAATTGAATCCAACAATAATGATTGAAGACTGATTTACATTGACGTGGATCAACAAATGACTTCGTTCCAAATAAATAATCTGAAGGTTGAGCACGATGTCTTAGACGCAAGCTTTGTACGAATTTCGGCTGAGATTCGTCTTCTGGAAAGTACTTGAAGAAATAAGCATTTCTGAATGAATACGTGTGATGGGATTCTGTCCGATTTTCTGAACGGTCAATGTACTGAATCATATCCAGATAATTATTGTGAATTCTTGGAACAATGATTTCATCAAAGTCGACCACAACAATGAAACGATGAGAATACATATTCCGCATCATACAGTCGTTCAGAGAAGCCGGACTACTTAGCCGGACTCCTTGATAACCATAATCTTCGACTGCAGGAGGCATTTGACGAAGGTCAAGTAGTCCTGTTTTTCGATAATAGTCAAATACTCGATCCAACCTACTATCCAGTGAACCGTTGTAGACGTTGACCTGTGTTACTCCAAACATCGAATAAGCTTCCATCCATTCCACTATGAGTTCAGGCGGAAAATATCCATAGTTTACGTCCAAACAGGCAGCAAAATTTTGGACTGAGGATTGTGACGTTTTGGGGTGGATTATTTCGAGATATATTGTAGAATTCGTGCAACGTCTGGTTGCAATTGAAACGTATGTTGCAATGAAGTTTGGGCTGTTGAGTTGACAAGAGAAAAGATTCTGACTGTATACTCTGCCACCTTTCACTCTCTGGTTTCCACCCGTTGAAATGATTTCAGCCTGGGTTACGAAGGGTGCTTCGTTCTGAGAAGACCAGACATAGCACCAAAGAGGATTATCAGATAATCGACGAACTCCAAGTATTCGTATCCATGGAAGAACTCCAACTATTGGTCTGTCGTCGTAGAAAGCCGAATAGACAACAATGTCTTCGTTGCCATCTTGTTGCACTTGCCAATACGTGTGACGATAACGAATCTCAGACTGCGACGGTTTATGCAGATTCTTGCAGTGATCATGTCTGGATAAGAAATCGTTAACTGACTGTGTTGTTGGTTCGTTGTGTACTTCGCTAGACGTCTGTCGAAAGAGTTCATCCTGTTGATGGGGTGGAACGGTCTCACTAATTGGTAAACATGTTCGTTGTTCGTTTCGTACGATGAAGTATGATGGAATTGAAATCACTATGACAATGCAAATCGTCACCAACAGCCTTCTCACTTTACTAAAATCAAAATGCGTTTTGCTTTGTGCAATAGCCTATATTGGGATGTCTATAATTATTTCGGACAGGCCTTTTGTGTGAGTATAGGTTAATGCATGCATGTTAATAGGCATGTGCGTGTGTGTAGACTGTGTGCAATAGATCGTTTAATCCGACTGCATTATCTTCATGAGAACAATCCTGCCTCCCTTGCAGACTCCATGGCAAAACTTAGACTCTAACACCCGCCAGTTTCAATTTGCTTTTACTCCCTAGTCTAAACGGTTGGCAAATTAAATAACCTTTATGGTTTTTTGCCTACTTTTACCGGCTCATTGACAATTCATATTTATACATGATGACCAGATTTCATCAAAATATTTCGAACAGAACAGACGTTACACCACTTTTAGTGAGATCACCACCGTTTTTTGACGATTAAAAAACGTAACGCAACAAAAACTAACAAAAAACCGATTTTAATAAATCACAACTCAAATAGCCTACCTGTTATCAAATGAACTTGAAAATGCTTTGATAATGCTTCACAACTTGTGTTAAATGTGTCCACCACCAGTGCCAACATTTCTTTTGAGTCTCTTTGCAAAGTTCTTGATGGCCCTGTTGATGCGTTCCAAAGGCAAATCCTCCCATAGGCTATCAACTCCAATGCGTTCATCAATTCTCTTACTGCTCCTGGTTTTGGTTGCAGATTGTGGTATTTCGCCAGAATAGCTCTACGCAGTAGCCTACGCAATTGATTAACAATCCATCTGGTTCAAATCCGGAGATTTAGGGCTATTGGCTTTCTCAATGAAACCAGAACATTCGACATTGAGCGTTCATTTACAGCAAATCTCTTAAATCTCAGCTTAACTCGTAATTTTTGCGCTTTCACTGTTTATCAGAGTAAACATTGCTCATAGCTTTAGATCTCGAGGATCTTGCTCAAGAGTTGACTGAATACACATTTTCATTGACACCTTGGTCAGTTTCATTTTCTAGAAATTGTTATTTAATTCCTTTCACAGCAAAATTATTGATCTGACAGATTCTTTATTACCAACTTGATCATCATCTTGCTAAGTCACTTCACAGTGACCTGCAACTACGCGGGTACCCTGTTTCTTTTTTAAATAATAATAATAATGATCATTTGGCAGTACCGGTATCGAAGCTATATGGTAACAATTATTTCAGATGAGACTTAATAAAAATCGGTTTTTTCTCTGCACTGAAATAATTGAGCAATTTTGCTAAGATGACATCATAAAAAGCTACCATTGTAATGTGGACACTCAACAAGAAATTGTTATTAGGTCTATTGCAAGAGAAGTCTTAGCCTTATCAGCACTGAAGCAGTAGATCAATTTTGTCAAGATAACTGCATAAAACCAGGGCCGTTTCTTAACCAAAGGTGCAAACGGTGGGGCGCACCAACGAATGTCACTGAGTTCTGAGACGAACTTTATTGCCGCTTGCCAAAATGTCGGATGCTAAATTAAACTCAGTCTCACTTGAAATAATTGATTTACGATTAGCAGGTGTGATAAAGACAGATTTTAAAAAGTTTTAAAGTGCTGTCACGAGTCGCTCTACCGCACAACAGGCCTATTTTATCTATAATTTATTAGGCTACATGCCACTCTGATTATAATCGGATTGTTAATTTCTCAATTTTTTTAAGAAAGGTGTGAATCATAAACTATTTATCACAACCCAGCCACCTGGTTCATAAAAGTCTCGGGCCCATTCCCAGGGCATTTGAGTCCTCTCAAATGGAAATGAAACGGGCCTGGGTGCATATCATAATACTGGTTTTGAAATTTCACTTACAGGCCTATTCAAACGCGCTAACAGCATTCAAATCAGTATTAGATCTAGGCCTAAGTCCTCTAAAAATCTGGATATCAGAGGAGAAACTTTAGTGAAACTCCGAAGTTCCGTAACTCCGCAAAACAGTGTACGGTTTAACTGATTGGAAACCGTCTTGTCCGAACAGATTCGTCCGATTTAGTTCTACCAATCTACCGACACAAATCTTTTATAGCCTAACAGTTCGACCAAACGATTTATGAGCCTGACAACAAACAGCTTCGGAAATGTTTAATCTAGGCGTCTTTCAGGAATTCCCCTGGAACGACCCCTCCCCGAAATATGAAGAGCTGCCTTTTCACATGCAAAGAAAATAGTTTTTTTAAACAAAAAGGTCGTCAGATTATCCTAAAGTTCAAATAGTGAGTTTACTGCCACGATTTGTGCTAAAAGAGACTTCGAAAGGTCATCATAAAAATCTTCCACTGGAGTCAGCCAATTCGTCTCGCAAAACGAAGGCTTATCCTCGCCCCCTCCAACCCCAAGAAACCTGGATTCCTACCAAGCATGGGGACTAGATTAAGCACTGCAGCCTCGGGTGACAGACCTTACATTCAGACCTGAAATGGAGATGACCATCGAGGAATAATTATGATAAAAATTAGGCTCATTGAAATTAAATAAGTCCATTTAGGCAGTGAATTAGTCTGTGACAGTATTCCGCGGAAAAAACACGATTTAATACGCATATGAGTCAAATTGCATGTTGTGTTGTTTACACAGTAGGCTTAGATATTTTCGTGTGCATCATAATCAGAGTTTATCAGGGCAGAGAGGGGCTAAGCGCACGAACTATCCTTAAACATGGCGGGCGCAACTCGAGCTATTTATCGAGGCTATTTGGTAACAATTATTTCAGATAAGACTTAGGCCTAATGAAATCGTTCTTTTCTCTGCACTGAAATAACTGAGCAATTTTGCTAAGATGACATCATAAAATGGTCAAAAACAGGAGGAAATAAGATATGAGCTAAAGCTTTGTCGCAGTAGGCCTACCTGCACCAAAGATTCACGTCCAAATTAGAGACTGCGGGTTTACGCGTGCCCGCGGATTTCAACGTACCGCGGGTCAGGTGCGGGTTTGGGTACGCATTTCACGGGTCGGGTCGGGTACAGACATGTTCATTACGGGTAGGCCTACTGGTATACCCGATTTTACTCGCATCAACGTAATAGACCATTGTTAGACATAAATTTCTTAACGATGCATCTAGGTCTAATGCACGCCGCACATGGTATTGGGCAAAACGGCGGTTCAATCGGCACGGGCCTCTGTGATAGCCTAACTCTTTGCACCGACGTTCGCAGAACCTTAAAATCGGCACAGCATAAAATGCTTCAACTGCAATGTTAAAATTAAAACATATTGTTATTATTGTCAATATACTAATTGAAGTCTTACCTGTGACGAGGATATTTGGGCTGCACGTGACGGTGGTGGATGGGTTACGAAACGAAAAGAGAATTAGATGACAGCGTGTTGGGGAAACACGCTTCAGATAAGAACGCCACAGATGAATGAAGTGTTGGGTGACGATCGACGATGATTACAATAATGATCTTGTTGATAACAGTGACGATGATGATAACGATGACGTTTATGATATGACTCTCTATAGCAGTGGCTCCCAACCTTTTTTGACTGTAGGGCCACTTTTTCTAAGTTGGAGGACACGAGGGCCACTCTTTCCTTGTTAAAGGACATTAACTAAAAGCATATAAATAAAAAAATTATTACTGAATCAAAATAGAATGTTTGATGTCACTTAGACATCAAAAAAATAATTTGTAATAGAAAATAATTACGTGTTCTACTCTGCCCAAATTTTCAAATTTACATATTTTTAAAAATTCTTTGACAGATGAGGGTCATTTTTTAGGCCCCGGGGTCTCTTTTAGTCCGCGGGCCACGAGATGGAAACCACTGCTCTATTGTATGGACCAATGTGGCTATATCTGGGGAAGATGCATAATTTAACAACCTCATTAACATATTAGCCTACTCACGGTGCACTAGAAACATGAAGGCGTAAAAGATCGTTACCAGCATGTACATGCACACCATTTTAGTTTCGGACTTCGTAGACCGGACTTGACCTCTAGTCTGGACTAAAGATGCGACCCTTTATGCACGCGGGTCCAGTAGCATACAAGCTGCGCTACAGTGATCCATACTAAGTCTAAATTTTTATCTGGGTTCTCTTAAGGGTCTAAATAAAACTCATCAGCTAATGTTGCGTGTTAGTCTGTTTTATGGGTGCCTAACTGAGAATTCTGGAGTTTGGTGCCTCATATCCACTCCACGGCAGAAAGATATTTCGATATTCAAGCGACACCTATACGACACCTAGGCCTGGCATAGGCCAACTCGGACAAATGATTGCCGCTTGTTCGGTGGGGAAAAGAGGTTGAGAGATTGGGATTGGCAACCCATCAACCTAAACTGAGTCTAAGAAAATCGAAATCTTATCGCTAGTAGGCCTACTTCACACTTGTTACAAGGGTATACCTATCGATTCTCAGTTAACGGAAGTGTTGCTGTTTTCTATAGTCTATTCTATCGCCATTAGCTTCACAAAGTCATGAATTCTTAAAAGTGATCTTACCAGTAACGCATGCTTGAAAATGTAGATTGTAGTAGACCTATATCCAAGAGTTCAAAGTATTTATAGAAACTGTGTCGTACGCAACCATGTGCCTAGCCATCGGTGGCCACACCACTTTATATTTTTCCATAAATTTGGTCTTCAAGTGATTTGTGCTGATAATATTGTTAGCTAGAAGATTCGCCCTACTATAGGATAAATCAGTATGCTTCGATTAGCAACTCGAGAAGCATCGAACATTAAGTGTTTCCTATCCAGTAATAAATTCGTTTCGATCTCCTCTGCTCCGACTTCGATGTTATAAATTCACACGTTTCAACCTTTCTTCCAAAGTCGAATCAATGAAGTCCCGTATAATTTCTCTAGGTCTTGTTTGCACTTTCTTCAGTTTTCCGTATCCTGTTCTAGGTATGGACTCCATACCTGGATGTAGAATTCCAACTGTGGACTAAAACATGACATCTACAGCCTCACCATTGTTTCCTTGTCTCTTGTGACTACTGTTCTAGTCATCCCTAAAGTTGGACCAGTCATTTTTATGCCTCAGCCTTCAGCGCACTGGTTTTAAGGATTTTCGCTCCTGTACAATATAATTGCCAAGTTCGTTTCTTGCTCACTCACTCACTCCATATATTATACCCCCTTTACATGAAAACTTGCTATTCTTCCTCACATGCATTACCGAGTAGCCTACCTTTCCAAATTAAAGAGCATTTGCAAGTCCTCTGACCGTCTGATTTTGTATACTAGTTAAGTTTTTTGTGTTATTCATTTCAAATTCGACCGTATTTCTCATCTGTTTCTTCCAACGCCCTCAGGTGGCCCTGGCTAGCGGGACCATCGGCCCCTTTTGGGTCTCCTGGGCATGCCGACATGTTTACAAAATGTTACGAATATTATTGGTTGCCGAATAAAATGTTATGTTATGTTATCTAATAATATTTCATTGCATTCTTTACTCTAAATGTGCATTGTGAATTGTGGAATGTACAATATTTGATTTTTGATTTGATATAATCTTTCATTGTCACTGATGTATCAAGACTTAAGACATTTCAAAAGGACATAAGTGAGTTTCACCAACAGTAGGCCTATCGTTCTCAAATTTGAACGAAATATGTGTCTCGGGAATGATTACAAATAAACAATAATCAATGAGACAATCCATGGCAGCAATAAGCTGCTGCAATTGGCCAATAAGAACTTTAAGTGAAGCTAGGCATCATCGACAACTTACACAATTTCTGCTCAGGGGTTGATTAAACCTACTGCGTTTATCACAGCAAACATTCTGTTTAGAAGCTGATCTTTATACGTCAACATTATATCATCCACAATTTTTTCCTTATCGTAATTGTCACACTTAATTTTATCGAATGGACAACTTGACCGATAGTGGTGACTAAGAGCAACTGATGTGCTAACATCAACGCTAAGAGAACCAGACTTTGGAAATCGAATCCAACAGTAGTGATTGAAGACAGATTTGCATCGACGTGGATCAACAAATGACTTTGTTCCAAACAGATAATCTGAAGGTTGAGCACGATGTCTTAATCGTAAGCTATGCAAGAATTTCGGTTGAGATTCGTCTTCTGGGTAATACTTGAAGAAATAAGCATTCCGGAATGAATACGTGTGATGCGATTCTGTCCGATTATCTGAACGATCAATGTATTGAATCATATCCAGATAATTATTGTGAATTCTTGGAACAATGATCTCATCAAAGTCGACTACAACAATGAAACGATGAGAATACATATTCCGCATCATACAGTCATTCAGAGAAGCCGGACTACTTAGCCGGACTCCTTGATAACCATAATCTTCGACTGCAGGAGGCATTTGACGAAGATCAAGAATACCTTTCTGACGATAATAGTCAAATACTCGATCCAATCTACGATCCATTGAACCGTTGTATACGTTGACATGTGTTACTCCAAACATCGAGTAGGTTTCCATCCATTCCACTATGATTTCAGGTGGAAAATATCCAAAGTTTACTTCCAAACAGGCAGCAAAATTTTGGACTGATTCCGTCGACACTTTTGGGTTAATTATTATTTCGAGATATATTGTAGAATTTGCGCAAAGTCTGGTTGCAATTGAAACATGCGTTGGAATTAAGTTCGAGTTGTGGGTTTTGCAAGAGAATAGATTTTGACTGTATACTTTGCCTCCGTTCACTCTTTGATTTGCACCCGTTGCAATGATTTCAGCCTGTGTGATGAAGGGTGTTTCTTTATGGGAATACCAGACATAGCACCAAAGAGGATTATCAGATAATCGACGAACTCCAAGTATTCGTATCCATGGAAGAACTCCAACTATTGGCCTGTCATCGTAGAAAGCCGAGTAGACAACAATGTCTTCGTTGCCATCCTGTTGCACTTGCCAATACGTGTGACGATAACGAATCTCAGACTGCGAAGGTTTATGCAGATTCTTGCAGTGATCATGTCTGGAGAAGAAATCGTTTACTGATAGTGTTGCTGATTGGTTGTTCACTTCGAGAGACATCTGTCGAAAGAATCCATCCTTTAAATGTTCTGTGACAGTCTCGGTAATCAGCAAACCCAGTTGCTGTTGGTTTAGAATAATGAAGTATGATGGAATTGAAATCGCTATGACGATGCACACCGTCAACAGCAGCCTTCTCACTTTACTAAAACAAAAATTCATTTTGGTTTCCGCAATGTATTAAGATGTCCATGTATCAAACCCGCAGGCCTTTTGTGTAAGTTTGTGCATACATGTAGGCCTATGCGTGTATGTACGCACGTAGACATGCATGTAAGTAGGCATTTGTGTATGTGTGTGTAATTGTAGGTCTATATATATTTATATAATCATATAATATTAATTTTAAAAATTGTTTATTCAACAATCCGGTTGACAGAACGTAACTGGTTACAGTGTACAATCATGCAGTTGAAACAATTCACCAGTAGGCCTACGCAGATCACAGAATAGCCTACATAGAATCTTAACTAGCCTATAATTTATGCCTAGACTAACAGAACAGACAGCCTGCAACAGCCTAATCATATAAATCATAATACATATAAAGAAGAAACTGTAGCCATGTGTGTATCAATGTATGTATGTTTGTTTGTATGTATGCATGATCCATAAAACGTCTGATCCACGCAACCAATTGGCCCAAACTCTGACTTCTTCCCGAGTTACGAACATTTTACATAATTTCCATGCGAGTAGACGCCATTGGCAGTTCAAATATCAAAACATCTCGCCAAAGATTTTAACTTAGCCTAGTAAACCTACAAAACTTATGACCTCATTTTTATACCTCACTGGCTTTTTTACCCGGCTTCGCCCGGGAACTTTAGGGTTTTAAACACTACTCCATTGTGGTACCCATCGTTGACCGCTAGATTTCGGGTTTTCGCCAATCCTCCACCCCACCCCGCTTCCCCAAAAAGCCAAACGTGACCCGCCCCTGCGGGGCGCTACGGTAATTATTTCTGGGCGAGTATTACGTCACGCAGACTGTAGACTCTTTACTAAAGCTCGAGACTTTTTACCAAAGTGTGAACGATTTGAAATCTGTGTTAAAACGCTAATAACTCGAGTTCTAAAGTGAAATTTCGGGTTTTAAACACTACTCCACTGTGGTACCCATCGTTGACCGCTAAATTTCGAGTTTTCGCCAACCATCCACCCCACCCCGCTTCCCCAAAAAGCCAAACGTGACCCGCCCCTGCGGGGCGCTACGGAAATTATTACTGGGCGGGTATGACGTCATTCGGACTGTAGGCTCTACTAAAGCTGGGC
The DNA here is from genome assembly GCA_949752735.1 of Lumbricus terrestris. Classification (NCBI taxonomy): domain Eukaryota; kingdom Metazoa; phylum Annelida; class Clitellata; order Crassiclitellata; family Lumbricidae; genus Lumbricus; species Lumbricus terrestris. The sequence continues at coordinate 93,853,246 of OX457036.1, forward strand.
GTGAGCGGTTATATTGATGAAATCTGTCTTAAAACGCTAATAACTCTGGTTTTGAATTTAATTAAAAGCTGAAAATAGTTGCGTTGACCTTATAATTTGGGTAAGAATCAGTTGCAAATTATTTTTAAAACTGACGCTGTTTCATTTCCGAACCTATTTTGTTACGAAGAGTCAACACACACACATATGGAAGGACAAACTTTCTGTTTTATAATTTAAGATTTTCTTTGCGTCACATCTAGCCGAAGCGCAAATAGCCTAAGTATGATCGTTGTGTAAGAATAAAATAGCCTGATGACAATAATAATAAGAGCAATTAGAGTTTGAACGATGATCACACGCTAATCACGTTAACCGTGCAACTAGACAGACGGTGCTCGGTAGGGGCTGTTTGGCAGGGTGGGAAGGTGAGGTCGGCCGGGCTGGGGGCTGTGTTGAGCCGCTCAAGTGTCTCCTAGTGATTGCCCTCATGCTCGTGTAGCCACCTACACTCTTAAGTAGGCTACCACCGTAGGCCTATAATTATAACGCCAGGTAGCCTAACTTTCTGTTCAAACTATTTTTGATGGTACTTCAGCGATGAAGATCTTACTTAAGCACTATGGGAGACATTGTCTGAATACTAATAAACAATTCTTCATAGCCATCTTCAGCTTTAAGTCTTGTACAGCGAGTATCTCATTGATTCCGGCTTCAACACTTCAACGACATAGGCTAGTGTAGTAAAATCGCATGTGAGAAGGTTTGCCGTTTATGTATTAACGGACGATGAATAGGCTATACGGGTTGGGCCAAAAAGCAACCCCTATGGTTTTTTGCCAATATCTTGGCCAGAAGTAAGAATGTTTAAATCACTTATTACAGGCTTAAAGGTAATTCATATTTACACGTAACAGCCAAAATTTTAAAAATCAAATAGAACAAAGTTATAGGCTTTTAAAGTTATCGCTTTTATTGAGTCCAGACTGTTTTTTTATTATCCAAAAATATAACGCAACAAAAAGTAGCAATTTTCTCAAGCCACATATCAAATAATGGCTATCAAGTAAACTTGATAGCCTAATAATTATTATTGCTTCACAACATGACCGTGTTCAATGTGTTCACTACCCGTGACCAGTGACCACACTTGTTCCAAGTCTTTTTGTAAAGTTCTTGGTAGCCATGTCGACATGTTTCAGATATATATTTTTCAATATCAACTCAGTGCCGGTGTCACGAAATAGAGTATCCCCCGTATTAATTGTATCCCCCAAATTAAAAAAAGTTGAAAAAACCGCTTCCGTGTGTATTTTTCTTTGCAAATTGATTTTCATCTGCTTTGTTTTTAACAATGACACTAACAGGTATGTTTATTCCTACTAGATAATTTGTTTTGCCCTGTTTTTAGAGCACTTAAAACATTTAAAACACTTAAAAACACTCAGAGTCACTAAATAAATTCGAGTTGCCTTTATCTGAACATTGCTTTGGACACTTCAAACAATTAGAGTCACTTTAAATTTTCATTACAGCATAAAAAAATTTATTATGCGCCTTTTTCAAAAAAGGGGATAGAATGGTTTATCCCTCCGGATAGTATAGACCGGTTAATTCCATCCGGGGGGATAGATTAATTCACCCCCCCGGATAGCTTTCAGGGGGGATACTCCGTTTCGTGTCACCGGCGCTAGGGTACCTCAGGCCCCCAAAAAACTTGAGGCTGTCATCTCAGCAAAATTTCTCATAATTTAAGTGCTGAAAGACATGGTGTAAGATTTCAATAAATGTCCCCTCCCAATTGTTAAATTTTTGGAATTCCAATGCTGTAATGTTAGAATTTTAGGCTGTCATCTTTTCAAAATTGCTCATTTTTCAATGCTGCTAGTCGTGGTTTAGGACTTCAGAGTGTCCCCTCTCCATTGTTTAAATTTGCCCGATTTGCCAACTGCAATAGTAGCATTTATAGGCTGTCATCTTAACAAAATTGATCGTTATTGATGGGCAGTGGATGACACTTATGAAATATTTCTGAAATATTGGAGATACGAGGATTCCGTCCCAACCACAAATTGTGGGGCCGTGCCCCGGTCCACACACCCCAAAGTCTCCTCTTTGGTTGAAGGGCAATGTTCTATCGGTTTGCGTAATATTATTTTTTATGCTTTGCGTTAAAACATAATTCGGTGCGTGGTTTCAGGAATGAATAGTCATGAAAGGTATAATTACCAGCTACATTTGAGGCCCTTGCAAACTTTAGGGCTCCCAACTTTTTAGTTTGCCATTCCGGTATACGCCCACAGTCACTCGACATGGCATTGAAAAGTTACACTTGCCACATAGACTCTCTGTATAATGTAACAAATGTTGTGTCAACCCAATATAGAATCTAGCCTACAATCTACAAACAAATAGTCGTTAATAATTCTGCAGATAAATTGTCAAAAGACCTAAATTTAAGATTAGAAGCAACTTCAAGAAGACATCTCTTTAATATACAGTTATCTATATACCTGTCAGAGCAATCAGACTTATCAGCATGACCAAAGTTCATAGGTAGACCTATAGCCTATAGGCTTGCACACTTATACGCCATGCATGCAGATTACTTGATTACTACTCCATTTATTACATAAATTACATAGGGTGGTCTAACATAAAGTCGGACACCTTTTCTTCTGACCGATGCCACACCGTAATGGAACGTCGTATTTAGAAAATTTAAAGTTTATTGTGTAGCTTATCATCTCATCCAACTAATGCAGTCAGTTAGACCTGGTCAATTCTAATAAGGTTTTCGACCGGTTGTAGCACTTATCTTAAGCTCATAGGCCCTAGTCTTCCAAGTTTTAAGTAGTTCCAGAACACTATCTTGGGGTCGAGGCACAAAGTTGCAGAAATCAGCTCATCTCTCAAACAGCATTAGAACGGACTGACAGTAGGCCTACATAATTATAGGACACAATATGCTATTGAGTGTCAATGGTTTGTAAAATGTTTTGTAGATTTTAATCTATCGATGTCCAACATTCAATGCTCAACCAACAACGTTAGGTCTAATTGATCGCAGAACTAAAAAATCGTGCGACTTGCCGAGTTATAGTGTGCAAAATAAGAACTTTATGTGAAGTGAATCTCGACAACAAATTCCGGGACAATTTGAGATTCGTCCGGAGCGCGGGACGCACAGGGCCGATTCCGAGACGGTTGGCAGCCCTACCCCCAATACAGGCCATAGGCCTACAAGTAAGGGATCTAGGGCTGCCAACTCTTGATTTCGCCATTCCGGGACGCCCGTAGTCACTAGATCTGACATTTGTACCAATTTACACTGTCCAGTGTGTCCACATATATTGCATAGGCACAAAGTCATGGAAAAATCCACACGTCATCTCTCAAAATGCATTAGAACGGACCAACAGTTCATAGGACACAATAGGCTACTGAGTGTCAGTGGTTTGTAAAGTTTTCAAGACTTAAACCCAGCGCTGTCCAACATTCGATGTTCAGCCAATAACGTTAGTTTAACAGCACAGAACGCAAAATCATCACACAACTTGCCGAGTTTAGGGTGCAAAATTACAACTTTTTTCCACCACAAATTCCGGGACAATTTGAGATCAATCCAGGACACGGGACGAACAAGGCCGATTCCGGGACTGTCCCGGCGAATCCGGGACGGTTGGCAGCCCTAAAGGGATCTGAATTGAGTCATGGCCGTTCTTAGAGGGGACCGAAAGAGATCAAGTCGATTACAGATGCAGATCGTCTGGAACGTGTGTGATCGACACGATTCTATTGATTATAGCGCAGTTGTTAAGCTTCAATAAATTTTACATTGTCAGGATTACCGAACTATTGGCAAAACCCACAGGAGTTACTTTTTAGCATCATCATCACCATATAGCATCCCAATTTTGGCAGTCCCAATTTTGGCAATTTAGTATTACTTGTTCGATTTGTATACCATTTGTAACAATTTCTGCTAATTGTGTCCTGGTCAGCAATTCATGACCGTCTTAGGCAGCAAGGATATTAAGCTGATCATTTTTAATGCTACAAAGTAAGCTTATAAAAATTATATTTATACTGCCGTCTGCAGACATTCGTTAGCCTAAATAACAGTCCAGCAGCAGCAGAGCTGGATTGTTGAACTTGGTAGGCCTACATGACGAAATTAGTATTGTAATGGTATAATCATATTAAAATCCAAAACCACTTTTTTGCACTGAAGTATTTGAGCAATTTTGTTAAGATGGTAGGCCTGTCTTAAAATGCGGAAACTCAGCAAGAAGCTGTTTTCATGCCTTTTACAAGTGAAGTCTTAGACCACTCTTATCAGGACTGAAATAGTAGAGCAATTTTGTGAGGATGACAGCATAAAATGCTGCAATTGCAATGTGGAAATTCAAAAAGATATTATTATTCTAAATAATAGTGTTTGAAGTCTTACCTGTGACGAAGAAATTTGGGCTACACGTGACAGGGTTGGAAATGAAGAGAATCGGATGACAGCGTGTTGAAGAAAGCACAATGACGAGTATGATAACCAGGGGCTTCTATCCCCCCTAAGCAACCGGGCGCAATCCATTTTCTTTCCCCCCCCCCTCTTCTGGACCGGCCTTCCTCTATGTATGCAATATAATGCAATCTAGCGCATTCCCTCCTCTAGTGTGGGAATGAAGGTTTGGTTGGAGAGGGGCAAACGAGCATCCAGCAGACGATCGCCGAAGCACGTGTAGCGCCGAGAAGGAACCTGGTATGGGGAGGGAATGTACCCCTCCCCATAAGAAATTTTTGCGATTTCCGCATTGCATTTCAGCATTTTAAGCTGTCCTCTTAGCAAAATTACTCTACGGTTTCAGTGGAGGAATTGCTGCCAAAATTGGGCAGCCATATGTTTTGCGCTCTGATCAGTGTGCACTCGAGAGGCGTTACATAAATTTTTTGAGCACAATGCAATACAATAAAATAAAATGTAGGTCCTACATTGTAAGCCCAAGTAATAATGATGTTGCTTTACTAAGTGTTCAAGGCCCAAATTTGACTGTCTGAAATTTGAAAGATAACATTGGAGAGAAGCCATTTAGTTGTGGAAAATAGTATTTGTATTAACATTATTTTCTCAATTATAATATGATTGTATTATTTATTAAAATAGTAAAAACATAATTATAATCATGTAATAGGAAATAAATTTTTTATAGTATATTATAGCTGTTATAGCAGTTCATGTAATTCAAAAATGCAGATAGTAGCCTAACTAAAAACTCAAAGTGTATAAAGTGTACCGGTATACATTTTGCTAAAAACTATTAGGCCTACCATTTTGTACAAATTTATATGGAGGGGAAGTGTTTTCTGGCGGGGATCTTCCTCCTAGTGATGCCTAGATTGAACGGTGCTCTTCATGTCCGACCTTCCCCCCCAACCGACGTGAATTTTGGCTGTCTTCTGATTCCCCCCCTATTTTTCACTGGGCGCAAGCTGCGCCCGCCATGTATAGGGATAGAAGCCCCTGATGATAACGATGATTAATGATTATGCATCATGATTGACTCTCTATTGTATAGAACAATGTGACTTTATCGGGGAAGTAATGCATAACTTAGCAGTCTTAGTAACAAGTTACTCGCGGTGCACTACAAGCATCAAGGCGGTAATGGTGGCGTTATCAGTTGGACAACAGGCTGCGCTACAGGGCCATTCCACGGTATTCAAAATGTCACGGACTCTACATTTCGGAGACTTTGAGCCCTTCATTCAGAGAAGTGATTATCGTTTAAATTATTTAAGTATTTTTCCCAGATGCCGCTTCAATCATAGATTAGTTTTATATTAGTTAGACTTTGCTGGCTTTTATGTATCATTTCTGGTGAATTAATAAGTATGCGTCACGGACTCTACAGAAAAGTTCCATCAAATTTTTTATTCACTAAACTATCTTGATTTTCTGTGAAATTACTACACACACAATCTTTTGAAACATAATCTTAGAATTGCCAACCATTGCTGTTGATACGGTCATAATTGGATTTCTTTATCATGATAAGTACTGATGTCAAGCATTCACTTAATGTAGACACTATGCGTCACGGACTCTACGTCACGGACTCTACGGTTATGGATCGTAACAGAAACTGATTAATATTCATGAAAGCAGTTAATTTATACCAATTACTTTCATCACTTCAATGCTTGCAAGGTGTTGCAGGACGTTTCAGAGCTAAAATTGGAAAAAAATTGAACTTTTATTGTCACAAACATTTAATAGAACGTCTGCAACATCTAATCAGCAAGGTTGAGGCGCTCAATGATTAAGAAGTCGCTGCGCTATAAGATCACTCTGTTACATTAGCTACAGGGTCGGTGAACTTCAAAAGTCCTCGTCCATGCTTTCCTGGTGCAGGTAGCTTTTCTATAATCTGATCAACGGTAATCCATGACTGGTCAGTTTTGTATGGAAAGCCAAACAGATTGCCTGATTTGTCCTTCTTCCTCATGAATAGCGTGCAGTATTCAGTTTCACCTTTAGTGGTCGTATCGTATCGTATCTGACCATTTGTAAAGCGCTTCTTGCAGCAAGAGCCTTTCAGAAGCGCTCCCAGTGCGTGCAACTCCGAGAGAAAAGGCAGGTCTTTAGACAAGAGAAAGATGACGAAAGACTACCAGAGAGGATGGCAGAGCGAACGGATGGGAGAAGACCATTCCATAGGGAAGGACCTATGCAGGCAAATGATCTGGATTGAGCCATGGCGGTCCTGACGCGAGGAACAAAGAGGTCGAGCCGATCTGAGGACCTAAGAGGACGCAGCGAAGTGGCCAAAATGGGACGAAGTATGAGATCACAAAGATACGTCGGAGCAAGGCCTCGTTGAGACTTGAGAACTAAACTTAGAACTTTGAATTTTACGCGAGCTGAGAGTGGAAGCCAGTGAAGTTGTTCAGCCATGAATGTAGATATGTGTGAGAATCGAGGAAGACGGGCAATGAGCCTCGCAGCAGCATTGAGTACAGACTGTAGGGGAGCTAGCCGAACCTTAGGGAGGCCAGCAAGGACAGAATTACAATAGTCAATCCGAGAACAGACGAAGGCGTGGACAATGGAGGTAAAGATCGAAGATGAAACAGATTTGCGAATTATTCAGCAGTCTTGCTTCAGTCACCTGCTCAACCAGAAGAAATTTTGTTATGACAATAACTATGGTATACATTAATATGCAATTTCTATAATAATTGCTAAAAGTCCATAAAATTTAAAAATAAAATAAAATAAAAAAAGTTTAAAAATTAAAAAAAATAAAATAAAAAAATTTAAAAAAATTAAAATTAAATAAAATAGAATCATTGTTGCAAGATACAAGCGTGATGTTTACATTTCATGCATAATTGCAGGGATATTTGTAACAATACCAATCAGTTCAGTCAACTGAATTTTTTTTCTAGTAGAGTCCGTGCCACTTTTGTAGAGTCCGTGACAATATTAAACTTCACATAATTTTTTTAAGGCAATGGTTGGAAAAGTAATTTATGTTAATTGAGTAGCATGCAATGGGGAATTAGAGCAATGGAAATAACAAGTTCGCTGTTCAATTTGAAATGCCTGAGAAATAAATTAGAAGCCCTAAAATGTCACGGACTCTACAAGTCGTGTTTTGCTCGAGCAAACCCAGACTCAGGATGTGGTGCATTTGTGATCACCTAGTATTTATCACATACCCTCACCATGGTCATGATGTCCAGCTGAAAATATTCAACATTGGATTTGCGTTAAAAATTTACCCCTTGGAAGTTGCATGTAGAGTCCGTGACGCAAAAATATCAAAATTGCCACTTTGAAGCAAGGCCGACACAAAATCCTAAGCACAAATTGAAAACTCTTTTGGAATCTTATACTAGAACCATATAGCTATCACAGAAATTATTATCAACTTGAACTTCTGATATTTTTTATTGACCTCTCGAGGACTGCAATATCGTGGAATGGCCCTACAGTGATCCTGCATACTATAGGTTCACATTTTATCCGGGCTATCCTACTGGTCTAAATAAAAACTCATTAACTATTGTTGCGTGTTATTCTGCTTCTGGGGTGCCTAACTGAGAATCTGGAGTTTGGTTACTCAAATCCACTCCACGGCATAAAGATGTTTCAATATTTATGCGACAAATACAACACCTAGGCCTGGCATAGGCCAACTCGGACAAATGAGTGCCTGACTGTTCCGAGTTGTTGTGAAGAAGTTGAGGGAATTGTCAATCCACCCATCTATTCGAGTCTAAGAAAGTGATAGCAATCGCTTGTACTTCACATATTGTTACATAAATATTATCACGATTCTCAGTTCATGGAAGTGTCGCTGTTTCTATAATATCGACATAGCTTCAAAAGGTGATGGATTCTTATAAGTGATCTTACCTGGAACGCATAATTGAAACTGCGGATTGTAGAATACGGTATCCAAGAGTTCAAAGTATAGGCTATTTATAAATGCTGTGTCGTATACTCAACCGTCTGCCTAGTCGGCAGTTGTCACTCCACTTTATATTTCATATTTGGTCTTCAAGTGACTTAGATTGGTGCGTTGCCGTGTGTAGGCTTACACCCTGCAGCTGAAGTGCGCTGAAAAAGCCGACTTAGACTGCGTGCTTCGTAGGCCAAGTAAGCTATGTGTAGCTATTGAGACCTAGAAAATCTGCCCAACTATAGAGTAAATCAGTATGCTGCAATATAAAACACTTGAGAAACATAAAACATTAAGTGCTTCCTATCCAGTGATAAAACCTTCTCTGTTCCTCCTTCTCTCCGATTTTATACTATTAACATATTCAAGCCTTTCTTCCTGGCTCAAATTTATATAGCCTAACCCCAAATCATTTCAATAGCTCTTACATGTATGTTGCTATTTCGTCAGTTTTTTTATGTCATGTTTCAGGTATGGATACCATACCCGTTGCAGACCTATTCCAAACTTATAGCCTGACAAATGATTTGTACAGCCTTTCCTTGCCTCACGTGACCATTGTTCTTGGAGTTTATCAGTGACTAGGGGGCTAAGCCCCCCCCCCCAAGAAGACCCAGAGTAATTGTTTTACCGCGTAAATGGTATCTTTTCTCGGGCTTAACTCCACGCGAAACTTACGAATGACTAAAAAAGGTCATAAACTTTTTCTCGGCGCCGCTCGTTTTCTGGTCCGAGTCTCATCCCCCAAAATTTAGCCCCCCCCAAGGACGGAAACCAAACTCCGCCCATGATTATCCCTAAAGTTTTCCTACTCGTTACAGGCCTATGCTTCAGCTAATTGACTTGAAGGCTTTTGCACTCCAATGCAAAATTATTCTATAGGCCCACTCCCCCTCAGTTAACAGGAACATTCGTTTTTCTTCCTCATAAACCTCACTGAGCACCTTTCCAAATTAAAGAGCCTTTACAAGTCCTGTGAGCATTTACACGGTCTTCTTAGATCTGTCATAGGCAAAGCAATTGAAATCATGTAATAGACCTATTACAGAAACCAACTGATGCAGAAAGATTTCGAATTTGAACTATCATTTATTTTCATTTAATTGTTTACCAATACAGGCAAATTTTGAAGGTTGTTTTCTCTTCCAATGCAAGGTCACAAACAAATTACTAAGGAGTCCAGTCCCATAATCTTTCGTTTTCACTGATGTAATCACTAATCAGGCATTTAGACATTTGAAAAGCACTAATAGGCTACTCGTTTCGTCAATATTTAAATTTTCACACTTGAACCATACATGTTACGGATACTATTATAATATAGAAAGGTTCAAACAACGAGCGCATATTGTCTGTTGCAAACAGCCACTAACAGTTTAAAGTATTGCAACGCATCAGCTACAACTCACTTCCTCCAAGAATGCCTGTTCAAGAGCTGATGAATCCCGTTGCGTTTAGCACCGCAGAGACTTGATTCAGAAGTTTGTCTTTATAAGTTAACATTGTATCGTCCACAATTTTTTGCTTATCGTAATTCTCACACGTAATGTTGCCGAATGGACAAAACGATCGATAGTGGTGAACAAGAGCAATAGATGCATTTACATCAACATTAAGAGAACCAGAGTTTGGAAATCGAATCCAACAGTAGTGATTGAAGACAGATTTGCATCGACGTGGATCAACAAATGACTTCGTTCCAAACAGATAATCTGAAGGTTGAGCACGATGTCTTAGACGTAAGCTTTGTAAGAATCTCGGTTGAGACTCGTCTTCTGGGAAATACTTGAAGAAATAAGCATTTCTGAATGAATACGTGTGATGGGATTCTGTCAGATGTTTTGAACGGTCAATGTATTGAATCATATCCAGATAATTATTGTGAATTCTTGGAACAATGATTTCATCAAAGTCTACCACAACAATGAAACGATGAGAATACATATTTCGCATCATACAGTCGTTCAGAGAAGCCGGACTACTTAGCCGGACTCCTTGATAACCATAATCTTCGACTGCAGGAGGCATTTGACGAAGGTCAAGTAGTCCTGTTTTTCGATAATAGTCAAATACTCGATCCAATCTACTATCCATTGAACCGTTGTAGATGTTGACTTGTGTTACTCCAAACATCGAATAAGCTTCCATCCATTCCACTATGAGTTCAGACGGAAAATATCCATAGTTTACGTCCAAACAAGCTCCGAAATTGTGAGTCCATTTATCAGATTTCTTTTGATGTATTATTTTCAGAAATATTGTAGACTTCGCACAAAGTCTGGTTGCAATTGAAACATGAGTAGAAATTAAGTTTGAGCTGGTAAGTTGACAAGAGAAGAGATTCTGACTATAGACACTGCTGTCGTTCACTCTCTGGTTTGCACCCGTTGCAATGATTTCAGCCTGTGTGACGAATGGCGTTAGTTCTTGTGAATACCAGACATAGCACCAAAGAGGATTATCAGATAACCGACGAACTCCAAGTATTCGTATCCACGGAAGATCTCCAACTATTGGTCTGTCATCGTAGAAAGCTGAATAGACAACAATCTCTTCATTGCCATCTTGTTGCACTTGCCAATACGTGTGTCGATAACGAATCTCAGACTGCGAAGGTTTATGCAGATTCTTGCAGTGATCATGTCTGGATAAGAAATCGTTTACTGATTGTGTTGCTGATTGGTTGTGCACTTCGGGAGACATCTGGCGAAAGAATCCATCCTTTAAATGTCCTGTGACAGTCTCACTAATAAACAAACCCAGTTGCTGTTGGTTTAGTATGATGACGTATGATGGAATTGAAATCGCTATGACAATGCAAACCGTCCACAGCAGCCTTCTCACTTTACTGAAACAAAAATGCAAAATTGGTCTCTGCAATGAATTGGGACGTCCATACATTGTACGTCACACATGCTTTTGTGTGAGTGTATGCATACGTGTATGGGTGCATGTAGGCTGCTTGCTTAGGCGTGCATGCAAGTAGGGCCTAAGCATTCATGCATGTGTAGGTATAGACTGTTTGTAATAGGTCTTTTTATCCGACTGTATTTTCTCCTTGAGGACAATGATTGTGTCTTCGAGCATAGTGTTGAACGGCGCGTCCTGCTTGGTCAGGCTCATGTTCTGAACCCACTCCTCTTCAAAGGGCTCAGGCAACAGGAAGGCGGCGTTATGAGGCTGAGACTGCGTGCTCGCATTATCCCGAAGGCGAGCACCTTAACCAGGTAAACACCATTGACATCAAGCATCTCATGCTTGATGCGGGAAGCAAAGGTGACTTACCAAGTTGCTGAAAGCACTTTCTTCGCTTACTCCTGCGATCATTTGTCTGGAGCGAACCCCAATAGTCCCAGCGCGTTTGGATGCACTATGTGACCAGATAGCGGGTTCATTGATGGCGTTCTTAAATTGCGATTTCAGTAGGGTCTAGGTCTATATATCGACATGTTTATTTCAAAACAAACCTGCTATAAACGTGTGTTTGCATACAATGTAGGCTATAATCTAATTTCTAGGCTATCACGTGGATAAAAATAAAAATGAGAAAAATTGTTTAAAACAAAGATGATTATGATGATCTTCGTTTATTGATTAATTAATCTGGATGTCGCACCGAATCGAGGTACATGTTACATGAAATATTAGACATAGTCTACAAGGTAAAAAAACACAATAGAAGCTGGAAGCAAAAAACAACGTCCATCCTGTAGCAACTCTAGTCTAAGATAATGCAGTCACCACGACAAATTATTGTCATCTGTAGAGCGTAGGCAAGCGCCGCCCGAAAATAAAGACGAGTAAGTAGCGATGAACTCTGGTGCACAAACGAAGCGTACAGATGAGGACAGGTTGGTCTACTCGTCCGACTGAGAGTCGAATTGAATCTAGAGTCGTCTCCGAACCGAGTAGCATTGATTAGTGAAGACTGCGACGGGCGGACAATCGCAGCTCACGCAGACTGCTAATCTCACCGTAGATTAGCCCGTATGCCATAGAGTCCAACCTGCGGTCCGCATGTGGCCCGCTGAGTGATAAACAAGTGGCCGGTGTCACGAAATAGAGTATCCCCCGTATTAATTGTATCCCCCCAAATTAAAAAAAGTCGAAAAAACCGCTTCCGTGTGTATTTTTCTTTGCAAATTGATTTTCATCTGCTTTGTTTTCAACAATGACACTAACAGGTATGTTTATTCCTACTAGATAATTTGTTTTGCTCTGTTTTAGAGCACTTAAAACATTTAAAACACTTAAAAACACTCAGAGTCACTAAATAAATTCGAGCTACCTTTATCTGAGCATTGCTTAGGACACTTAAAACAATTAGAGTCACTTTAAATTTTGATTACAGCGTAAAAAAATTTATTATGCGCATTTTTCAAAAAAGGGGATAGAATGATTTATCCCTCCGGATAGTAGGCCTATAGACCGGTTAATTCCATCCGGGGGGATAGATTAATTCATCCCCCCGGATAGCTTTCAGGGGTATACTCCGTTTCGTGTCACCGGCCCGCCCGAGCTCACTGATTTTTTTGCACAGTGCAAATGAAATGACAATGAAAGTAAAAGTGGTCGACTTGAATGTTTATTTTTTATTGATATGTTATTATTATCGCCGGTGTCACGTGATATTTTATCCCCCCCCTTAAAGCTATCCGGGGGATGAATTAATCTATCCCCCGGATGGATTTAACCGGTTTAGACTATCCAGGGGATAAACCGTTCTGTATCAGTCTTGCTCAGCTACACTCACCCATAGGCGGAGACCTGGGCCGAGAATTGGGGGGGACGGAAAGACGCGAGATTTCCCGAAAAATTTCTGACGACCGGCGAAATCTCGGGGGAAATTTTTTTATTTTCGCCGCCAAAAAAGTTGATGACTTTTTTTTTTTAGTCATCCGGCCAAATCTCGACGAAATTTCCTATTTTCGCCGCCAAAAAAGTTGATGACCTTTTTTTTTTTTTTTTTTTAGTCATCCGGGCCAAATCTTGACGGATTTGTCTATTTTCGCCGCCAAAAAAGTCTTGACGCTCAAACATTGGGGGGGGGGGGACAAATGCATGGGCCGTCCCCCAACACTTTTATTGGGGGGGACCGTCCCCCCTGTCCCCCCCAGGTCTCCGCCCATGACTCACCTTGCAAACCATCCCAAACCGTTCACTGCTGGCAGATGTGCTAGTGGTTGCGACCGATCCTTTCGATAGATGTGGTTAAATTTTAGTGCTGCGGGTTGCATGGAAACAATCGAACAGTGTTCCCAGAATCCCAAGGCTGACGAAATTCAATGGCGATGTCTTGGGTTCATTCTCGACCTATGGCTATGACTGTCTTTTAGACGCAGGACTCTGGCTTGGACAACCTTTTATAATAGCCAGAGTAGGAGGATGGAAATCCGGGTCCGTCGTAAGGTGAAGTTAAGCAAACAGAAAACTGTGGCTGAACTGAAATAGGAACTGAGTGCCAAGCAAGGGTAAATGACACCTTAATTAAATAGGCCTACCTACTTTTTGTTGCTGAACCATAGGCTACTGAGGCATGCCAAACGTGGCATAGCCCACGTATACTGTAGGGTTATACAAGTCATGCTATTATTCGTTATTATTAATTTTACAATAATATAATCTTTGCACAATAAATTTCAATACGGTTAATAATAATATGGATAGATTTTAGCCGTTGCTCCTGAACTCACAACTGTGGCCCTTGTCTTCAAGAATAATTATTGCTTCTAGGTCCATGGTAATAATAATTATAATAATAATAATATTCCTTTTAATGATTCAATCTGACACACCGCAGAATCATTACAGGTACAGGTTATACGAAATACGGCCCACTATAGCACGACACGCAGGTCGGCTTTACAGCAGTGGGTTCGGTAAATTAACACTAATGGCCTAAGTACTGGATCACTCCTGGTTCGGCCAAGCCAGAAGTGGGAGGGGCTATCTTTATTTTAGCAGAACCCGAGTCAAGCAACACAACAGCAAAGCGCCAATGGCAGCTAACAGAAACTTTAATAAATTAATGCCCTGAGCGAGGCTTGAACCCGGGTCGCGTGGATGACGCTCAGTTTAACGACCAGCGCTGTCTCAACTGAGCTACGTACCCCCCCCCCCCCATGGTGCATGGTACAAAGAAAGGTTGGATAGCACTGCCTTCGGGCATGTCTCTATAATAAGAGACGCCGCATATGAATAGTAGCTTGCAAAAGCAACCTATTTACCTTCTGCTGTCGATTCATACAATAGTATTCAAGGTGTGGCTGTGACGACCTCGGGACAACTCAACGGTAGTCCAAATAGCGTGGACCAATAATATATTTAAAAAATGTTTTAATGCCGTTGCTTTTAGAGGTACCTATGCACCACTCCCCGGGGGGTGAGAATCACGAACTCTAAGCTTAAACACAGTTCTGTCTTGAGTTTTGTTTTTAGCCTGAAGGAAATAATAGATGTTGAAAAAAGTAATGATAAGGATAATAGCACGGCGATACAAATAAGTAATCTTACCCATGCAGAAGCTGTTAGGCCTACCAACCCGGAAAAGTGGGCAGAGGAGTAAGACAGGGCTGCCCTCTATCATCTCTCTTATTCAACATATATATATATATATATATATATATATATATATATATATAGAAGAACTGGTCAGAGAAGCACTAGATGATCTGGAAGAAGGCATAAAAGTGGGAGGAAGATGGATTAAGGCGCTGAGGTTTGCAGACGATCAGGCAATGTTGGCGATAAGCCCGAAGGGGCTGCAAGAAGTGATGGACAGATTGAATGGAATAGCCTACGGCATGAGGATTAATATAAATAATATAACGGTAGCCTACATTAATTTTGCACATCACGCAATACAATAATGCACATAGCAACAAAAGACCATTATTACTGGTATGTCAAATGTTTCTTGCGAGAGTGAGTTTTGAGGGAACTTTCCTCCCTGGAGATGCTTAGAATAAAAACTGGAAGACTGTGTACTGTAGGGCTATAGGCTATAGCAATAAAAAATGCTGGATATTGCTCCCAACAATCTTGACATACTTTACCTGGCTCTCATCGCAGGAAACTGTTAGCATCCGTTTGCTGTTTTAGCACGGGTTTGAATCATCCAATGAACAGTGGTCGAAGTGACTTCTTCTCTGTTGCAATAATATTCGCAAAGCCAGAGATCTTATAACGATGTAGGCCTATTGGTCATAGTTAATACACTAGTCTTGATTGTCTGTACTGGGCATGCTACTAATAGCATAGCCACTCGTTTCAACACGAGCGACAACAGCAAACGCAGCAAATGGTGCACACTGCGGTCTACGTGTACAAACGTCAACACATTATTATTTATTCCATTCTGTTAAGCAGTTTTCGTATTTTCATTGCCTTCCCAGCAGAATGATGCTGATGAAAACTTTGTTGACACTCAACGACTGCGTTTTAATCGACTGAAACGCGTCGATCACGCATCTCTGCGATTTCAGATGATATGCAAGCTCTCAATGTCGTTATGATTTTTAGGGCTTATTGCTGTTCCGTGACAGCTGTGATAGGACTGGTGACGCATAGCCTACCATACCAGGACATGCAGGAAACATTACAGATGTAGGCCTACACAACACATAGATCTATTCAGACATGTACGTAGGCCTATACTTGCCAACATGAACAGTTAATTTCATATTAACTACTTACTAGCAAAGTCAATTTTGGGTGTAGGCCCTAGTCTGGAGAATAAGGATCCAGAAATAGACAGCTGGTACAGTAGGCTAGTCAATTCCAATAAGAAATTGATCTGCATAAAATAATGAAATGGCCGTGTCGTGACCGATCGCGGAAATGCACACCAACACAAACTCAATCATTCCATTCATGAAAACGTAAATAAAATGATAATTACTGCGTTTTACGCCGTGTGCTAAGCAGTTTGGATTGATCGGTTTGGAGAAATGCCTGGTCACAGGTTGCGTCTAATATAGCTGGGCATGCGGGGATCGACTATTGTGTTGTTTGCAACTCATCACACTCGAACTATATATTTTGTTACAGACCATGTCTGTGTAGACTACTAGACCCGCTACGGCCACAACCACACCACACAACACCCCACCACACTCCAACCCCTACCGGTACGCCACCCGAGAAATTGAGGTTTCAGGAAAATTTCCACCCAATCCCACCACCACTCCCGCCGAGACGGACACAGTAGTGAAGGTTTGGAGTGAAAAGCTCAACAACTGTGGAAATGCATTCCGGTCAAACAGACATAATCTTCTCTTTATATATATAGATATTATCCAGGATTAAGTGTATTAACTTCGTTTATTGTGAATGCTTTGGGTCCTTCATTATTGGGTTGTGAGGTGGGGCGAGCAAATGATTGGGGATCAGAGGGTGACTAATGCAGGACCCGGTGTCGCGTGACAGAGTCTTCCCCTAAATGTCACCATACCCCGGAGACTTTACTTCGAAACAGATTGTCCATCGGTGGGTCTGTTCCAGAATAAATTCGCCCCCTCCCGGAGAGAATATTCTGAAATAAAGTCTTCGGGGAAGAGAATATTTCCTCCGTCGACGAAATAAAGTCTTCTCCGTTCAGCGTGAAATGAGGTATGCAGTCGCATAAAATTTATTGATGAGCAGGTCAAACCGTTAGTTTACATAGACTAACCGTTTAAGTCTGGCGCCGTCTCTGCTGTCCTCCTCCTCTTCCTCCATATCCGTAATCGTAATCGTAAACTCTAAATTTCTAAAGCACCACTTGAAAGCCAAGCGCTGGGCACCAGCCTATTCACGAGCGCTGCGTTGAGTTAGAAGGGTTGTCCGTGAGAGTAGTCCGTGGTGGTCCGGGTCGAGTTACCATAGGATCAGAGGGGCGGAACAGCTGCTAAGGTGGGTGTCGTCTGGGCCGGGAATTGGAGGGTGGAGGATCAGGTGAGACAGGGTAAGAGTTCGTGAAAAGGAGTGTCTTAAGTTTTGAATGAAAAGCCCGAGGTGTGATGGATAGAGGAGCCTGAGAAAGGTGGTGTGTGATTAGTAATGATGGAGGAACTGAAAAGGATCGGAATTCAGGAGGTAAATCATTCCAAAGGCGTGGTACTGAGCTGGATTAGGCTCGGTTGGAGAACTTGAGATGACTTGTGACCGGCGGTCTAGAGAGTGTAAGGCAGGCGGATGATCGGGTAGAACGGGTAGGCTGGATGGTGAACAGTTTGCGAAGATATCTGGGCTGGGAGCATTGTAAAGAGTTGTAGGTTAAGGAGAGAACTTTGAAGTGGATTCGCTCTGGGATTTTCAACCAGTGAAGTGACTTGAGGAAGGGGGTGATGTGATGATGTCTGGGTGTTCTGGTGACGGTTCTAGCTAGAGAATGTTGAATGAGTTGGAGGCGCTTAAGTTGTGAAGAGTCAAGGTTTAAGAACAGAGTTGCAATAGTCAAGTTTTGAGTGGACGATGGACGTCGCAATGGTGGAAGCAGTTTTGAAATCGAGCATAGGTCGGATGCGACGGAGGTCCCGGATGTGCATGAAGCAGGAACGCGAAAGGTTAGAGATGTCGTCATCCCCTCCTCCAATAATTATTTTTTCCTCTTCACTCTTCGCTGTTAATAAGCCCTTGACGATCGAACATTAATAATGACATGTCTACGATCTCGCGCGGACCATGTGGTGACAGGATGCACAGCTCTCGTTCTTAAAAACAGCCAGCGCCACCTGGTCGACGCCGAGAGAAATTTATCCTATGATACGTAAGACACTAAAATCGGGGTAACAGGAAAACGACCTGTCGGCATCAGATGCAATTAATCTTAACACCTGAAGCAAGATTCTTTTCATAGGCGGCACCTGTGACTGATCAGCTAAAACACAGGCCAGACGAGAGGGGCAGAGTGATAGCCTAAATGTCAAGGGACCCGGCCAATGATATTTCAGTTCTAAAAATAATCCCCAATTTCAATTCTAATTCAGTTCCTCAAGGCTCCAATTTCACTTCTAGCCTAATTCTATTCCTTTTCTGAAAATAATTCCTATTTCAGTTCTAACTCAAGTTCTGAAAAATTAGCCTAATATCAACCTACTTTAAGTTATGAAATAATTTCAGTTCTGATTCAAGTTCTTAAACAATTTCTGTTCAAGGGCCTTATTCAAGTTTTAAAATAAGTCAGTTCTTTCCAATTCCGAAGACTTTTTTTATTATTTTTATTTTTTGCAGATTCAGTTAATCAAAGAATATAGAAATATAGAAGATACATAGACTAACCGTTTAGTCTATGAATCTTAGGCCTACATAAGAATATGAAAGCGCAACAGATGCAATGGGCAGTTTCAACTTGTAGCCTAATATTGTCACTGGCCGGATGTCCTAAAGTCAAATACTTTAGTTCAGCTTAAGAAACACTCTAATTAATTAGTAATTTCCAAACACTTGCGCATTCTATTGCGAATCCGGCAGTTTGCAATCCTTGCAAAGAAAAGCGCGCTATCAAATTGCTAGAAGTCCCACATACAGTGTTGACTAGGGGGTGTTTGTGTGTTTGAACACCCCCCGTAATGGAACAATGTAAAAATGAAATAATGCAATTTACTAGCGCATGATATAAGAACTACAATGTGCAATGTATTGGCCATTCAGGGCCCGCTTTGAGAGCTCACGACGTTTCTCCAAAGCTCCTAGTCTATGATGTTAGTCAGGCTGTTGATTCGGTTGCTTGTCGTGACATAAAAACTGTCGCCGCAGTTGCTTGTGGGCTTGCTCACGGTCGAGTAAACACCCTCCCCGACCCCGAACTAACATCCTGGCTACGGCCTTGCACTTAGTCCTGACACTATGCATATTGATTTTCCAGAATTTTAACCTTAAAGATATTGGACTAAGACTCCCGAAACTGACGGTTTTTATACAGATCCGCTCATTTTCTTGAACAACAAGCTTTGTCAAAGTAAACCGCGGGTACACCGGAGGTTGAACAAAGGTGAAAAATTTTACTTAGCAAAATACCATTCAGCAGATTACCGATCTCAGGGGCTCTCGGAAATGGATTGTCTGACTAATACAGACAACGAATCACGAAAATCATCAGAGTGTAGTAATTTCCGTTCTGAATATAATTCCTAGCTACATTTATATTTTCAGTTCAATGAGGCTTGTTTGCTTTTAATTCCATTCTCGTTCTCAAAATAATTCCTACTTTTCGTTCTCATTCTCGTTAACAGAAAATCATAATTTTACCTCCAATTTGTATATCCGTTAACGAAAATATCACTTAGCCCGGCAACTTTTGGGGCGGGCTGGGTAATTATAATTGTATGAAACATACACGTTTTCCAGGGGCAACGTGGGAGAGGAAGACCAAGCAGGAATTGTAAGGAGACCGTACGAGAGGATCCACAGATGACGTCGGAGGAAGCTGTAGGTGTGCAGCTGACGGACGGAGGAGAATGGAGAAGCTGCGGAGTTGTCCGATGTGCAGTCCTGCACGGGAAGGACTAAGGCCTAAGGTAAGGACAAACATACATACGTGCATACATATACATACATACATACATACATACATACACACATACATACATACATACACACATACATACATACATACATACATGCATACATACATACATACGTACATACGTACATACGTACATACATACATACATACATACATACATACATACATACATGTATACATACATACATACATACATTCATACATACATACATACATACATACATACATACATACATACATACATACATGCATACTAGACTGGTCCACGAGATAATGGTAAAAAATAATCTTTTTCAGAACTAGTCTCCACAAGTTTAAATCTGTTCTACCTCGCCTAAGTGAGATGTGGACCAAATTTGAAGCAGATTGGAGCATGTTTAGAGGGAGCTCAAGGTCAAACAATCTACCCTTGAAAGGGTCACTCCATGTCAGTTCAACCAGACCTTCCCACCCTGATTTTTAAATTTTACTGAAAATTTACCATGTATTTGCCCAGCATTTGGGGGGCACATATACAAAATTTCATTGAGATATTTAGAAAACTGGCTGAAATAGGCCTATACCATATTAAAGTGAGCAGCTAGACGAAAATTTGCATCAAATTGTACGGAATGTTCTCTGAAGCCACATTCAACATAAAATAACTTAAGAAGTGGAGCAGATAGAAGCATAAGGTTTCCATTGCTGCTGCAGAAAGTTGGTGGTGACCACCAAGCTTATTATAATGACTGTCTATTGAGTAGAGACTTAACAGGACAGCTGCCAATATGCCTGCTCATAACTCGAAAACTGCATTTTCTTGAATTTACCTGAGAAACGGCAACTGCAAGAAATCTGGTGTATGTTCATATCCTGATGTCGCAAGTAATTAGCTACTACTAGATTTACCTGTCTTTAGTGTTTAATTGCAAATAAAGTGATACGGACGTGCTTAACTTTGTCAAACTGGTGATCGGGAGTCAATCTTATCGCTGCTTAGTGGAAATTGTAATAATGGCGAAGAGAAGAAGCGGCGTTGAAGTTTGGTCAATGTGGAAGGACACAGAGTAACTGTCAGGGTCATCTTCCAACGAATGAGAACGTTCTCCGACTTCTAATGCTCTTTCACGTCCGTAGAAAGTCTGCACTCAAAGAAGCAGCAGCTTTGACCATTTCAAAGTTGTTGAAATTTGGCAGAGAACGAATTCCACATCAGAGAGGCTGAAGGCATGGACATGAAGGTCATCGACAATGTGTCACTGCTCCGGCATGGGGTGGGAAAACTGCGACCCGGCAAGCAACGAACAGTAGACGGAATTGCAGTATTCATCACAAGAGACGGAGAAGCGACCTTACTGGGAGTCCAAAAATTGACCGTGGAACTGTTCACAAACAAGCCGAAACCCCTTTGAGAAAACTGGATGACTAGGGTGTCTCCACCGTCTCCAGAATCAAGTTCGTGTAAGTGTTTGACACCACTGTCGGCAATACTGGTCTGCACAATTTTGCCTGAAATATTCATTGAGAATTCGCTCGAGCAAGAATTACCATGAGAAGCTTGTCACCATCAGGTCATGGAACTTCCACTTGCTGCTGCTTTCGAATCTTTGTTTTGACGAGCTGGATACATTAATTTATGTTCAAGAGGTACACGCAAAGCATAGGCCAAAATTGAAATGGCGAAATTTTAATTGGTTTCTGATTCTGGAAGGCGACTCTGGAAGGATACCATCAACAAGAAGACTCTGATTTGTTTGACAGCAGAATTTGAATGAATGTCAAAACACTGCTGATAACAAACCGCCTTTCTACGATCCATCAATTCTGTTAACTGCCTCAACCGTCCTTCGAAACCCCTTGGCTCTCTTGGCCTTGCATGCTGCTTCACATAGAGAACTACTGTCATCTTTGGCATTCCTGGCTTGAATGGAGATGGGAAGACCAAAGCTTTCCTGGTAAAGAATCCTAAAAATTACAATCCCTTCAATGATGATCTCGCATCGGTCATGACAGTTGCGAACGGCTCTGCTGAGCAAGCCATTGCTTTGTTGAAAGTCTTTTTCTTTGCTCGTGGTTGGGCTGGGAGCACCTCTGAGTAGTTTCTTGAAGGGGCGTTATATAAATGCTATGAATGAATGAATGAATGAATGAATGAAACAGTACAAGTCATCACTGAAAAAAATGAAGAGCAGAGGCAGTTTCTTCTTCAGCTGGTGAAACGCCACAGGAAGACCTATTCGTTCTGCTCCAAGGTCAGATTGATGAAGATTACAGAGGACAGTGAATGACCCTGAAGGTGCTATTCAGGAAGAGTTCTAGTGTGTCTATATCAACATCGTACATTTTGAAACCCTTTATATTTTTTGGCCGCAATTTTATGATTTAACTCAACTCAAAAATGTTCTCTGTTCTTCAATGGAGATTACCAATTTCATGCCTTCAATGGTGAAAATACAATGACCTTGAGCGCCCTCTAGATATTCACCAATTGCTCTCAAATTTGGTGGATGTGATACTGGGCAGACATAGAACAAAAATAGGGTTGTGGAGCATAACTCTGAGGAAGTTCATGTTTTTGGACCAGTCTAATGCATACATACATACATACATACGTACATACGTACATACGTACATACATACATACATACATATATACATACATACATACATACATACATGCATACATGCATACATGCATACATACATACATACATGCACGCATGCATACATGCATGCTTGTATGCATGCATGCATGCATGTGTGCATGCATGCATACATTGCATACATTCATACATGCATACATTACATACATTATATACATTGTAGGCTACATGAAGATACATACATACGTACATACATTATGCGAACATATAAATTTACGACTACGTAATGTAGCCTATAGGCCTGCACACGCACACACACACACACACACACACACACACATTGACGCACGCACATATTCATGTCGGCCATGCAATGTGCATACATCAACTCATAATGAATTCAGTTCGTATTCAAACTACACACGTAGGCTATACGTTATACAATACATACGCGAGAAAACATTAAATTTACAAGATCGTGGGACACGCGAGTGACGATGACGTGCTGCATACGCGTGACCAACCGTCTGCTTCTAATGAGACAGACCGTCGTGCATGTGCGTGTGAAAAGCTTCACCAACAGGTGTACACAGCTCCTAATGCAAACGGATTTTTTCACCAACATAACATTATTGTTCCCGTCGTTATCCAGCGTCATCAGTGTCATCAACGATAATCAATTAGCAGTCAGTCAAACACAGAGGAGTACCGGTACTGAACTGTTTTGCAAGGTTCTTAGGGCGACGCTGTTGTTGCATTATTTTATCTGCGGAACTACAAGTGACCCGAATAAATAATTCAGATAAAAGATTCCGTGTCATTAAGAATTCCCGGTTTGTGCTGAGACGTGTGTAGAAATTTATCGTAGAATAAAAGTAGGTCTAGTTCGGTTCAGCATCTCTGATTTCGTGATGACGATGCTCGGAATGGAATGGTGCGGTTGCTGCAGCAGAGCAGTTGTCTTCTTTTTCTGGTTCATCCTCCTGATTCACGTAAGAGAATCTTCGCAGCAGCGTGTACAGTCGCAGAATGACCAGGGTACAACAGGTTTGTCCACATCATTAAATGCTCACAGCTTCTCTTTCAATAACAGCAAAGTCTATCTCTGTTATACATTGCCGCGTTTTTTACAGTCAATTTCCTTGCCATTAAACAAAAATACGATATTTCCCGAATTTCCACAAAATTGTAGAATCCCATAGAAATCGCTGCAAGAGTAGAATGGCTGTACGGAAAATAGAGCGGCGCCAGAGCCATCTATACCTATAAAATCTAGGGTTACCATAAATGCTCAGATGAAAAAGAGGACACACAAAATGCTCATCCGGTTGCAATCCCGTAGCCGGATCCTAGTGCTACGCCAAAGTTAAGTGCTGTACAAATATACGTAACGTTAGACTACACAAAATTGTGTTCTTATTGTACATGGTTTCAATTTAAACTTCATTGAGTGAGTGTTCAGTATTCCAGCACTTCAGTAAACATTACATTGCTGTCACTGACTGTACGCAGAAATAAATCTGACAGATTCGTCGCTTTTCGAACCCAGCGTTACTAAAAAATTTGGTTACTTTGGTATATGAAGTTTCCCGAACACTCTTAACATACTTCGGCGTTTCAACATGCGCCTTTATATCCTTGCAGTGCACCCTTATTGGCAACTGACATTTATAAGTTCCGCTGCCGCATGTCAAACATTTATCTTCCCATCTATAACGACCTGCTCAAAAACACTTACGTTTCGGTATTTTTTATGTCAATTTTTTTCGTTAAATTTAAAAATTAATTATTTTATTTAGATCTACAATTATCATTACTCGTAACTCGCGTTATATTTATGCGTTTGGTTTACAAAAACCGCATCAGGGACCGGAAATCCAATGGTAACCATATACCAATGAGGTAAATATTGCTGGAACGCGTGTTAAGTTCACGGAACGGTCTAGGCCCCTAGTATATAACACGGAAAAGTAAGATCGATCGATCGATCGTGGACGGAGAGGAAAAACCCGGACAAAAGCCATATTTTCGGAAAGCCGCCCGGACGCCCGGACAGGGACCTAAAAAGAGGACATGTCCGGGGAAACCCGGACGTGTGGTAACCCTAATAAAATTGGAAATCCCATATCGTATCCTTGAATAAAACTTCTTATCCACGCGACCGATTTTTCCCAATACTTGCAAAAATACTTTTTAGCACCCAATAACAAACCATAAGGGGTTCGCGATTCAAAACTCTTACCTTTTTCCGAGTTTGAAACATTTCATTTTCTTGCCAAATTGCTTTCAACCATTAAACAAACTTTGAAAGTTGAATCTATCGATGATTATATTGTTGAGTGAAACCAATACATTAATGACGTCATGACCGAACTTATTCTTATAGCGCGATATGCCGTTAATTAATATCATACGACACGTATCAGTATTTAAGACGCAATGAAGGGCGGCGTGGAAGCGGGGTCAGGCGTGGCAGGGGACGGAAATCGAAATTTCCCAGGCGTGGGAGCGGGGGTCAGGCGTGGCTGGGAACTAAAAACCGAAATTTCCCGGGCAACGCCGGGTAATTCAGCTAGTAATTTATATGGAACAATGATACATTGATGATATTATTATGTATCATACCCATGACATGTGTGTATTGAAACCTTACTTGAACCCTATAGATATAGTCCCTCCACATGTTGTGCGCACATTGGGCAATACAGGTCTTCCATCCTTCTCTGTCCTGAGCAGCTCCGGCAGCCTCCTACCACGTCAGCCCTCCAGTTCTTTCTTGGTGGGCACCCCGTCATAATAGCCCGGTCAAAACAGCCCCGTCAAAACAGCCCCGTCATAATCGCCCAGTGACAAAATAGCCCCGACATAATCACCCTTGGACAAAACAGTCCAGAAAAAAGTCAGTTCCCGACAAAATTGCCCCGTCGAAATAAGCCCGTCAAAACAGCTCGTGTAAACAGTTCCGTGAAAATAGTCCAGTCATAGACGGCACGGACAATTCGTGCATATAAAATACCTTCATCCAGCTTCGATTTCTCAAGCGTTTTTTCATTAATCCATCTTCTATTTCAGACATATAAAATACCATTATCCAACTTCGATGTCTCAAGCGTTTTTTCATTCATCCAGCTTCTATTTCAGACATATAAAATACCTTCATCCAGCTTCGATTTCTCAAGCGTTTTATCATTAATCCTGCTTCCATTTCAGAAATATTAAATACCATCATCCAACTTCGATTTCTCAAGCGTTTTTTCAATCATCCAGCTTCTATTTCATACATATAAAATACTTTCATCAAGCTTCGACTTCTCCAGCGTTTTATCATTCATCCAGCTTCTATTTCAGACATATAAAATAGGCTACCTCAATTCAAGGATCAAGGTATTTTATATCTCAAATAGAAGCTGGATGAATGAAAAACGCTTAAGAAATGGAACCTGGATGAAGGTCTTACATATACGAAACAGAAGCTGGATGAGTGATAAAACGCTTAAGAAATGGAAGCCGGATAGATGTGTTTATAATATATTTATCTTAAACAGAAGCTGGATAGATGATCAAACGCTTGAGAAATAGAAGCTGGATTAAGGTTTTATAGATCTTAAATAGAGGCTGGAATAACGAAAGGGATTAAATCCGACTTCTATTAATAGTTCTATTTACCAATGCGATCATTTCCGGAAGCCATCTTAAACTTTATCAGCATTATTTTCATCAATTCGGCTGCCTTAAGACGTTAACCAATTAATGCCCAACTTTTTCGGATCTCATACACAATTTAGACCTGTAAAATCCCATGCCAGAACACGAAATATAGCTTCAGTTTTGAATGGGTTGCTGCAGTTTTGTCCTAATATGGTTTTGAAGTCATGTTCCACTTGTGGAACATTGGGCACATGCAATACCCATTATTTGTTATATGCAACTTCAACATCGCATTCATCAAACAATTTTTATGAACACAAAAGAGTATATAATAGATGTTCAATAATACTGCTAACTACACTGTTTTCATAGCTATGTCGTGACTGTAACAAGCTATAGCCTAGGTCTAGTTGCTATGGAAAATCATGAAGCAAGTGTTGTTTCGGACATCTTTTTCACTGCTCCAGTAGAGGCGTCTTCTTAGCACTGTGCTATAACCCGGGATCAACAAAATTCCAACTACTATGTATGTATGTATGTATGTATGTATGTATGTATGTATGTATGTATGTATGTATGTATGTATGTATGTATGTATGTATGTATGTATGTATGTATGTATGTATGTAATATGTATGTATGTATGTATGTATGTATGTATGTATGTATGTATGTATGTATGTATGTATGTATGTATGTATGTATGTATGTATGTATGTATGTATGTATGTAATATGTATGTATGTATGTATGTATGTATGTATGTATGTATGTATGTATGTATGTATAAATGTATGTATGTATGTATGTATGTATGTATGCATGTATGCATGTATGTATGTATGTAGCGAACCAGGTTGCTACTAGCTACCTTACTTATTTACTTAAGTAAGGCCGCTATTTCTATTGCGAATTCATGGGTGCTATGCTTAGCGCAAATCGATGCGGTCATCGCTATATTTAGCTTCCCCATGCATTTACCAATGGAATATTCCGCCACGTGCGATTTCTGATTGGTTGGACATCACGCGATGTTTTAGGCGCCAAGAAGCGGTCTTCTTAGGCAAAATTAACGCGCAAACTGTCAGTCTGGACACGGAAACCGAACGGGTGACACCTATGTCGATCGATTTCTTAAATTGTGGTAAAATTACACAGATCCGGCTCCGGCAAGTTTCCAGAACCAGGAGGACAAGGTTCCTTTGGTAATTGGTTTGTCGATAAATGATGGTGAATCGTTTCGGGCACCATTTAAAGAAATAATCGAAATTTCATGGGAGAAATTGTGACGTCGGCTGAAGACAAAATAAATCTTACAAGACGGGAAACGTGGATCGGCTGTCTTGAATATATCAATGGAACAGGGAAGTATTGCCATGCTAACCTATTGAGCTCGAACCAGAATTAAGTGTAAATCGATAAAACGTGCATTGCTAATTTTTGACGCTGTTTAATTGAATCTACTCAGTCTCTGAACTGGGAGAATAAATCTTAAATTAGTAAATGAGCATAGTTAGTATTTAGAAGACCTTGATAGCGACCCATTACTATTGATATCGTTTCTACTACTGTACAAATAATTGATAATGAGCGACGGACAGTCAACCTATTAATTGTACAATAAATAACGCTTAAATAAGGAAACTGTGTATTAATTATTGCTATTAAAACCCGATGGACTTAGACAGTGTACTGCAGACGGAAACAGGACAAGAGGAGGACAAGAGATGTCCTGAGGAAACGGTTGATATGGAAACGACTGACCATTCAGCAGACCCTGACCTGGTTTTGATATACCGACAAATGGCAACTATAGAACAATTTATGGAGCGCCAGGGTGATATTCTAACCAGTTTAACGGATGAATTAGGCCAGGTTTCTGTACAACAGGGCAGACTGAATTCTCGCCAAGAAGAGAATGAGGCAAGAGTTAAGTCCCTAACTGAAAGTGTAGCGGGTGGTGGAGCTAGGGGAAATGTTGAGGGATCGAACCCAGATAAGCACCCTATCACAGGGGCTGTTGTGCTCTCAACAGACACCGTGTACATATGTCCGATACCGGCTCATCCTGAGGAAGGTAACCAGAGAAGCTCACACCCTAGGTTAGGACTTGAACCGGCTACCATTGACAATAAAAAAAACTTACAGGGAAGGGTGGGGCACCTTACCGACCAGGAAACCCTTGATCTGGGACCCAGACTCCCTCAACAACGCCCAGGGGAGCGCACAGCAGTGGAACCCATTAATTGGGCAGGAAATAGTTATGGACAGCTGGCGCCCCCGCGCGTAACAATTGGCACCAGCAAGTGGGATGAAAGTACAGGAGGTCCTAGAGAAAAGGGTAAAATAATAATGGGTCCTAGATTTAGTAGAGCAGAAGATTTATGGGAAAAAGTGGAAAATGGAAAAGAAAATTTTCCACAAGATGATCCAAGAGGAAGGGATGTACAGATGAAATACTTTGGTGCTAGACCAAGGGATTTACAAGGTCAAGGTCAAGGTCAAGGTCAAAGAGTAAATACAACTGACATGTTGCATAGTCAAACAATAGACTATTATGATACAAATGTTTTGTATAGAGATTTTGACTTTGAAAATTACATGCGTCGAAAACAAGATAAATTGGTTAAACATGGAATTGAATATAAATCTGATAACGATGATTCAGAAATTACCGACTTGCGAGCGCTACATAAATTCGAACTAGAAACAAAAGCGTTAGGTGTAGAGCAAAATGAGGGTAAAACTTGTACTAATCCCAGATTTCTAGTTTCAGATGGAAAAATGGGGATTCTTCGTTGCTGAGCGACGACCACGTGGTATCATGGGATGCACATCCTCGTCAGTCAGCGACTGCTACCCCATGGGCTGCCACCTTTTCCCCCTCGTCGGTTCCTGAAACAGAAAAATTCCGGTCACCGAGTAACACGCTGTCACTTGTGACCGCTTCAGTCACCTCGGCTGCCATTGACTTCCGTTTCTGCGAGTCGGAAGCGGAATCCAAAAGAATCCCTACCATCGTCGCATCGGTCCCTCAGATGTTCACGTACACACCTGCTCCGAGCCGGCCGATTATGTCCATGGTTTCCCTGTCGTCGGAAACCCAAGTCACGCACAGCTACGAATACATACATTGGGCTAATGGTCAGCCCATGTATGCGTCCTACAGTCGGAAGATGGTTCCACCTGTTCCAGTTTTCCCTGTCTACGCAGAAGCAGTTTCCCTTCCGTTCCAGATGCAACCGTGGCCCACGACGAGCACAGTTCTGGAAAATCCTGTCATGCAACTGGGTACATCGTCAGAAATGTTCAGCTCGGCCAGTTTGAATGGGCAAGACAATCATCTGAAAACAAAGGAAGGAAGGATGGTCAGTCTCCCTTCCACAGAAATTCGAGCCGCGGTTGAAAAACAGATATCAACTGGTGGTCATGTAACTTCATCATCCAGCACAGAAAAAGAAGAAGCTACCGAGAATGTTCCGACCTCAGCCGCCGACTCAATGAGAGAAAAGGTGAGATCGCATATGAAACTAGGTCATTATAATGGGAAAACGTCAGTGGAAGTGTTCTTAAAAAAATTTGAAGTGTGTTCCAAGAACAATCGTTGGACAGAAGACGAAAAACTAGCACAACTGACCTGCGCACTGGTTGAACCGGTAGATCAACTTCTTTATGAATTTGACTCTGATACAATTACCACCTGCGCCGACTTGATGGACAGGTTGAGGCTAAGACATGGGAGCACTGACCAAACGGTTTTGTATCAGACCCAACTAAGTGCTCGCAGACAGAAGGGGGGAGAAGATCTGGGTTCTTTGGTCCAAGACATAAGAAGATTAATGATTCTGGCATTCCCAGGACCGAGGTCTACACACAGCGAAACTATCGCGATCAAAGCTTTCCTTGATGCTTTACGAGATAAAGAGGTAGCCTTAAAAGTGAGGGAGCGAGAACCGGTCACCCTAGACAGTGCATACAAAACGGCCATGAGACTGGAAGGCTACCGCAGAGCTGATGAAGATGGCATGGACCGCCAAGAACGACGTCCAGGCCGAATCAAAATCGTAAAGGAAAGTGATGAAACAGGAGATTGCGATACGAAAGAATTTCGCGAAGACATTGCTCGTCAACTCAAGCAATTGAGTGACAGAATGGACTGCTTGCTAAAGACCTCATCGACCGAAAAACAATATCCGCGATGGCAACCGCAGAATACCTCTTCAGCAGGGAGAGGCACAAACTATATGAATCAACGATGGAACCAGAAACCGAATGAAAACCACCGAAGGACAACCGACAGCCGTCGCTGCTTCAAATGCAACCAGGTTGGACACTTGGCCCGGGTTTGTCCTCGCAGAATAAACTCTTCGTCAACTGGAGAACAAGATGAATCCGAAGGACCTGGGGTGAGTAACGCTAGACATGTAAAAGGAAACAGTGACGCTTATCTGTCCGTGACAATTAGAGGGAAGAAATTGCTAGCTTTGTTAGACTCGGGTAGTGAAATGACATTATGCCCTGCGTCGTTAGTGGACTCGAAAGAAATTATCGGTTCCAGTCAACTATTACAAGCTGCTAACGGGTCTGCAATTCGTGTAATGGGAGAAACTGTACTGAAACTGAAAATTGAAGGGCAAGCCTTCGAAATCCCTTGTCTGGTAACTGAACAGGTTACCGAACTGATTCTTGGACTCTCTTGGATGGTGAAAGAAAATGTCCTGTGGCATATGGGAAAAAGATGGGTTCTCGTGCGGAACCTTTGGTT
The DNA here is from genome assembly GCA_949752735.1 of Lumbricus terrestris. Taxonomy (NCBI): domain Eukaryota; kingdom Metazoa; phylum Annelida; class Clitellata; order Crassiclitellata; family Lumbricidae; genus Lumbricus; species Lumbricus terrestris. The sequence continues at coordinate 93,884,191 of OX457036.1, forward strand.
CACTGTTCATGGTAAACCCCGTTCAGGGTTATGCCGAAAAATCGTGGTTTCTCGAGATGTTCAAGTACCGTCAAATAGTGAAATGGACATAACTACACATGCGGTGTTACCGAATCTGAAAGTGGTGACTACGCGATGGGCTGTCCGGCCCCAACTGTTAGACTCTGGACTCATTTTAGCCGGAACGCTGCTTCCACACCGGACGTTCGACCTGCCACTTCGGGTCATGAATCCGACCGGTCGACCCATCTGGATAAAGAAAGGAATCCACTGTACTGCTGAGCCGGTCATCGTGGCAGACGAAGAGCCACCCACGACTATCGAGTCCATTCGTGCAATCATCACGGAGACACCGAGGAAGCCAACCGAAGACGAGGTTGCCAGGATCCTAGCCCCCTTGTGGAAGGAGAGTGCCTCCGACGTACCGGAGGAAGTACAGGAAAGATTACAGAGAATCATCTTGGATCATCAGAAAGCTTTCTCCTTAAATGAATGGGACTTGGGGTTTACCGATGCGATTCAACACGAGATTGAGACGGGAACGGAAAGTCCTGTTAGGCAATCGCTGCGTCGGCAACCACTAACTGTATTACCCATCATCGACGAACAAGTGAATCAGATGTTGCAGCAGCGACTTATCGAACCCTCCGCTTCCGCTTGGGCCAGTAATGTGGTTATGGTCACGAAGAAAGACGAAACCCCGAGATTTTGCGTAGATTATCGTGCAGTGAACACTAAGACTCGGAAAGACGCCTATCCGCTACCCCTCATCGGCGAAAGTCTCGACACGTTGGCCGGGGCGAGGTGGTTCAGCACTTTTGACCTTCGTGCGGGCTACCATCAAGTCGCGGTACATCCCAGGGACCGTCATAAGACAGCTTTCATCACCAGAAGAGGAAGTTATCAATTTCGAGTCCTACCCTTTGGCCTCTGTAATTCGCCGGCCACCTTCTCACGAATGATGAACCTTGTGATGGCCGGACTGAACTTTGAGGTATGCCTCATTTACTTAGACGACATTATTGTGTTCGCCGAAGATCTGGAGACACACCTGGACCGATTAACACAGGTGCTGGAACGTTTGGCCAAGGTGGGATTGAAATTGAAACCGTCCAAATGTCATTTGCTACAGCGACAAGTACTTTTCTTAGGACATGTGATCAGTGAACAGGGGATCACGACTGACCCAGAAAAGACAGCTGCTGTGAGAAATTGGCCGACTCCAAAGAACCTTAAAGAGGTGCGAGGTTTTATCGGGTTATGCTCGTATTACCGGAAGTTCGTCCCCGACTTCTCTGGAACCGCCAAGCCGCTGCATGCCCTGACAAGAAAAGGATGTCGGTTTATCTGGTCCGATGAGTGCGAAATGGCTTTCTCCCAGTTGAAGCAGCTTCTTATTGAGGCACCCATACTAGCCTTACCATTGGATGAGGGAATGTATGTGCTGGACACTGACGCATCAGGAGAGGCCATAGGAGCTGTCTTAGCACAAATTCAGGGAGGACAAGAAAGAGTCATCTGCTATGGAAGCCGCCTCTGTTCGAGAGCTGAGCAGAATTACGATGTAACAAGGAGAGAGCTTCTTGCAATAGTGTATTTCCTAAAGACCTACCGGCCGTACCTGCTGGGACGGCGCTTCCCTCTTAGAACGGATCACTCTGCGCTTCAATGGTTGAGGAGGACTCCTCTTCCCATCGGACAGCAAGCGCGATGGCTGTCCATCACCGAAGAATTTGAATTCGACATCCAGCACCGGGCAGGGACGGCACATCGAAATGCAGACGCTATGTCCCGCATTCCACCACAAGTACAAGCTGTTCGGGAACTGCGAGACTTCTCTGATGGGCTAGCCGGCTTACCAATAGATTGGAGTGGAACTGTCATACGCGACGAGCAAAGAACCGATACTGATCTGGGCTGGGTGATTCAGAGGAAATTGGACTCAAGTGATCCGCCTTCTTATGAAAACGTAAGGAGTCAGAGCGGAGCCGTAAAGAACCTAATCTCCCAATGGCCGCAGTTGGAGTTGAGAGATGAACTGTTGGTACGGAAATGGCTGGATGCAGAGGATGGCAAAGTCGCTACCTACCAGTTGATTCCACCACCTAATCGTCGGTTGACGTTGATCCAGCTGTCGCACGAAGGAATAACTGGAGGGCACATGGGAATCAGACGAACCTTGTCCCAGCTACAGAAAAGAGCCTACTGGCCGGGGTGGCGAGAAGACGTTCGAATGGCACTGAGACGGTGCACACCCTGCGCTCAGTATTTCCGAGGCAAACCGCCCAAACAAGGACGACTGCAGTCCATGATCGTAGGAGCGCCCATGGAATGTTTCGGAGTGGACATCACCGGACCGCATCCCACCTCCAGCAAAGGGCACCGGTATATCCTGACGGCTGTCGACCACTTCACGCGCTGGGCGGAGGCACACCCGATCCGCAACCAAGAAGCAACCACTGTGGCCCGTGTCCTTGTGAAGGAAGTGTTCTGCCGATTCGGGTGCCCACGCCAGATCCTGACGGACCAAGGGCCCTGCTTCGAAGCGGCCCTGTTTCAGGAACTGTGCCGTCTCCTCCAAATCGACAAAATCCGTACCACCCCCTATAAGCCGAGCACGAACGGCGCTGTTGAAAGATTTCATCGAACCCTGAACGCACTCCTGGGAAAGGTGGTAGCCCAAAACCAGCGGGATTGGGACGTACATCTGCCCTACGTCCTGGCAGCCTACCGAGCCAGTGAGAGTGAAAGCACCGGATTCACTCCGAATCGGCTGTTTCTGTCGAGGGAATTGTGCATGCCTATTGATTTAGTGCTTGGGGCTGTTCGGGACATGAATACCTTGCTAAATGTGGATGATTTTGTTGCAAATCAAATTGAAAATGTACAAACAGGTTTTGAAACCGCCAGGAAAGTTATGCAGCGCCAGGCAATTACTAGGAGTGCCCGCTATAATTTGAGGGTCAAACCGGCCACTTTCTCCATTGGGTCCTGGTTTGGTATTTCTACCCGAGGCGGCGACCTGGGGTAAAAGAAAAATGGAGCAAACTTTACACTGGACCCCACCGAGTTGTAGCACAACTGAGCCCGGTTCTCTATAGAATACAGAAATCGGCCCGGTCACAAGCGAAGTTGGTTTATGTTGATAAACTTAAGCCGTACGAAGGAGAGACCCCTAAGGATTGGGATATGGACCTTAACCCCGACCCGGTTGGGCCAGTTGACCTGGAAGCTTTGGCGGAGGCCCATGATTCGGAAGAAGAGGAAATGGGACTCCCTCAGAGACCACGTAGAAACATTGTACGGCCTCGGCGATATAGGGAGTAAGGTTGTAATGTAATGTAATGTGATAGGGTAGACCTGTCGCATAATGGCGACAAGTTGTGAATAGAGAATAGAATCTTCTCTGCTTCAGTTGTGTTTTTGATGATCTGTAGTGTGACCTTGAGATTTAGGTTTACATTTTTATTTTAATGTGCGTTGATATATTGTGCTTTCTTACTGTGTAACTATGTGAAAGTGATTACAGTAATGAAGTGTAATATGATGATAGATGTTAAGTAAGAATGCATAGTTTTCTTTGTGTGAAGTGTAGCTTAAGTGTTTCAGATCACCTGTGTGTTTTGATATAAGCAGATGATTTTTAAACTGGCGTTTAGTAGTAATTGCATGCAAGTAATGCAGTGTAATGTAAGGTTACAAGGCCATGTAATAGGCATAAGCTCCAGCTGATGCCTAAGTGTTAGTCCTGTAGGTAGAAATAAAATATTTAGTTGCTAAATTGGTATAAATATTAGAATTGCTTCTTGTTGCCACGAAGAAGGGCTGATGTTGTGTTTGTATGTCAATTGCATAATAATGATTGCAAGTTAGAAGGTTGCATGGTGGTTGAAAGATAACCTTGTGTGAATGGTTGAATGAGTAACTTGTATGGTAAGAGTCGGTAGAGCACCCAATTGTAAGCATCGCCCTGGGAGTTGGTAAGTAAGTTGGATTATAGATTTGTAGGTAGACTCACTATTTAGCCGTCGGTGGAAATTGCATGAAATGGTGAAGCTGTGCCTGTGGATTAGTGACGAGATGAATTCGTCCAGTCTTAGACTACTTCCTGTAGAGGTTGTAATGTAATAGACTATTATAGGATATGGGAATAAGTCCTTTATGCCTTGGGTATGCTTAACTGAGCAGTAATTCCTTCTTCGATCCGGGTAGCTAAGCCTTGATGTAATAAGGTATGGTATGCATGTGGTATACATTAGTGGCCTAGGCTTATGATCTGACGTTGCTTCATCTCCGTAGTAGTGGCTTAGTGTAGAAAGAATGAGTACCTTTAAAACACAGCTTAAGTTTTAAGTTGCTGTAGATGTTTGGCTTGGTAGTATGGATGAGAGTGACTGAGTGTGCTTGAAAGTGCATTTCTTATTTTGTGGCTTTTGATGACAAGTTTAAATGGATTATGGCCGCAGACTTCCGTAGCGCCTATTGCCAAGACTTTATGTGGTATGTCTGAGATTCAGTATTGCATTTGTGCCATAAAATTGTGTAAGGTGTTGATTCCTCTGAAGCGCTACTGTGAGTGAATAATAGGCTAGTGTTTAATTAGCTTAAGATTACATTGCTTCATGTTTTCATAGCGTTTCTCGCTGAAGACCCTGTGTTGTGTTTGGAAATTGGTAGAGCGCTATTGTAATAAGTAGGTCCTAGTATGTGTGGAATCTTCTGTAGCGATTCTTATTGATTGTGATTATTATATGCGAAATTTTGTATGGCGCCACTGCTGTATAAAAATGTATTAACGGATTAATATAAGATTTGGCGCCGGAACATGACTACATGTGCTAAGAGGACTTTCTCTCGCTAGGGTTCCGTGCAAGTGTTGGAAGTAGGAAGGTAGTTAAGTGTGATTGTCGATGATTTGCTAAATATAGTTAAGGTGTGCTGTAAACTTATGGTGCTCGAGCGAAGGCACATATTTGGATAATGGTAGTGCGTATTAAAACTTAGTTGTATTCTGTTGGTAGGCATGATTACTAGAGTTGCGCTGAAGGGGTTAAACTTCTTTTGTAGGTTAAGTGACCCGTTAAGATGGAGGACAAGGTTGATGTATTGGAACTTATATGCCCTTGGGTAAGAAATCAGGAGTGGTGGAAGGTGGAGGCGATAGTTATAACACTGTTTACCATTAGGAGAGCCACTTGGTTCTGGCCTTTCTTGGTTTAAGAAGGACGCTGCTTGAGTTGTTGCAAACCGTGAGGTAAAAGTTTAGATGTACCCGGTCCCTATAATCTTGAATCATGGAATTTAACGCATTATACCGGTTGTGAATTGTGGATAATATTTCCGTTGATTATTTTATGTGGAACTGATTGTGCTGATAAAGATATGATTTTAGTTGGTTGTGTTACTGAGTTGCCTTGGAAATGCTATGTCCTGCATTGCTATGTTTTACCCTTCCGAGTGGAGATATTATTGCTATATGATGTATGTAATTTGATGGCAGGTATTAATGATAAAAACTGCAACAGTTTCTATGAATGAAAAGATTAGTAGTACTTCGTTGGTCAGTTTGAGGACCTCTGTTAGTTAAGAACTGTTTTGGGCATATGTGAACCCTTATGACTGACTAATACTCAGCCATTGTACAAATTTCTATGTCTTATGCCTGTTGATGTAACGTTTGAGACAATGTAAGATGTTAAATGATAGATAAGATGTAAGTGCCATGTATCAGGTTCGAGCTCGGGAGTTTGGTTTAAATTTCCCAGGATACTGGTAAATTTAAAAAGTAAGTGGGGAGGGTGTAGCGAACCAGGTTGCTACTAGCTACCTTACTTATTTACTTAAGTAAGGCCGCTATTTCTATTGCGAATTCATGGGTGCTATGCTTAGCGCAAATCGATGCGGTCATCGCTATATTTAGCTTCTCCATGCATTTACCAATGGAATATTCCGCCACGTGCGATTTCTGATTGGTTGGACATCACGCGATGTTTTAGGCGCCAAGAAGCGGTCTTCTTAGGCAAAATTAACGCGCAAACTGTCAGTCTGGACACGGAAACCGAACGGGTGACACCTATGTCGATCGATTTCTTAAATTGTGGTAAAATTACACAGATCCGGCTCCGGCAAGTTTCCAGAACCAGGAGGACAAGGTTCCTTTGGTAATTGGTTTGTCGATAAATGATGGTGAATCGTTTCGGGCACCATTTAAAGAAATAATCGAAATTTCATGGGAGAAATTGTGACGTCGGCTGAAGACAAAATAAATCTTACAAGACGGGAAACGTGGATCGGCTGTCTTGAATATATCAATGGAACAGGGAAGTATTGCCATGCTAACCTATTGAGCTCGAACCAGAATTAAGTGTAAATCGATAAAACGTGCATTGCTAATTTTTGACGCTGTTTAATTGAATCTACTCAGTCTGTGAACTGGGAGAATAAATCTTAAATTAGTAAATGAGCATAGTTAGTATTTAGAAGACCTTGATAGCGACCCATTACTATTGATATCGTTTCTACTACTGTACAAATAATTGATAATGAGCGACGGACAGTCAACCTATTAATTGTACAATAAATAACGCTTAAATAAGGAAACTGTGTATTAATTATTGCTATTAAAACCCGATGGACTTAGACAGTGTACTGCAGACGGAAACAGGACAAGAGGAGGACAAGAGATGTCCTGAGGAAACGGTTGATATGGAAACGACTGACCATTCAGCAGACCCTGACCTGGTTTTGATATACCGACAAATGGCAACTATAGAACAATTTATGGAGCGCCAGGGTGATATTCTAACCAGTTTAACTGATGAATTAGGCCAGGTTTCTGTACAACAGGGCAGACTGAATTCTCGCCAAGAAGAGAATGAGGCAAGAGTTAAGTCCCTAACTGAAAGTGTAGCGGGTGGTGGAGCTAGGGGAAATGTTGAGGGATCGAACCCAGATAAGCACCCTATCACAGGGGCTGTTGTGCTCTCAACAGACACCGTGTACATATGTCCGATACCGGCTCATCCTGAGGAAGGTAACCAGAGAAGCTCACACCCTAGGTTAGGACTTGAACCGGCTACCATTGACAATAAAAAAAACCTACAGGGAAGGGTGGGGCACCTTACCGACCAGGAAACCCTTGATCTGGGACCCAGACTCCCTCAACAACGCCCAGGGGAGCGCACAGCAGTGGAACCCATTAATTGGGCAGGAAATAGTTATGGACAGCTGGCGCCCCCGCGCGTAACATGTATGTATGTATGTATGTATGTATGTATGTATGTATGTATGTATGTATATATGTACATGTATGTATGTATGTATGTATGTATGTATATATGTATTTGTTTGTATGCGCACTTGTTATAGCGCCCCTTCAAGCTCTGACATCTACTCAGAGGCGCTCCCGAATGCAGAGGGGACACTGCATCGGAATTTCACGCCGAAGCGCTGAGCAATTGCGAGTGAAGGACTTGCCCAAGATCCCTACGCGGCGAGGTGGATTCGAACCTACAACCTTCCGCCTGCAAGGCGACGACGCCACCACTACACCACCGCGCCCCACGAGGTATGTATGTATGTATGTATGTATGTATGTATGTATGTATGTATGTATGTATGTCAATCAATCAATCAAAATTTTTGATTGCACCAATATAATAAAAACATTTATACGAAGTATATCTACATAACAGTTGGTTACAATCGGAAACCCAGAAGGGATTAGAAGTCCCACTGGTAGGGCTACCTATATGCACGCTTATAGATTCAAGATGGTAGATAGGCAAGTATCATGTAAGAGTTTACTATCTGGATATACACATGATGCAGTCTTAACTAAAAACATTCACAGTCAAGACAGCATGGTGTTGTTAAGCTATCAAACCTTAACTAAGGAAAAAACGAAATAAACCTTAACTAGAAAGAAAAAGAAAAGATTAGAATAGTAGTGCTGTTACTGTATTACTGTATAAGGGTATAGCCAGAGTGAAGATAAAGAGTGGAGCTAATACTTCAGTTCAGTTAACCACGAACGTAATTGATGCTTAAAGGAATTAAGATTAGGATTGCTACGAATATTTTGAGGAATTCTATTCCACTCCCTTGGACCTGTGCAAGTGTGCATTTAATCGAAAATTTTCTAGAGTTAGTATGTATGTATGTATGTACATGTATGTATGTATGGATGTATGTACATGTATGTATGGATGTATGTATGTCTGTATGTATTTATATATGTATGCATTTGTATGTATGTATGTATGTGTATGTAATGTATATGTATGTATTTATATATGTATGCATTTGTATGTATGTAAGTGTATGTATGTGTGTGTATGTATGTCTGTCTGTATGTATGTATGTATGCATGCATGTATGTATGTATGTATGTATGCATGTATGTATGTATGTATGTATGTATGTATGTATGCATGCATGTATGTATGTTAGGGTGGTTCCATCGACAAAGCCAACTTTTGAAGTTGTTTCTTCTTTATTCTCCAACCCACCATTTGGTGATACAACTTATAGAGACTCTTTATCCAAAATATTTTTAGATTCCAAACGTATTTTGGACTGGCGCGAACCAGTTGAAGTTTATATGAGTGCGCATATTCCGGTAATTTCTTGCTAATGAATAATGACCTACTTTTCTACTTACTTTTTAGTATAAAATTTGTCTTGGTCAGTGAATCAATCAGTCAATCAATCATTCAATCAATCAGAATTTATAAATCGCCCCTTCAGGATGTCTACTCAGAGGCGCTCCCGGCCAAGTTCAAGCGAAAAACAGTCTTCGACCGCTTTTAAAACTGAAAACAGTTTAAAAGGTGTCGAATAATCAAGCTCCAGGTTGTTGGACCAACCACAGAGAAGGAATGGCTCTGCATTGCCAAAGTAAGAGTGAAAGTAACCATTGTGTCACCACTAACAGGAGAATGCAGTGCGCCGAGGCCTATGCAAGTGAAAAGTGGGAGGCAGAGCGCACGCAGATAAGACGGCGCTTAGCCTGATTACCATCGCTACGCAAAAGATGCAGTCCTGAATGAAATGTGCTGCGGGAAAGGAAAGGCTAAACAGTAGGCTAAAGTATCAAGTCAAGCTGCTACTCCAAGTTGTTTAGCTGGCAGTGCCGCTACATTTTTAAGACTTCCGAAAATGGCGTGTGCTCATTGTCGGAAAGAGAATTAGGTTGAGAGCTCCTAAATTTAGCATGCCACCACAACCATCTGAAATCATGCAGGAGAAGGTCTTAGGTCCTTATGATACATCCACGTTTTTCCAATATGGAGCAATCAAGTCGCTTTAAATATTTCCGGCCCATTGTATATACATGTATCAGGCCATCTTTTCCACACCCACAGAGGATGAGCATGATGACGACCAGGTCCCATGGAAGGACAAGGTTATTGAGTTTGCGGGGATGATTACTGATAAGCTTCTTGAGCTATCTGCCATTTTTCTCGGTGACATTCCACCACATCGAATATGTTTCCGCTATCCAGCAGCTGTGCGTCGGGCTTTATGATGGTCAGAGCGATTTACACATTTAAAATGTGGATGTTCCTCTCACAATAGGAACCTTGACACAGTCTGCTGCCAGTATCAACGAAATCACGAAAGTCTCGTGTCTTTCGTGTGGCGAACAAGTCTGGAAGTATCTGAAGGAAGTGTCACTCTTTGTGACTCACATGATATTAGTCTATAATACCAAGTAGGCCTACGGTGTCCAGAGCGCAGCGTCAACAGTTTCTCCCAAAAAATTACACGAATTTTCTACCCATGCTGTCCACCGACAGGAACAGGGACGTTGCTAAGGTTGCCACAAACACGTTTAGTTTTCACTTCTAGGACTTGCCTGAGTTGCTGGTTGGGCTTGAGTTTTTTACGATCATTTTTAAGTGGATGAGAAAGAGACTTATGGCAATTATGGCCCTAAACGAAAATTCAGGTTCTCTGAGATCAGTAGAACGAATCCCACCATTCAATGAACCTGCAGCAAAACATGACTCCACAATATTATATTTCCATCGCTAAATCACTCATGACATTCTTCAACTCTTTGGAACTGTCTGATGACTTTTTGCAGTATGATTCAAGCCCATATAATTATTGGAGCTCAAATGTAACAAAAGAGCCATGTGATTCTCAATTCCGTTAAAGTGGTTAACTGTATCGCTGAAGTTGAGTAGACACTTCAGTTCAAAAATTTAACTCTTCGCTAGCACAAAGTGCAGAACAAAGGCAGTGTTCTGGCTACAGGTAAGTAAGTAAGTAAGTAAGTATATACTTTATTGAACCGCCTGCAAACGCACTGCGGGAACAATGTACAAGAACAGAATAATTAATGCAAGTATACAATCAAGACAAATAGAAATATGCAATTCAATAAACACATTATACAACCAGTGCATAAAGTGTGGAAAAATAAGTGCCTGGACGCCCCTTACCTCTCCGAAAGAAGTGCCTGGACGCCTCTTATCTTTCCAGTCTGTGCTCGCCAATAAGTGGCTGGACGGTGCTCAGATTTCAAAACAAGTGCATGGACGCCGTCCATGACCGTCCAGGCACACTTTAAGCCCTGTATACAACTACATAATAGACATGTTGGGAACTATACAGGAGAGAACATAGGTTAGACAGGAAAAATATATATATTGTCACTTGAATAGCATCCGTGTTATAAAGCCACATCTGATAAGTGCGTCTGCATGAGGAATCTCACGGTTATGAGAACGAGGACGGAGTGAGTAGGTAGCATTTTTAATGGGAGGTAATAGAGTAGCAAGGACGTGGCTTGGGTTGTAGAGTACAAAAGAGAAGAGGGAGGAATCAGCGTGACCACAGAGGTCATCGAACGACTTCTGGTCGGCAGGAAGAAAGTTGAGCCGCACCATTTTCCGTATTATTGCATTAATACGCGCGCGTTGACCAGAATTAGCAAAGCCAAACCAAGCAGGGGAGGCATACATAAGGCGAGCCAATGTGGTGGCCTGAACTACATCATGCAAGCGTGTCCCGTAGGGAAACACAAGAGGCAATGCTATGAGCCAACCAAGACGGTAACCATCTGGTTGGTAAAAATCGAATGAATGACAAATTCATCGGAAAATGTTGATATTCTCGGCTACATTTTCATGACATTGTTGTCTTCTAAGTTTTGCAGTCAATGTCTTAAAACTACCAAAAATTTACTCATTCCGACATGACTGTAGTAACATTATTTAGAAAATTAATTAAATTGCATACCTCAGAATTTGTGGTTGACTAGTATGCATTTATTACTAACATTGTCGTGTGCCGATGTCTTGATAAGTTTGATGAAAACCATTACAAAATCTAGGAAAATTTCGTCAGCTCCGCGCCAGTCCTAAATATTGATATTTTCTTATAATTGTTTAACTGTGACCTACTAACACCTGGCGTCACCAAATGGTGGGTTGGAGAACAAATTTAAGCCACTTTCATTTTTTAGAACCACCCTAATGTAGGCCTATGTATGTATGTATGTACGTAGGCTACATATATCTATGTGTATGATTCGACGTTGTCTGCAAGTCAGCATAGACTGGCACGTTAGCAGGCAGGCTAGACTGTAACAGTGTTTACCGCCAAGGTATTGCTAGTGCCCAATGTTCCACAAGTGGAACATGTCGGACATGGGGTGTATATATAAAACCAGTGGTTGTAAATCAATATATTCTGAACGTAGAGTGCTCACACAACAGGAAACATCACATTACAACAAATCTTACTGTTGTGGATAGCTTACCACTTTTTCCGGCGATTGAAACAAATGACATTTTATAATTGGACGTTTACATAATAACAAAATTCGAGAAAACACTGATTTATCGCTCAACTTGGTAAACCATACATGAAACCATGATGTAAGAAATACAATGGTGGCTTCACTTACGTCTCGAACTTGGCTAATTTAATTATATTCGCCAGATGACAGCAGTGGCGTTCCAAGTGTCGCTCTATCCAAGGCAATAATAGTAAACGCGCATGCTCATACGTTTTTGAAACACTTGAAAGTGTTTTTACTACTCAAATATTCCTACCTCTGATACGCCTTTACCGCAATTTAACTAGTGTCTTGTCACTAAACTAGTACCCTATCAGTCCCGTGGATTGTATGGAGCTCTGGTAGTGCCGGTACTGCTGTATGGATCGGAGTGCTGGTGCTTGCGCAAGGAGGACGAAAGGAGACTACTAGTGGCTGAAATGAGCTGGCTGCGGGGAATACTGGGCAGAAGTAGAAGGGAAAGGATCAGAAATGAGAAGACCAGAGAAGAACTGGGAGCGTATAAATCCGTATAAATACGAAACAGTACAGCCACAGACACACACTGCAGCAGTCAGAATCCCACCTTCACCTTTCTTATTGCAGACGTGATCATAAATGCAGATTCATTAGAAATCTACCAATCATGAGCAGTACAGAATATATATTTAAGCCAAAGCTCGAGGGTACGTACCATACGTATTCTATTTTTTGAAAGGTACGTACGTATTTTAACGTACCCTATATTAGGGTACGTAAACAATAAATAAAATACGTTAACCACGTCATTACTCTTTATAAGAATGTTCAATTTCATTTAAGCAAACACTCACCACCCAGTAGGCTATACGGCGTAGTAAATTGCTGCAATGCTATATTGTAGGTCTATGTTTATCCAGCATAGGCTACATTGCACTTAATGCACTTATGTCAGTCAGTCGTCTCAGTTCTGCTGCAGCACTTCAAAGATGTGTTCTTATGCGATTGCCTGATCCAAACCAGAACTGCTTGTCGAAAAAATTGCATTCAATCAAATAATTGTTTTTCGCATTTTTCAAAACTTTCACGTGCGTCCATTCTTTCCCAGGTTCTCTGGGCATCGCTGACTCGCTGACTGATGCGTAGGCTATATAAATATAGCCTACTGCAACTTTCGAGTGAGGCTACACCAATTTGCAAACCAGCGACGTGTACTTAGCTCTCATCAGAAAGACAGTACAATTTGCATTAAATTAATTATAACCAAAGAATTTATCGAATTAAATTTACTGCTGCGCTACCGGAAGTACCGGTTTCAATGACGCATAGGCCTACAGTTGACGTCAGATTATACGTAGGCTATGGGTCGCTGAGTAAACCATGCATAAATAAAATTTTCGTGTATGGTACGTACCATACGCGTATTCTATTTTTTGAAAGGTACGTACGTATTTTAACGTATTCTATTTTAGGGTACGCGTACCCTCGAGCTTTGATTTAAGCAGAGTACCACTACAATTCCATTCCAGCGCAACACAGTACAACACAGTACCAATCAGTACAAGACAGTACCAATAAATACTGTATAATGAGTACAGTAGGCTATTAGTCTACTATCACAGTGTGGCTACAATACTGGAAATGTGGATGTAAATTAGGCGTGCAGGTACAGATCTGCCTGTCCGTGTCTGTCTGTCTGTCCGTGTGTGTGTGTCAAAGACTCTGCCTGTTCATGTCAGTCTACATATCTTTCTGTGTATGGCTATGTCTGCCTGCCTGTGTCTGTCTGTTTCAGTCTGTCTGTATCTCACCCTGATCGTGTCTGTCTATGTCACCTGCCTATGTATATCTGTCTGTATCTCGCTGTCTGCCTGTATCTGTATGCATGTCACTGTCTGCCTATGTCTATGTATGCTTATCTGTCTATGTCTGTACGTGTCTGTCTGTATCTGTTTGTGTCTGTCTAAACCTACCTGTCTGTGTCTCTGCCTGCCCATGTTTGTCTATATCTGTCTGTATGTCTGTATGTCTGTCTATCTGTGACTCTGTATGCCATGTAAGTTTTTCTGTTGATGTCTGTCTGTTTCTGTCTGTCTATATCTGTCAGCCTATATCTCACTCTGACCTGTCTATGTCGCCTGCCTATGTCTGTCTGTCTGTCTGTATGTATGTCACTGTCTGCCTGTCATCATCATCATCATGGCTCTCCTCCGTCCGGCCGCGCCGACGATGAGGCTTTTACATGGCGTCTCCACGCTGCTTTATCCTTGATGGTATCCATGGCATTCCTCATATCCATGTGCCTTTCCTCTAGATCTTCTCTTATGTTGTCGATCCATGTTTTTCTTTGACGTCCTCTACTTCTCCGTCCCTCCACATTGCCGTGTAGGGCCGCAGCTGGCAGTCTTCTGTCGTCCATTCTTGATACATGTCCAAACCACGTGAGTCTTCTCTTCTTGATTTTGTCCACTATTGTTTCCTCCGCTCCCAGTTCTTCTCTGGTTTTCTCATTTCTGATCCTTTCCCTTCTACTTCTGCCCAGTATTCGCCGCAGCCAGCTCATTTCGGCCACTAGTAGTCTCCTTTCGTCCTCCTTGCGCAAGCACCAGCACTCCGATCCATACAGCAGTACCGGCACTACAATCTCATCTTGGTTCTTGTCGACACGCCTTTCGATTTCCACACCTTGTTCAGGCGACCGAACATCGCACATGCCAGACCTATTCTGCGTTTAATGTCCATTGTACAGCGACCGTCCTCCGTAATCAGACCTCCCAGGTACACAAATTCTGTCACTTGCTCCAGTACTTCACCATCCAGTCTGTCTGCCTGTATCTGTCTGTATGTCACTGTCTGCCTATGTCTATGTATGCTTGTCTGTCTATGTCTGTATCTGCATGTGTCTGTCTAAATCTGCCTCTGTGTCTCTGCCTGCCCATGTCTGTCTGCATTTGTCTGTAGAGGTGTGTCTGCCTATGTGTGTCTATGTATGCTTGTCTATTTATCTTTCTATGTCTATCTTACATAAATATATATATGCGTGTATGTATGTTTGTCTGTCTTGGCCTGTGTAAGTCTGTTTGCGTTTGTTTGTGTCTATGTCTATATCTGTTTGTCTGTGTTTGTCTATCTGTCTGTAAGTAACAATAGTTACACACACAAACACACACTCATATACGCACATGTACACAAACAAACGTTCACACATACATAAACATAGACATACATGCACACACACCCACACATACGTAGACACATACAGACACAGACACATATACACGCATGCACACCCATATACACACACACGTGCACACGCACATACACGCACATCTACACACATACACACATGCAGACACGCATACATATAAAAGCATGCACACACTCACACAGACACGCACACTCAGACACACATGCAAACACACAAGAAGATCGTACGCTTCGGCGTGTAAATCCGATGCAGTGTCCGTGCTGTAGTCGGGAGCGCCTCTGAGTAGTGAGCTTGAAGTTACGCTTTAGAAATGAAATAAAATAAAATGAATAACATAAAATATTGCATAGCACTCATTTAATACGATTTCAAAACATTGTCCGTTTAAGCCTGAAGCAAACACCGCTGATGCGCACACGGTGAGACTCTGGCGCCACCATTGACAGAAAAGAATTCTAGGCAAAATCAATACACGCGATAGATACGAAGTGCGCTCAACATCGTATTTCTTACATCATGATGAAACTATCAACACCAACATAGACCAACAATATATGTAGCATACAACAATAAAAAACAAAGTACAGGTCGTGGCCACCACTTTTAGTGGAATGTTCCACAAGTGGAACATTAGGCACTAATGGGTTAATTTCGACGGTCTATTTTTTACGAAAATCGTGTGTTTTCCCGCGACTTTGTCGGTCCCCGACAAAATAGCCCCGGGCTGTTCTGACGGGGTTATTTTGACGGGGCTATTGTGTCGCTGAGCGATTTTGACGGGGCTGTTTTGTCATTGGGCGATTATGACGGGGCTGTCTTGACGGGGCTATTTTGACCGGGCTATTATGACGGGCCACCTTCTTGGTGTGTATTGAAAGCTGTACTGAAAAGGAGATTTCATTATTCGTTAAGAAGAGAGACTAGCTATCACTGAATCACTGTGTAGGACATTCTTGAGTCCGCATTCCTAACATCCGGCCCAAAATGCACCAATAGCAAACTGAATGTTGCGTTCATACACATTTTTAACCCGGAGCATAAAATTACAGCGGCTTGATTAAATTTGGGAGTTTGAACTTCGTATTTGGGCTTAATCCCTTAATTCCGCCAATCCCATATCGAAATGTATGAAAAAGTAAGTATATTTCTAAGTGATGTATGTATATATGATTCTATGTAGCCCAGGGGTTCTCAAACTTTATTTTTATTGTACCCCCAAGTAAAAAGTCGAATGATGGCGTACCCCCAGGGAAGTCAGGTCAGAAACACAATGCCATTGCGAGGTTCCCTTGCAATGACAACTAGAAGTCAATTTAATCATTGGTGACATCGTTTGTAAGCATAGGCGTACGGGACATTTCGACAGTGGAGGGGCAAAAAAAATTTTGCCCGAAAAATCTGACGACCTTTTTTCAGTCATCCGCCCAAAATTCTAAGCATTTTCCTATCCAAAAATCTGACGACCTTTTTTTTAACCCTATGCGTGCCCAAAAAAATCCTCTCGTACCTGATTTGCCCGAAAAAATTTCCGAATTTTTTTGCCCGTCCGTGCCTCTTTTGCCCGAAAAACACATTTGCCCGAAATTTGGGGGGCATTTGCCCCCTGGACTCCCGCCTCGTACGCCTATGTTTGCAAGTGTCATAAGTTATATAGGGAGCAAAATTTACTCTGAATCATATAATCTTATCAACAAATTGAAAATGAAAATTGGCCTATAACTCCTGTAAGAAGGAGCCAACCTATAGTGCTATGGGCTTGTTTAGACTAGCACAGATTTTAAATATCTGGTTTAATATTAAATTTTGTCAATTTCAAACGCAAATTAACCCAATGTTTGTTTTTGATAGCAAGAAAAATTCAAAAACCAGCTTCACCAGATATGACGTAGCCTCACGTAGGCTATAAACTTACTGAAATGAATCACAAAAATTAAGTTTGGATCAGAAATTAATCCTTAGGCCAATTCAGCTCTCTGCTATTTGAGCTCTAGCCTATAGACTATGCTATAGGCTGAGAATTTCTGGCTTTGGTACTTTCAGCCATTTATACTTACATCTGATTCATTTGTTTCAAAATTCTAGTTATTGGCCTAAACGTAAATATGATGCATGCACTATATAGTATGTGAGTCCAATTATAATTATGGTGTGAAAGAAAGAAATAACGATGTTGTTACATGTTGCAACGTTAAAAATCATTGCAAATCAAAGAAAGATGGACACAAAGTTAATAAAATCAAAGAAAATTTATATTTATGGAATTTTTCGCGCGCCCGTTACTGGCGCCTGACGTACCCCTAGAGGTACGAGTACCACAGTTTGAGAACCCCTGATGTAGCCTATGTCTTACTCATAGCAATAGATTATCTAGATTACGATTTTAATTATGAAGGTTGCAGAGCAGGGTATTTTTTATCGTGCAGTTGCACACAAAATGTGAAGCTCTAAATAGATTTGTGCAGTTGTAGAAGCAGATCTGTGCAGCTAAAAAAATAGTTGAAAACAGTTTATCGTCATCCGATTGGACGTAATTCGCCATTGAGGACGGGAAAGAAAATAAGCTGCTGTACAGTTCTAAAAATTCCTTTAAAAACAGCCCTGTGCTAAGCAGAGGTAGGCTAAATGCGAGGAAGCCTACTCAGGCCTACAAACTTCAATGGAGACCATTATCATCATCGATTTCTCCTATCATAAAGAAGTCTTTGAAATACTATGCAATAATACCTGTATGTGTGGCTTCTTCGTTGTGATGTGCTGACGGTGTCACGAAATAGAGTGGTCCCCTAATAATCGTTTCTCCCCAGTGGCGGATTTAGTAAGGGCCCGGGGGTCTGGTGCCCCTGTTAAGCAAAAATGGCGCCCCTCGGCACGTACTTATTAGGCTCCTTAAACCTAGAATGTCCTTCATGGAAACTAAATTCTCATACTGCTACCAGCATAAATTTAGTACGGATCCGGGTGTCTGGTGCCCTTGTTGGGTAAAAATGGCGCCCCTCGTAGTAGGCTAAGTAGTGAAGTTCACAAGTTCAAAAAGTTTCTGTTTAGATTCTTGATTCTGTTTGATGCAAAATCGGACGAATTCTAATTAATTTACTGTATTTAACTATGTAAGCATAGACGCCTTTTTAAAATTCTTCTTGCCGCCACCCCCCCCCCCCCTCCATGCAATAAAACCAAAATCCGCCACTGTAGCCTATCTCCCGAGATGAAAAGAAGTTGAAAAAACCAATTATTCCTCGTGTGTTTATTTTTTGCAAATTTACTTCCATTTACTTTGTTTTCAGCAATGTCACTAGGCTAAATACCAGGTATGCTCATTCCTCCTATCAGACGATTTCGTTTGCTTTGCTTTTGGGATACTTAGAACATATGGAACACCTAAGTAGCCTACATTTAGAGCCACTAACAAAATGCCAGTTGCCTTGCTTTGGTCATTAATTAGGACACACAAAACAATTAGAATCGCCTTAAATTTGTTTACAGCATAAATTTATCGATTATACGCATTTTAAAATAATTGGGATCGAATGGTTTATTACCAGGATATTCTAAATCCCGGTATATGCCATCATCCTCCCGGATAGCTCTAAGCCTAAGGGGTAGAATATCACGCGTCACCGGGATAAATGGATAATTGTTATAATGGGTTAATTGGGCAAAAATTCAAGGTTCACACGACTGGCTACGTCTTGTTAGCGTTTGACCGTTGTTGGATCCTCAGTTCGTCGAAGAGCGATTGACGCCCTACATTGTTAGCGCCGTGGCCCTGGCCTGGCCTGAACAGAATGCTGGGTGTGGTCGGTGATATTCTATCCCTTCTTAAAGCTATCCGGGGGATGATAATTATAATCAAAATTTAAAGTGACTTAATTGTTTTATTGTCCTAAACAATGTTCAGAGCAAGGCAACTCGAATTTACTTTGTGGCTCTAAGTGTTCTTAAGCGTTCTAAATGTTCTAAGCGCTCTAAAACTAAAGTAAGCAGAATTACCAAGTAGGAATAAACATACCTGTTAGAGTCATTGTTCAAAACAAAGAATTTGTGAGTGCGATTAATATGGGGGAGTGCTCCATTTCGTGACATCGGGCGTTGTGAATCAGCGCATTTGAGGAAAAAGTCTTCACACAAGCAATATAATTATTATGAGATAGCCTATTGAACGGTGACTACAACAACAAAGAAGTACGACTCTGCACTCTGCAGCCTTGCAGAGGATTGGACTGATTTATCTGTTTGCTTGTTTTTGTGAGTTATTCTTACATCTGTTCTCATTAAAGCACACACGGAACAAGGTTGTCCACGGGATGAATTGCCGATTAATTGGGTTGCCTTAGGTTGGAAGAAAAACAGAAAAGCAGTCCCTAAGGCAGTCATGAGTACGAAGTGCTGGCGAATTCATTTTTCTTCTAAGCCTCGGCTTACGATTTAGGCAATTCAGGTGTCGCCAACGAGATTGCGCTTCCAGCCGAGGCGAATAAAGGTGTCTTCACAAGCTTTTATTTTAATATCCTAGATGTTTTAAAATAATTACGCGCCGGAGAGTGCGAGTTGTCCGAATCACCTCAGGCTAAAATATGAATGGATGATGCAGGCAAGAAGCAAGATACATTGAGCGATTGAAAGCTGCTCTGATTAGTAGAATTACTTTATTTGTTAACCAGAGTATCACTGAATCACCTTGAGAGGATGTTAACGGCAACATAACGTGATATCCGGTTTAAAATGCTCTGAAAGCAATTTGAAATTGGAAATTTTACAACTCCTGGATGTCGATTTTCACATTGTTTAAGAAAATCGGTTGCAAGTGTCTAAATTCAGATTTCTTGCATTTTTTTATCTTACAGCCATTTGTTTGTGTTTAACTATTCAGTTAATAGCGTTGATTTAATTGACAACAAAGAGTTCAGCTCCGACATAAAGTGGAAATCCAGTTTTTTCCCTTACAACTCTCCAAATGAAAGAAGTGTGTTTGTTGGCACATCCGAATCATTCAATGTCTATACTCCGACCGAAGAAGAGAACATCAATAGATCAGAACCTCATGAAAGCGATATTACCACGGAACATTCAATTGTTTGGTTCACAAGAGATCACAGCGAATCTTCAACTGGAAGTACAAGCAAACGAGATGCGACTGTCCATCCTACATATATCGAAAGGAATGAGACAATTTCAAGCAATCCAATTACTACAGACCTAAGGACATCGAAAGCCCACGTGATGTCAACTGAAACCATTGAGACAGCATCAAGCAAGACAGATGAAACTGTATCAAAAGCCGGTGTGATGTTCACTGAAACTAACGAAGCAATAGCTGCAAGTATGGCAAGCTATACCATGAAGACAGTCAAGTACAAGCAAGAGTCTCAAGTCATCGAACAAGATAAAAGCCAGATGACCGATCAGTCAGTGCCACGGGAAGACGTGAATTGTCTTGAATGTTTCACAGACCATGTGGAAACAGACCATGTGCAAACAGACCATGTGGAAACAGACCATGCGAAAACAGACCATGTGGAAACAGACTATGTGGAAACAGACTATGTGGAAACAGACCATGTGGAAACAGACCATGTGGAAGCAGACCATGTGGAAACAGACCACGGAGCAGTCCGATGGACAAACACTTGGTCTCCATCATCAGACGCATACAGCGTCCTTGCACACGAGAATATAACAACCCAGACAAATCCCTTTGTGGAGCAACCATCAACTGTTTATACATCCATCGATGTCTCCGATCCACTCGATTCAATCAATTCATCTGTCATAAAACCAACGCAAAAAACCAACGCAACCGTAACCATAAAACCAAAATCCCCATTTCGATTACCCTTCGCATTATCAATGCCTGCATTATTCTCCCTCACAGCAGAAGCAGCTAGATATTCATCTCTGATCGTAGGTCCTTTCTCTCTGGTGGCTAACAGTTTGTCATTGTGCGTTTTCATCCGAATGTATACTCGCAAGCAGAATATTATCACCATACTCATCATTCTAAGCATCGTCAACACCTTGTCTCTTGCCAAACGATTCACCTTCCTCGTGAAGCGATTCAGTCCGTCGATCGATGCCCGTTTCGACGCAGGTTGCAAGATAATCAACTGGCTGGCCATGGTCAGCCAGAGCTGGGCCAGCTGGCTGTCCGTCATCTACACCGCCGAGAGGTTCATATCCGTCCGCTGGCCGATGAAGGTGAAGGTCATCTGCTCCCGGAAGCGAATCCTGATCGCCATCATGATGAGTCTAACGATCAGTTGCTTGATGGAGACCTTCCAGCTCGTGTTGCACGAGGCAACGTCCTTCACTTGCAAGATCGTCAGAGGAAAAGAGGGTCTCTATTCGACAATCTCCCTCGTCATCCATTCCTTCATTGGTATTCTTCTGCCCTACGCGATCATCGCTGTCCTCAACTCTTTCATCATCTTTGGTTTGATCAAGCAGCGCTCGGAACACGAGCAGATCACCTTTGGAGGGAGCTCCTCAGCGAAGGCGGAACAGCGGCAGAGGTCGCTAACCATCTCCCTTGTGACGGAGTCCACGTACTCCGTGGTCGTCAACATCCCGATGTTCATTGCCATCATTGGCGATAGTATCTTTGGATTTCCGAGCGATGACGACCCTTTTGGCTGGAGGGCCACATTCGACTACTGGGCCAATGACGTCATCAGCGCATGGAACTACTGCGGTCTCTTCTTCTTCTGTGTTCTTGCTGGAAAGACCTTCCGTCAAGAATTCGTGCGCATGGTGACGTGCGACAAAAGAAAATCGTCAGGTAGGACATCCGACACGTGGCACCTAACGGTCACCATAGATCAGTGTGTAGGCTAATTTAGTCCCCACCGTCTTGCGGGATTAAGATTTTGAGGGACCAACGAGCGTCCAACATATGATCGCCAAGGTGACCTTTCCCTCTAGAGATGGCTAGACTAAGCACTGACCAGAGGCGCCCGCAGGCGTACGCACTTACGCAAGTGCGTACAGCGCTGAAAGGCTTAAAAAATGGCTTATGACTAAAAATGGATCATAATTTTTGGGGCGAATGGAAAGGGATGTTTTTGGGAATTTCGAGGCTGATGACCAAAAAAGTCATCAGTTTTTTCGGCGACCCTGACAAAATGTTTTTCCTGTTTCCTCCAAGACCCTAAATTTTGGCCCCATCAAAAATTTCTGTATCCGCCAACATGATTTGGCTGTGCGTACAAGAAAAATCCTGTGGGCGCCGCTGGCACTGACCATGGATCAGGGGCGGATCCAGGGGGGCCAATCCGGCCATGCCCCCCCCATTTAAAAATTGCATGGAACGTGGCCCCCCCATTTGGTTTCAAAAACATGTAGTGGGAGAGAAAAACAGGACATCTGGCCCCCCCTATTAGAAAATCGTAAGGGACGTGGCCCCCCCGTTCGGAAATAAATGGCATCTTCTTTTCCCTGAAAACCGGTTGACGACTAAAAAAAAAAAAAAAGGTCATCAACTTTTTTGGCGGATAAGTTGGTATCTTTTTCCCGGAAAATTGTCAACTTTTTTCCCGGAAATTTTTTTCCCCCTGTTCCCCCAACAAGACCGAAAATTTTGGCCCCCCCCCTTCGAAACGTTCTGGATCCGCCACTGCCATGGATCCAAGGTGGACACAGCTTTATTTTGAAACCCTTCGATTAATTATGTGTGGTGGTCCGCTCTCGTCCTACGTAGGCTACGTATCCTTAGAAAGTCACATTGAAAGTGCCAATCGTAGGTTACTGGAAATGTCCTACATGTACAATGACAGTCCCAGGCGCATACAAAAATTATCGAATAAGCTTAGGCTGTTACGAATAGTTTTGTTTTTGATGAACGCTCTACAAATATTTTGTGAGTGACGATTGTGACAACCACTCAGAAGAAATTTGGCGAAAGTAATTGACAAAGAGCCACTTTATTTGAATTTCTAGGAAGCAGTTACAGATCAACGGAGCGTGTAACTGCCGGGTCACAATTGGAGGACAAAAAAAAGATGCAGCTTCACCGAAGGCCAGGAAGGGAATCCCCAATGTAGCTTTCGTAAAAGTCGAGTTTCTCGACGGCGTCTTAAGCACATCGGGCAAGAAGCTGATGAATTGACTCTCAGATTCGTTGTTATCATCATCATCATCATCATCATCATCATCATCATCATCATCTTCTTCTTCTTCTTCTTCTTCATCATCATCATCATCATCTTCACCATCATCTTCACCATCATCTTCACCGCCACCATCACCATCATCACCACATCACATGGGCGCCCGCATGAATTTTTGCAGGAGTAGGCAAAACACGATGGTCACGGTTAAATTTTTGTAGCATGAGGTTGAAAATGCAAAGCAGGAAATTAAGAACATCCATGGATATTTTTCATAGAGGTTTCTTAATGTCAATTTTTCATTTCCACTTTTTTGTGGCTTTTAACATCATGAATAGTTTCTTTAAGGCGAAATTTTAAAACGTTCTATAGTTTAAAAGTAGATTCCAGAAGTGGCGCAATAAGTCCATAAAACGAACGAATGAATAAATGAATGAATATTAGGTGTTTTTTGTTCAGGGGCAAGTGCTACCTCTAGTTAGGCTACTTTTATGTTTTAATCGTGATTTCTAAACGTCTAAGGCAGCACTCGAAAGTCAATCGCGGGCACCAACTTATTCACGAGCTCTGCATCGAGGCAGAGGACTGCTCAAAGGGTAAGCTTAGTCAAAAGAAGGTCCGAGTCCGGTTGCAATAAAGGGGAGATGGGCAGAGTAGATGTTAAGGTGTGTGTCATTTAGGATTGGAAGGCAGAGGATCAGATGAGTGGTATGAATTCTTCTAAACAGGCGAGAACTCAGTTTTGGATGGAATCCCGAGGAGTGATAAAATAGAGTTCGTTATAACAGTTTGTTCACGTCTTGACCTCTGTAGATTCGGTATTACGCCTCGAATAAGCAGGTGTCCCGGACGAGATTTCGTTTTGTTGTAAAGAAATTTCTAAATTTTACATTAATATAATTTATCGAAAACTTGTGCAGCAGTGAAAGGCTGCTATGCAGCAAGATTTCAATCAAGCAGCCTTAATACTATTTGCATGGGCGCCAACGGGGGTAAGTAAAACCCGATGGTCATGGCTACAGTTTGAATGCATGGCAGAAAATTAAAAGCCTATTTATTTTTATATCGGCTTCTAAGCGTAGATATCCTAGTTTAAATTTGTGCATCATTAGTATAATTAATTCTTTAATGCGAATAAATTTGTTTAAAAATGGAAAAGTAGTATAGTTCAAAAAGTGGGGAGGGGCAACTGAGCCTTTTGCCCCATGTGCGGGCGCCCATGCGGGCGACCATGCCCTATCATCGTTATTCTTATTATCATCATCATCGTCGTCGTCGTCATTATCATCATCATAATCATATCCTGTCTCTTGTCATTTGTCGGTGAGGGGTACAAACAATTAAATCATCCCAGTCTGTGACTTCTCATGTCTCGTACCCCTCTGACTCTACCCGTCAGTCTTCCTATTGTCAATTTATCATCATTCATCAGTGGCGTAGCAATAGGTTGCGCAGCTTGTGCAGTGCTGTTGAGGGCCCCCCGGCGGTCAGAGGAATTTTTTTATTTAAAGAATTATTCAGAAGGTGTTTATATCTACATTCACGGCGGTGACGTTGCAATAGATTGTGCAGACTGCACTAGAGGGCCCCTGGTGGTGAGAGTCAAGTTTTTACATTCAGAACTTATTCAGAATATTATCAAGTCTACATGTAAGCTTACGATAGTGAACAGTGCTGATCAGTGCTGAGGTGGTGGTGGATATTGACACCGAGCAGAGAAGCGCTTCGGAAACTATGGTGGTATACCAGCTGCATTACCAAAGGATTCAGGAACGAATGCATCTCAATTATTTTGCACAAGAGAATTC
Source organism: Lumbricus terrestris (assembly GCA_949752735.1). Classification (NCBI taxonomy): domain Eukaryota; kingdom Metazoa; phylum Annelida; class Clitellata; order Crassiclitellata; family Lumbricidae; genus Lumbricus; species Lumbricus terrestris. Next base: position 93,909,079 of record OX457036.1, read on the forward strand.
GCCCACGTCGGAATTTTTGGTTTCTTCTTTAAGACTTATCGTAGCAACGAGACTTGAGTCACTTCCCATTATACCGATTTATTATATTGTTTCTTTTTACCCAAATGTCTGACAGAATTTAAGCGTGAATGATGATAATTCATATCCTACTTCAACAGATGAAATAATATTTTTGATAAATTTTGTCAAGTGCTCGAATTGAATTTTCTCTGATAGCATGAAGAAATAGAAAATGATTAAAACGACTAACGGGAGAAAATAATTAAAATAGTAAATAATTAATTTTTATTTAATTTCGGGTTCGAAATAATGCAAATAGTCTATCGAAAACGAGCCAGGCGTTTTTGCACAGCCTTTTTGTTTGAAGTCGATGAGGTTCAAATATTAAAGGGGCCCACCACCGAAACCCTGCACAAGGGCCCCCAAAAACCTTGCTACGCCACTGTCATTTATATTTTGAATCAGGCACAGACTGTGACAGTCACCACCACTTTTTGGTCCTGTACAGAAATATTTTTGAAAGCATTTTGGCTGTCAAGCGTATAGGCCTACAATCTACACATGTATTCCTGGATATTTAATATCGCAAGGTCGGCAAAGCTGATAGAGGGCATTAGAGGCTTCCTCGTTGTCTTCATTGTCCACACTACCTTACAGTCCTTACTTACAGGTGCTTGGTTTCATAATAATAATTAGGTGAAGTTATCTTGTATAGCCTACAATCTGGACTTTACATTGTGAAATTGAATTTATAAAAAAGATCAAATTATAAAATTCATTTTGAAAATACGAACATGACATCGCATTGTTTTAATTTGGGGGAACCTAAAGTGCCAGACAAAGTATACTAAATTCGTATTTGGGGAAGTGATAAAGGAAGGTGAGGGAAGAGATAAGGTAAGGAAAGGGGAGGACAAAACGCCCCTTGGTTTTGCTAATTTGCAACATGATCAATAGCATTTGAAGCTTGAAATTTCTGTAGGATCCATAGTGCTGAATATCCCAAATAAAGTAGGCTACGTGTGCTATTATGTTCGATAAAATGACCAAAAAGGATGACAATGCAAAACAATTAAATACAAGGTGCCTTAAAGGGATGTTTTACTCTCACATGAGCAAAACGCCCGTTGTTGCCCATTTGTTTTTTCTCAAAACCTTTGTGACCTCTAAGGTCTAAAATAACTTTAAAGAGGCACCGGTACTGTAACCATTTGATTCTGAGGGTATTTGGGGCTGCACCTCTATTCTTTGAAGCACACAAAAATTGCTTGCTAAGAATGGATCTTCAATGCATTCAAATACAGAGGGCGTTTTGCTTAGTGCCACATGTGATATTGTTTTTGTAATTTTTTCATTTATATATGCAAAGTCAAATTTATTGTACACTGTAATTCGAGATACTGCATGGTATAGCGTACTTTACACTAGTCTTATAGTTTGCATTAATGGCCATGCCTGGGATTTTTTACATCATTAATGATCAATACAGAGGTAGCGGCAAACTCTTTCAAAGAAACACAAAAAATAAATGTCTATTTAAAAAATGGGCAAACCATCAAAGCGCAAATTATTGCTGACGATTATGGAACAACTAAAAGACCCCGGAACAGTCAAACTGCTCACTACATAGCACAAGAAGGGGGAAGGAGCAGGGAGGACGTTTTTCTTCTCTACCCTAGTGAGCAGAGCTGCAGAGGAATCATAGTCACCACCACTATTTGAGACAAAGTTACGCCCATGGGCACAGTACTGGTCTCCCTATCGACATCGTAAACTCCGCTATTCCTAGCGCTACTTTTAATCCAACTGTAGCTTATTCACAAGTTCATACTGGCGCATATTAAAATGTTCATAATGTGCCCTGTTTCCAATACGCTTTTCTGACACTGTACAATTCGAAACGCTGACATTCTCTGTCGATAGCGACGTCTTCAACTCTCCATTATTTCAAGAACATTGCAATTAAAGACATTTATTGTGAAATAATGTGTCAAGTAAGTCTTACTTTCAGAACATTAAGATTTGGCTATTGTGCAGTTAGATCCTATTCTGCAAAATACGACATTCTTTTTAAAACTTTCATCTGTTTTTGTTTTTGATTTCAGAGTGAATTCTAATAAACTGAGCATCGATGAATGAGTTTAGAGCGCAAGTTCAAAATCCAGTGGAGAATTTTGACCGTTTTGAACTGACTCAAAATAGCATTCTGATATTATGTTGGAAGAAAAATATGTCTATGTTATGTTGGAAGAAAAATATGTCTATGTCTATGTCTAAGAATTAGTTGATGACGTTCTATAATACGGTAGCAATAGGACTGCTTGGAATAGCAAAATAATTCCGCTTATATCTCCATTGATTGATTGATTGATTCATTCATTCATTATTAGCATTTATATAGCGCCCCTTCAAGAAACTACTCAGAGGCGCTCCCAGCCCAGCCACGGCAAAAGAAAAAAGATTTAAGGGACTTAAGGAATAAGGATTGACTGGTCAGGTGAAGGAGATGGAGGTTAGGGGGGAGGTCATTCCAGATTGACGGCCCCACAACCGAGAAGCCTCGGCGCTGTCTGGTAGCTAAGCGAGCCCGTGGAACAAGCAGTTGTCCCTTCGCAGCAGAGCGAAGGGCCCGACGCGCTTCAATGTCAGAGACTGGACGTCAGAGAAGTCGCAGGTAGGATGGAGCACAACCAAGGATACAGCGAGAAACCAGGGCTGCAATTCGATAATGTATGCGTTGGGCTATTGGCAACCAATGCAGCACATCACGCATGTAGGTAGAAACAGAGGAAAATTTAGGGATTCGTCCAATGAGTCGGGCAGCAGAGCGCAGAACCCAATCTAACCGTCCCAGAACCCCAAGAGGGAGGCCAACAAGGATTGAGCAACAATGGCCAATTCGACTGGTTATGAAGGCATGAACAAGAACTACTAGCGCATCATGAGAGAGAGAGCGTGCAATCACTCGAAGTTGACGAAGCTGGTAGTAACAGCTTCGAGCAACAAGATTGACATGCTGGCTGAGACTGAGTTCACAGTCAAGGGTAACACCCAGGTCACGAACCGTGGGAGAGAAACTAATGTCAGGAAAGAGTTGAGCTAGCAGAGGCAGATCGATCTTCTCAAGTTGCCGACGGCCACCCAGCCAAATGAATTGAGTCTTACTGGGATTTAGGAGAAGCCGATTTGACGCCATCCAAGAGGAAAGGACGTCTACAGTCAGACACATTAGGCACACAGTGCTAACTGAATCCAATGGGTTAGAATGTATGTAAGCTTGAGTGTCATCAGCAAAGATTTGGTGGAGGAGACCCGGGACTCAAGTAGAGGACAAAGATCAGCCGTGTAGAGAAGGTATAATAAGGGGCCAAGTACGGAGCCCTGAGGAACACCAAGAGGAGCTGGAACCCAAAGGGACCTAGAGGATCCAACAACCACACAGTTTGAGCGGTCAGAGAGGAAGGAACGCAACCATTCTAGAGGCTGTCCAACCAGCCCAAAGGATGTAGAAAGACGTTGCAGGAGGATGGAGTGATCCACAGAATCAAATGCAGAAGAAACATCAAAAAGAGCCAAGAGCGTAACCTGACCAAGGTCCATAGCGGAGTACAGGTCAGAAAGAAGTCGGAGCAAAAGGGTCTCTGTGGAGTGGTGCCTCCGGAAGCCAGACTGCTGCGAAGGGATCAGTTCATTAACATCTAAATATGCAATCAACTGGTTAGCAACAATGCGCTCTAGAAGTTTAGAGAGAAAAGTTTCATTTCCGATTGGACGATAGTTAACAGGATCGCTAACATCTAAGCCATCTCGCTTCAAAACAGGCAGAAGAATTGATCGTTTCTGTGAAGCAGGTAAACATGCCTCACTGATAGATCGAATGCATAGGATCGTGAGGAAAGGCAGGAAATCGTCAATCAGTTCCTGCACAAGGAATGTAGGTGCAGGATCGAGCTCGCACGTCTTAGGAGCTGAGGCAAGAATTAAGCGTCGCAGCTCGACGCTTGATATCTCGTGTAGAACCGGAAGCCGGCATTCCGTTGTAGAGAACGCAGGTGGAGAGGAATCGGCAGTAGCATTCCGAACTGATGCGATCTTTTCCGAGAATCGTTCTAGGAATGCATCTGCGGTGAACAGCGATGGCGACTCAGACTTTCGACTGGTCTTTTGACGGCCAAGGAGGCCATCAAAAGTAGTCCAAAGCTTTTTCGGATCCTTTGACTGACGAGCGATGATGGCTTCCCAGTAGACTCGCTCTCTTTCACGGTAGGAGGAATGCATCCTCCGTACGAAGTGGACCCATGAGGCCTGGTCAGCCGGCGATCGCGTTCTTCTGAAGACCCTCTCTAAGCGCCGCGCCTGACGCCGAAGCAGCCGACATTCGGAGTTGAACCATGGAGCTGACGGACAGTGGCGTGTCCGTACAGTGCGCAGAGGAAGGAAAGAGTCGATAAGACCGGACATAGCAGTCTCGTAGGAACTAAACAGTTCGGAGGTTGAGAGGAGAGAAGTCGATTCAAGATCCGCGAAGAGGGGATGAGCCAGGAGTGCTGAACGAAACGCCGAGCGGTCGAGACTTTTCCAGTGTCGGAATTGTCGAGCAGCCAGAAGAAGGGGCTCGAAGATGAACGGAATTGTAGCAACGACAAGACCGTGATCGGATAGAGTAGGAGGGAAGACGGTCACGTCAGGCACCCGGCAATCATCCCTGGTAATGATGACGTCGAGCCAACCACCCAGCCGGTGGGTGGGCACCGCAACATGCTGCATGAGGCCGAATTGATCCAAGACGGCAGCGAAATCCACCGATTCGGAAATTGATGGATCCTCCAAGTGTAGGTTTAAGTCGCCAGTGACCACTAGTTGCGTGTTGTGTAGAGCGAATTGTTCCAGCAATACCGAAAACTCATTGAAGAAGGTTGAAGAAGAATGAGAAGACCCAGGACGGTAGATGGCCAGGAGCGTGGTTGGACCACGCTTAGAGGATAATGAGACCACGAGAACCTCGAAGGTCGTCGGAGTCCATGCCAATTCCACCCTCTTTGCCCGCAGTTGATCACGGTGGTAGACGATCAATCCACCCCATTCAGTGGCCGCGCCCGAGTCATCCACCCTCGGTTGATCAAGGGACAGGAAACCCGGAGGAGCAGCCCGGCGAACTGCGACGTCAGTGGAGGAAAGATGCCATGATTCGGTAACAACCAAGACGTTCAAGTCATTGGCTGTGATGAGGTCAGCGACCTGTACGTAGGCCTACTTGTGCTCAACGAACGGACGTTAAGGGTGGCAAGACGAATGGCTGAAGAAGATGAGGCCGGTAGTTGAAGAGGAGGAGTCGACTGAAGAGACGGCGAAGATCTTAGATAAGCAGGGCGCCATAACCTGAATCGGAACAAAGTCTTTCGAACCGATCGAGGAGGTGGCGCTAGCGACGTGTTGAAAGATCGAATTTCCTCGGCAGTGTAAACAAACACGCTGACCCTAGTCGTAAGCATGTCACAAGAGCACGCAACAGAACACAACAAGAATACTCCGAAAGATATCCTGATAAGTACTGTATAGAGTGGATTAACTCTCGAGCGATGTGAGCTCCTGAATTCGTAAACACAGCTATTAGGCCATCGTTAACGTTGAATTGCCAAGTTAGGTCGACGACGCACGTGCGTACACATGTGTACACAGAACGAACATCAACATGGACGCCATCTTGGGCGCATATAACACAACCGAACGCGTAAACACTCTGAAATAATCTTGAATATCCAGTAGTAGTCCAAAAAGAAGTCAACGAAGACTCCCAAGGCAGAACTAAAACTACTAAACTAACCAGTGGCGGCGACAGGGGGGGGCTGGGGGGGGCTAAGCCCCCCTAAATGCGGCTCAGCCGGGCGTCAGCCCCCCCCCAAACGAAAGGAAGAAAATTTCTACAACTGCATACTTCGTAACAAGAAAGCTAGACAGTGACCAACGGCTACGAAATCAACTATATTACCATGATAGTATAGAGTGCTTGTCCTAATATAAAACACCGCAGATATTGTTGCAAAAACGCCGCCGACCCGTGATGAGGTTACAGTAGGCTACACTATGTGCGGCCAGCCGGCATGCTGAGGGGCTACGCCTGTAGTCCGTTACAATTACAATGGGAAATGGGATTTCAATTAGCAGCATGCAGCACTCATGGGGGAGACCTATGACCAGAGGGACGGTCTCAAGTTTGCGGTCAAACCCAGCCCTAGAGTGTTCCGGTCCCAAGGCTGCAAGTGAACCTCTAGCAGTGTTCTCTAGTATAACATTATTTTGCGAAGTTGATATCCTGTCAGCATGGGCGGAGTTTGGTTGACGATCTGGGGGGGCTAAAAAAAATTCTCGGCCCAAAACAGTTGATGACCTTTTTGGGTCATCGAGTTGAAAATTTCATAAAAATATACCATTTTTTTCGGAAAATGACAGTTCATTTAAAAGTCCATTGTTTTGAAATGTCCATCATTGCAATTATAATAAAAAAAGGTGTGCAATTGCAAATTTGTGCCAAAACTAAAAAGTCCATTGTTGTGAAATGTCCATAATTGCAATTATGATAAAAAAAAAGGTGTGCAATTGCAAATGTGTGCCAAAACTAAAAAGTCCATTGTTGTGAAATGTCCATAATTGCAATTATAATAGAAAAAGGTGTGCAATTGCAAATGTGTGCAAAAAACTAAATATTTCTTCTTCTTCTTCTTTCCCTTCAGGCTAGGATTATTCCCTCTGGCGAGGGGTCAGCCACTCGGATCCTTCTCCTCCACTTGTCTCTGCTTCCGATGTCTTCTTTCTTCAATTTGAGCAGCTTCAGGTCTTGTTGTATCACGTCCTCCCATCTTTTCTTCTGTCGTCCCCGACTGCGTCGACCATGTACCTCCGCTTGCATGATTCTTTTGACACAGCTGCTCTCCTCTTTTCTCATTACGTGTCCATACCACCGCAGCCTGGTCTCTCGGGCTTTGTCAGTGATGCATGCCACACCGAGCCTCTTCCTGATGTCCTCACTTCGTTTCATGTCTTTCAGTGATATTCCAAGCATCCATCGCAGCATTCGCATCTCTGTTCTTTCCAGCAAACCCTCATCCCGCTTCGTTAATGCCCAAGCCTCTGCTCCATATAGCATTACTGGCCTTATCATTGTTTTGTAGATTTTTCCCTTGAGGTGAGACGGCATTTTACAGTCGCACAGCACTAAATATTTCAGTTTTCTCAAAACCTGACGTGCTACAAGAAAAACAAAAATACTAGGCCTACTGCATTTTGCAGACCATAGTGTATTGTAAGAAATAGCTGAAGTTTTTCCGGTACCGTAGCAAAAAAGTTCAAATTTGTTGGCCAGTGTTACTGGAGTAATTTATGCGAACCAGCTTCGCAATGCGGAGGCAGCTGAGATCTGTGTCTCGTTCTCTCACACAAGACGTGACACGCCATCTGGTGCAAAGTTTGATCCTGAGCCGAATTGATACCTGCAATGTCGCCTTTGCTAGCTTGCCACAGCCCAGTATCATTCGGCTTCAGGCGGTCGTCAATGCTGCTGCGCGCTTAGTCCTTCGATGAAATAAGTTCGACCATATTTCTACCGCGATCCGAGACCAGCTTCAGTGGCTTGGAATAGGCGAGCGCATCAAGTTCAAACTTTGGACCACGATGCACAAAGTGTCTGAACAACCGCGCACCATCCTATCTCGTGGACAGCATCAGATCGCTGGCAGACGATCCTAGTAGGTCATGTCTGCGGTCGTCCAAGACCGCCGACGTATCCGTCCCTGCAGCCAAAACTAAAGCGGTTGGTCGTGCCTTTCGGGTCGCTATAGCCCACGCGCCTGGAGCAGTCTTCCAGCATCAGTAATTCAGTTCAAGAAATAAATACTCAATCTGCTTGTAGAAAACAGTTGAAGCTGCACCTGCTTCCGGGCTGCTTGCATTTGTGCTAAACTTTGACAAGAACATATTTAGGCTATGTTTGTAAAGCATCCTGGAAGTAGCTTGCTACCGACGATGCTATGTAAATTGTCTTCAGTACAATGGTAAAAAACTTGAATCTGGGCCTTCCTGGGGGGGCTTGAGCCTCCATAGCCCCTGATAAACTCCGCCCATGCGCATGGATGAAGCCAGGATAGCAAGACAAGTTATGAACTGGACTCCGGATGGAAGACGCGGAAGAAGCAGACCAAGGAAAGACTGACCGGAAACCATCAAGGAAGACTTGAAATGCATGACTGACCCCTGCAAAAAATCTTGTGGTCGCCCATGGATGGGGAGCCACGTCTCATCGAGATTTGAAATGGGGGGAGGGGCATGGCCGGATTGGCCCCCCTTGGATCCGCCCCTGGTATATGTGAAGCCTTCACAGAATTAGTAAATTTTTTTGGGAAATTACACTTTTTGGGTGGACTAAGCCCATAAAAACCTCAAGTTCAAATGCTCTTAGGGTTTCCTATATACGGTACCCATATTACGGCATACTTAAAAACTTGCTAACGTCCTAAACGTTTAATTGTTGTGATTACGGTAAAGAGAAAACCCATCTTTTTAAAAAAAAACTTTGACTTTTATTGTTATCTTGGTAGCTTGCGATTCTGAGAAAACGACTTATTCTTGAAGTTTTCATGACTTTGTCGTTCATAAATAGCTGGCAAACAAGAGCCCCAAAAAGCTCCAGTTGAGGTCGACACAGTTAAAAATGTGTTGGACGCTGGGGCTCCGCCCCAGACCCCGCTGGGGGAGCTTACGACGCTCCCCCAGACCCCCTAGTCGGCATGGGCTTCGTACCTTCGGCACTCGCAGCTTCGCGCCTTCGGCGCTTGCAATATGAACACCCTTGAAGACAATATTTTTTGCGCCTCTGAAGGTGAGAAAGGGCTTGGGGCTTCAGCCCCCCCAAACCTGAAATCCTGGCGCCGCCACTGAAACTAACTGATAGGTAGAAGAAATAAACAGAACCGCAGAAAACGACGATTAATGAGAACTGCCGTGACTAGCCAGAGTTAACACGCCGAAGCGCCGTGATTGTTCTAGGTTTGTTCAGCCGCAAAACTTATGATCGTGCTGTAGTGTCTTGATGTTTGAAACTTGTTGCAATTTTTTTAGTAGCTCGTTGTATATTATAGTATTTTGACCTATGTTTGCGAATTCATGAACATGCACGAAAACCCTATAACCCTATTGGGTATAGGGCTATAGGCTATTATGTGGTAGAGATAAGCCTGCAAGGACGCTGCGTGGGAGGGTCCAGGGTGTGCTAGCCTAAGGCTAATTATTATTTGGTATCCCGACGGCGTAGATGGATGCAATGGCCTATGAATACAATATCATAATGATAGGCTAGGAAACTGATTACCGAATCCAGGTTTTTTAAAAAGAGTTTTTTAAAACTGCACAACCAGCAATGTTTAACCTAGTCTCCTGAAACTTTCTGACGACCTTTTTTGTCATTCGCCAAAAACTTTCCAATTTGCAAGTTCCCTATAGGGCCTACTTTAAAATCTGATGACTTTTTAGTCATTCGCCAAAAAGTTACAGTTTTTTAATAAGATACCAAGAAGTTACCTTTCTTTTTCTAGTCTTTCTCCCTGAACTTACCCAAAAACGCACAATGTAACCTTTTAGCATTTTTGCCGTATGCATAGGCTATACAAACCCTTCGTCAAACTCTGGTCGTCCATGGCAAATTATCCCAATCGGATGAAAGTTACCTCATTTTCCCCTGTGTTTTCATTGCACAAGATTGCTTTTACAACTGCACAAATTCATTTTCAACTGCGCATTATGCATGTGTAGCCTACATTGTGTAGCCTACAACTGCGCGTAAAAAATCTCTGACCGAACCTTATAGTAGACTGTAAGAATATTCCGTTGTTTAAACTATAGCCTCGTCGCTATAACTTAATGGCGCACGGTCAAGTCTGTGGGTTCATGCTCGTTCAAATCACAAGAAAGTCCTATAAAAAAATGCGGATCTCTGATGAGAAAATTTGGTGAAACTCGGAAGTCTTTGTTGTCCAGTGTTACGTGATTGTGAATGGTAGGCTACAAGATTATCTTCATCCATCCCTTAAACAACCAGGCTCAATCCCAATCATTCTTATCTCCTCCAAGGCCGCCCTTCCCCCTCCCGTGCCGGTGTCACGAAATAGAGCATTCCCCGTATTAATAGTGTCCCCCCCAAAAAAAGAAGTAGGAAAAAGCCACTTCCGCGTGTTTTTATTTTTTACAAATTAATTTCCATCTGCTTGGTTTTGAACAATGACACCAATAGGTATGTTCATTCCTACAAAATAACCTACAAAATGAACCTACAAAATAATTTTGCTTGCATTGTTTTTAAAGCACTGAGACCATTTATAACACTGAAGACAGTAACACAGTAAATAAATTCGACTTGCCTTGTTCTGAACATTGTTCAGGACACTTAAAACAATTAGAGTCACTTTAAACTTTGATTACAGCATAAATTTTTAATTATACGCATTTTTCAATAATGAGATGGAATGGTTTATCCCCCCGGATAGCCTAGACCGGTTTATTCTATCCGAGGGGGATAGAATGATTCATCCCCCGGATAGCTTTAAGTGGGGGATAGAATATCACGTGACACCGGCCATCCCCACTCGACATGAGTTTTAACCATGATGTAAGAAATACATCATGGTTTTAACTTATTTCTTATTTCCTCCTGTTTTTCCCTCGACTCAAGTTGCTCTCGCCCAGTTTAGGGATAGAAGCCCATGAGCTCGTGGGACTTAGCTCCTCTGGTGCATGGGTAAATATCTACCTATTGTGTAAACAGCACATGCAATTTAACTCATATCATATGCAAACTAAATCATGCGTAGGCATATTCCGCAGAATACTGTCACGGACTAATTCACTGGCTAAAATTAATGGGCTTAATTAATTTCATTTGTTATCATAATTTTTCCTCCACAATCATCTCCGTTCCAAGCTTAAAAGTAAGCCTTTTACCCCAGGCTGGAGTAGTGCTTACTCTAGCAGGCCTGCCTCTGTTTTTCTGGCGGGGAAGGGCTGGGAGAATCCAGGTTTCGGGGTTAGGGACGACGACAAACCTCTTTTTTGCAGACCTACAACCTCTGAGGCGCATCGCGTTGACTCATGACCCTCTAAATTCAGAGGGTCATGGCTGACCCGAAGTGGAAGGTTTTTATGATGAACTTTTTGGTCTATTTAGTGCAAATCGGGGTAGCAGACTCACAATTTAAGGTTCCTGATAATCTGATGTTTTCGTTAAAAAACCTATTTCTTTATATGTAAAAAAGGTTGCGCGACAAATAGTTCACAGACAAGACAAGTGGTTCAAACCGTTCAACGACAAATAGTTCACACACAAGACAAGTGGTTCAAACCGTTCAACGACAAATAGTTCACAGACAAGACAAGTGGTTCAAACCGTTCAACGACAAATAGTTCACAGACAAGTGGTTCAACGACAAAATTAATGGTTCGCGGTCATAATATGGTTCACCGATAAAACGTTCGCTAAGACATCATTAGTCGCTGGTTATTTGGTTATTTCTGTCAAAAGATAAGCTGAATTGATGAGAAGAACTCTTGATAAATGGAAGGCGGATTGATGTAGGCCTAATCCATGCTGAGATAGAAAGTGGTCTGATGAGAAGAATGATAATAAGGTTGATTGATGAAAATAAAGTCGGATAACGAAATAACCACCTTCCTAAAAAGAAGTTCGATCGAAGAAACATTTCCATTTTATCAACAGACGTTGAAGTGATGAGGACAATTCCTTCTTAAATAAAAGTGGAATTGGTTTTTTTAAAGGCTAAAATAGAAGATGGACGAATGAAAAACGCCTGATATTGAAAGCGAGGCTGATTTTTTTAACCGAAATAGAAGCTGGATTGATGGAAATAACGCTTGAGAAATGGAAGCTGGATTGAAGTTTTAAGCAGGGTAGCAGGGTTGATGAAAAACACTTGAGAAATTGAAGCTGGATTGATGAAAAGAATGCTTAGTAAATCAGGTGTACTTTCAATCAATCCAGTTTCCTTTTAAGTTAGAATAAATGAATCCAGCTTCCATTTCTCAAGCGTTATTTCCATCAACGCAGCGTCCATTTCCTAAGCTTTCTTTTAATCTATCCAGCTTCGATTTCAGCTTGAAGGACTCATAAATCCCGCTTCCATTTCTCAAGCATTTTATTTGTCAATCCCGCTTCCACTATTCCAATGTGCTTTTCCGGTCCAGCTTCTATTTCAGCCAAAATTAATCATTCAAACTTCCATATCTTGAGCGTTCAGTTGCACACAAAATGTGCCGTTCTAAATTGATTTGTGCAGTTGTAGAAGCACTTCTGTACAGTTAAAGCGGTGTCCGGACAATTCGGCGACGGGCAATTCGGAGACGGGCAATTAGGACAATTCGGACAGGACAATTCGGAGACGGACAATTCGCACCGGACAATTCGGAGACGGGCAATTCTTAGCAGCCAAAATTCGTGATGGGACTTCCACTTTTAGGTCAGATTTTCCTAGCCTGCCCACCTCCATCACCTAAAATGTATTACTGTCCAAAATAATAATAATCTGACTCCTGAATAGCGGGCATAAAAATCATGGGCCTATATAGGTTTGAAAATTACATTGAACTAAATGAGCTGCCTATAAGTTCATAATTTACTGCATTTAACTACTAATTTCAGTTTTTTAGTTTCAATTATTAAACCAATTTTAGAAGATCAGACAGCATTTGCTAGGTGCCATACAATCATTTTATGCCAATGATAAATAAAAGTTTCATCCCCGTAAGTGTCTCTTAGGAGTGCAAGATTTTTATATGCACTCCGAATTGTCCGTCTCCGAATTGTCCGGGTCCAAATTTCCGTCTCCGAATTGTCCGGTCCGAATTGTCCGTCGACGAATTGTCCGGGAACCAGTTAAAACTAGCAAAAGAGGTAATTGTCCTCCGATTGGAAGTAATTAAACCATGGAGGGTGGGGTTGTGCAGTTTTAAAAATTTCTTTAAAACAGCCCTGCGTTATTTTGATCAATCCATTATCCAGCTTCCATTTCTCAACCGCGCTTTCATCAACCCGTCTTCCATCTGAGCTTTAAAAAGCCATCGTTGTGCACACATCCATTGTTTTATGTGCATTCAAAATACACACATACCGTGACATAGGCTACAACAATTGTCGTAAAAAACATAGCCTATAGTCTTACATTGAGATGCACGCGGGTGACGAAGACTTGCATACGCGTAACTAGCAATCTCCTCCTTCTCCAATGAGACAGACCATATAGTGCAGGTGCGTGTTGAGAACTTAACCAACATACGCTTACAGCTGCTCCTCTTCTCTCTGCTGAGGGAAACATTTACCAACATATTCAGGACATTATCAAGCGTCATCAGCGTCAACGAGAATTGATTACCAGTCAGTCTAGCGCAGAACAGTTCTGAACTGTTTACAAGTGTCTAGGCTATATAAATTATCGTAGTTGCATTAACTGCGGAACTACAAGCGACCTGAATAAATAATTCAGATAAAAGATTCCGTGTCATTAAGAATTCCCGGTTTGCGCTGAGACGTGTGTAGAAATTTCTCGTAGAATATAAGTAGGTCTGGTTCAGCATCTGTGATTTCGTGATGACGATGCTCGGAATGGAATGGTGCGGTTGCTGCAGCAGAGCAGTTGTCTTCTTTTTCTGGTTCATCCTCGTGATCCACGTAAGAGAATCTTCGCAGCAGAGTGTACAGTCGAAGAATGACCAGGGTACAACAGGTTTGTCCAAGTCATCAAATGATCACAGCTTCTCTTTCAATAACAGCAAATTCTATAGATCTATTATAGGGCAATTCCACCGTCACTGACGTAACATTCAGAGAGAAATTTGGCAACGTTTTTAATTCTAGCACACTATGATATCACTGCTTTGCCAAAACATTTATGCGAAATTATTTAACTATATAATCCTTCTTAAAAGCCAAAAAAGATTTGGCAGGAAATATTTATGAGTATTTTTAAAAACAGTTTTTGTGTATCGTCACTGACGTAACACATTCTGACATCAATATTATTGTAACTCATGTTCGCATCACAATCTTCTGAAATATGACTGCAAAATTTTTATTAATGTTTTTAAAATTATTAGTACAGGTTGTGGCATACATAGAAAGTTAAATTTTTTATCCAGCTGTCATTTATGTATTTATTTCAATGGTGCCTAAATGTCACTGACGTAACATTGAAATGTCACTGACGTAACGCTTCTGAAAAGACAAACATTAATTACATTAAATTTACTAGTCATGGTTCACAAGTATGCAGGAATGCTTTAAAAATTATCCAGTGTTGTTGGATACTGCAATGTATTCACTGAGAGTGAAGAAGCCCTTCTGTTTACCATTATTGACTTCAGATTCACAAATGCCTTTGCATTTCCATAAGTTGGCACTCCAAGATAGCAGCTCATGGACTGACTGAATCGGTAACTCGATTGCTGTCTGGTAGTGTAGAAGGCAACTTTTTCAAATCAACCCGACGCTTGTAGCAACAGACATTATGATCTTTTACACTCACTGAAACAACATGCTTTGGACTCAATGAAGCAAATTTTCATGTTCCAATCATTGACTGCAGACTTTTGATCTCGAACGTATGCCTCCATTAGTGTCATCATCAATGTTTTATTTTATACACTATCACATGTGCCATTCATCTTTACAAATATTGCATAGTTTTTCTTTCCCAGCAGCTCATGTGAAACAATGTCACTTTCTGTCCATTTATCTATACATCTTTATGTACTTTTTATCTGCAATGCTATGCCAAAGTTTGTTGTTAAGAAGTTCATGAGAGCAACTTTCTTTGGAGTACTTTTAAAAGATTATCTTTTGTCGAATAACTGCTTTTCCTATATATTACTGAGCAGATAAGAAACTCTTAAAGTTGCTGCATGATCTGATTCAGTTGGGGTGACGACATTTTAACCACAATTTTGACGAAGGCTGTGCTTTGTACATTTTGTAGATTTCTTTCTGTTTTTGTCCCTCTATAGTTGCCATTATTGCTGCTACTCAGCATTCTTCTGCATGATGGCCACCTTACTTTAGCTACTTCTTCATGTGACTTATTCATGTTAGCTCAGCCCAAGTTTTTTGTGGCGTGTCTCATCCTGTGTGCAAAAGCAAATCACTAGTTTGGTTTAGTGTGATGATGAAAAATTGATGATGATGATGACAATGATGATGATGAGGAGGAGGGGGAGGATGATGATGATTATAATGAGCTTACTTCAAATCGAAGCTGGATGTCAATTACTGGATTTATAAGTTCATTTTTACTAGTATAGGCTATACCGAATTTAAACAAGTTTCTTGCTATCACTGACATATATTGTTACATGTACATGAGTGACAACATGAATGTTACGTCAGTGACACAGATTAAACATTTTCTTAAACTAAAACAAAATTTCAACTATTTAGTTGTATTGCTAATATGTTGCATCAGAAGTTTTAAAATTTTCAGAATTTTTGCTTTGCTACTTTTGGTTATATTCTAAAAAGTCTTAATTTTTTCGTCACTGACGTAACATTGAAAAGTACACCCCAAACTTCTGAAGTCAAAAAAATGAACTGTTATTAATTGTTCAAAGTTTTACTTGAAAATACTTACCAAGTGGAACTTCCATCCAACTGATGTCGCTTGTTTGATAAAACCAACCAATTGTTGCCATTACTTAAAAAACAAACCTTTTAATATTTCTGTAACAGAATTGTGGAGAACATGTCGACATCAAATGTAAGCTGGCTGACGGTCATCTCACCGAAGATTATTGATTCTAATTATTATTTTGAACACTAGGGTCTCTTACCTTTAAAATGATACCTTTATATTGTTGAGATTTTGACTGGACATTGCCCGTATGACGCGCGCTGTCGCTTTCTGTCTTTCTGTTTGTCCGTCTGTGTGTCCGTCTCATTGTTTACCTGCCTTTCATCGTATATTTCGTCCATGCACACCTGCGACTGTCTAGCCGGCACGCATCCGCGCTTGCCTATTGCGCCTATGCCTTCGCCGTCTGGCCTATCGTCTACTTAGGCGATCTGTCTATATAGTCCGTCTACTTAGGCCATCTGTCTACTTGGGCCGTCTACTTAGGCCATAGTCCGTCTACTTAGGCCATCTGTCTACTTGGGCCGTCTACTTAGGCCATAGTCCGTCTACTTAGGCCATAGTCCGTCTACATAGGCTATCTGTCTAGCTGGCATGCGCTTGCCCGCCGAAGCTATATAAGCACGCGACTGTGACAGATCCACACCGACTTTTGGACAGCCACGAAGCTGACTAATCGTCCGGCACTTGACTCACGGTAAAACGTGGCTTGAGTGGTGACTGACTGTGGGAGAGTAAGTCCTCGATATCTATTGATCTTGAGCTTTAAGGCATCGGTCTAGTGGTCGGCTTCTCCCACTGGACAGGGACTCTGCACCGACTGCGACGACGGGTGGTGAAGACGCCTCTACGCCGGCCGTGAGCTCGGCTTCGGTTGTGCGTCGGTTTCTCCCACTGGACAGGGACTCTGCACCGACTGCGACGACGAGTGGTGAAGACGCCTGTACGCCGGCCGTGAGCTACGCTTCGGTTGTGTGTCGGTTTCTCCCATTAGACAGGGGTGACGACGAGCGGTGGGGACTCCTGTACGCCGGCCTTGAGTCGTGACGTCGGGGTTCTGCCTCTGACTACTGTTGACGATTACTGACGGTCGACTACTGCGACGCCGACTACTGGGGCGTCGACTACTTCGACGGACGTCGGCGACTACCTTCTCGACTGACGGGTGGTGCCAGGACGGCTGACTGCGACCGTAGGGAGGACTCTGGGTGCTATAGAGGTTGCTGCAGTCCATATCGAGTCCCATCTCCAATCAGTACTGTTCTGTTCTGTTCGCCTATTCGTATTTGCCTTGCTATATGTTGTCATTGGAAACCAATAAACGTGTTTAAGCCTAGTCGGCTAGCCTTTAATCTCCAGTTGAAGCCTTACCCTCGGACAAGACTGACGAGACCGTGACGACAGGGCTGGTGGTTCGGCTCCTGGTATATTTTTGCCCAGCCTGTTCCGTTACACTTTGGTCCCAGGGAGTGGGATCCGTTACAAATGGTTCCAGTCGTGGGATTTTGGTCTTGTTCAATTTGACTTCCGTTACAAATGGTACCCGGTAAGTGGGGTCTTTGGTCTTTGGTCCCTTGGTTTCTTTTGGTTTTGGTTTTGACCTTCGACAGAACTGGAACTTGGGGTGGTAGACTTTGACTCTGACAGACTGGCAACGATGTGGAGCACTCGGACGGACGGAACTGCTCCTGGCTTCCCGATTACTTCGTCGCCAGCCGCCGGACGACGAAAGGAGCTTTTGGTCGACTACGAGGTCGAGTCCAGCCGCTTTCTGGAGAAAATTGATTTCGACGACTCGCCGAAGAGGGACCGCAAAAGCATGCTGATCCCGAAGAAAGACGCCAGCGCTTTGGAGACGAAGGTCCTGGAGAATGTCAGTCGTCTGGTCGGGGAACGGAAGATAACGATGAAGCCTGGGAAATTCGATGGAACCGGATCCCTCGAATCGTTCTTGGCACAATTCGATGTGTGCGCGAGACACAACCGATGGACTGCAGACGATAAGGTCGACTTCCTCCGCTGCTCGTTGGAAAAGGCAGCAACGCAGCTGCTCTGGGATTTTGGAGCCCGGACGGAAGTCACGTGCGAACAGCTGGTCGAGAGACTACGTCAACGGTACGGCGCGGAAGGTCAAGCTGAGACTTTCCGAGCGCAACTGTACTACCGCCGACAGAGAGCTGACGAGACGCTTGGGGATCTGCTGCACGACATCCGGAGACTCGTCGTCCTTGCTTATCCGGTTCCGTCCAATGAAACGACGGAGATCGTCGCGAAGGACCTCTTCCTCGAAGCGATCCGTGACCGGGAGTTGTCTCTCAAGGTGAGAGAACGCGAGCCAAAGACGATCGACGAGGCGTACCGAACCGCTCTACGCCTCGCCGCCTATCAGCAGACGTCGGAAATGGAAGACCGACGGAGACCAGCCAATCGGGTGAAAGGAACGCAAGATGGAGACGCCGGTGGACAACTTCAGTCCCAACTGGACAGCTTCTTCGCTGCGCAACGCAAGTGGCAACAGGATCTCGAAGGAAGGATCTGCCGTCAGCTGGAGGAACTCCGAGGCTCGTATCGGACGAGTCTCTCCGCCGAACCGAACGTCTCTGCGCCGGTTCCGCCTCCGGGAAGGTCGCCCGGGAACTTTGGTCGAGCCGTGACCTGCTTCAACTGTGGACGCGTGGGTCACGTGGCTCGCCGGTGCCGCCAACGCCGACAGCCTCCCAACCGTCAAGACGACGCGCACAACTCGGGTCCGACGACGCCCGAGCAGAATGGACCGATCGTCACCAATCACACAACGAGAGACCGAACGACTGGTGTAACGAACAACGCGATCTACATCCGTGGAGAGATCAACGGCCAGCAAAGAACTTGCCTAGTGGACACTGGGTCGGAGGTAAGCCTGGTTCCCTCGTCTGATGTTGATGGTTTGCCGCTCCAGCCTAGTAACCGCGTTCTTTTGGCTGCAAATGGTTCTGCGATTAGAGTCTTGGGTCAGCTGGATGTCCCGATTAAAATCTCCAGAGGGTTTTCCATTGATACCTGCTTTCTTGTCTCTGATCAGATAGGCGAGCCTATGCTTGGAATGGACTGGCTAAGGAAGCATCGATGCAGGCTTGGTTTTGGACAGGGCGCACTCTTTGTTGGTCGTCGTCGTATTCCACTGGTTAAAGGGAATGGTTCGCTTTGGTGCCGCAGGGTGATGGTTGCAGAGGAGACAACTGTTCTTCCTCGATCTCAGTGCGATATTCCATGCATGACGCAGTATAGGAATTTGTCGACCACTGCACAGGCGTGGATGACTGAGTCTAAAGAGATCCAGCCTGGGTTGCATGTAGCTAGGGTTGTACTTGATGATGATGCTGATAGGATCTGCATTCGATGAGGTAAACTTGAATGAGCAATCTGCTTTGTTGACTGATAATCAAATGTTGGGTGATTTGCACCCCGTAAAGGTCGAGGTAAGGGAGGAAAATGATAGACATACGGGTCCCGAAACCCATTTGGTTGAGAAACTTATGGAGGAAATTTCGGAGGATGTCCCGATGGACGTGAAAGAACGGTTGAAAGGTCTATTGTTGGAGTATGAGGGCATTTTCTCGACCACAGACCAGGACTTGGGACGAACCGCGATTTCCCAACACAGGATCGACACTGGAGACTCCCGTCCCGTGAGACAACCCTTACGGAGACAACCGTTCCCATATCAGGCTGCTATTGATGAGCAATTGGGTCAAATGTTGTCCACTGGAGTTGTTGAACCTGCTGTGAGTGAATGGGCTGCGAATGTGATTCTCGCTAAGGAGAAAAATTGGTCTGTGCGGTTTCGTTCTGGTCCGACCCGGAAGGATTTCAGTCCTTTTTCTGGAATTGATGCCTGTCGGAGACTCTCATCTGGCGCAGCGTGTGTGTTCGCATTTGAATTGGATTGTGGCTACGCCCATGGAAGGATGGGTTGTGGTCGTGCGAAGGAAACCGTTCCTACTAGGCCTACCTATGGGTGGTTTTTGAACTGTGAATTTGATCCTTTCGACCCTGGAGGATATGGGTTATATTTTGGTCGACCAAATCGAGAGAAGTTTACTTATTCGACCTACGTAGCAGCGCTGTCCGAAAGATTTTTGAAGGCTAAACCATTTGTGGCGCACGTTGATAAACTCCGCCACTGCTATGGGCGGACGAAAGGGCAGTGGAGCGAGTCGCCCGCGAAGATGATCGAAGGACCACGCGTCGAAGCAACGGACAGCGCTACAGCTTCTTCCAGCCGTCAGCCGCGTCACCGCTGGAAAGAAACACTTACGAAGGAAGCCTCTTCGGGACGACGACGTACCGACGTCTGCGATGGTACGGCAGCATCTGCTGTCGATCGGCCAAGGACCAGGTCCTTTGCCTTACGGAGAGACCAGACGCCGGAAACAGAAGCTGCAAGAAAGAATTCTCTCGACGAAGATTTCGGCGGAACGACAACGGTTCCCAGCCGACCTCGACGGGCCGTGCGTCGGCCTGTTCGCTTCCAGTGAGACTCTTCGTCGGCGCGCAGACCCCCATGTCTGCGCGCATTCTTCCTCGTCGGCGCACATGTCTTCGTTTGTGCGCGTGCCTCGTCGCTTCCTCCTTCGTCGGCGCGCATGTCTGCGCGCGCTCTTCCTCGACGCGCAAGTGTGCGCGTGCCTCGTCGGTCTTCTCCTCGTCGGCGCACATGTCTTCGTTTGTGCGCGTGCCTCGTCGCTTCCTCCTTCGTCGGCGCGCATGTCTGCGCGCGCTCTTCCTCGACGCGCAAGTGTGCGCGTGCCTCGTCGGTCTTCTCCTCGTCGGCGCACATGTCTTCGTTTGTGCGCGTGCCTCGTCGCTTTCGCCTTCGTCGGCGCGCAGGTACAACGCCTGCTCGCGCTCTTCCTCGTCGGCGCGCAAGTTCTTTGGATCGACGAATAAGGACGTTCTGAATTGGACTTTGGAATTCAAAGAAGAAAAAGAAGAATTGGACTTTGAAAAGAAGACATTTTTTATTGGACTTTTGTGGACTTTTGTTGTCGTGCATTTTTCTGAGACAATCTTGCGATTGCTCTGTTTTATGCTTTTGAAAATGTGTACGCCTGAACTGTTAAGGGCTGATAATTCGTTTCGTGTTTATTGAAATAAAAACTGGTTCGTTGTGAATAAAGACACTTTGCTTGTGAGAAAACAGGACACTATGTAAGGGCTTATTGTCGTTTTGCGTCGTGGACTGTATGCTTAAGTACTCTGATGACTTTATACGGAAGTAGGCTTTCTTTGAGACAATGTTTTTGATTGTAATTAAGCTGCCGCGTTTTGCAGCCGAGTTTATGTACGGACTGTTGATTCGGGGGACTTGTTTTAAAATCTCGCTTAGTTAAGTGTTGGACATTGATTGTCCGGTTTACCCTCGCTCCAAAAGGGACTTTGGGACTGTTTTTGGGGGGAGCATGTCGAGATTTTGACTGGACATTGCCCGTATGACGCGCGCTGTCGCTTTCTGTCTTTCTGTTTGTCCGTCTGTGTGTCCGTCTCTTTGTTTGCCTGCCTTTCATCGTATATTTCGTCCATGCACGCCTGCGACTGTCTAGCCGTCACGCATCCGCGCTTGCCTATTGCGCCTATGCCTTCGCCGTCTGGCCTATCGTCTACTTAGGCGATCTGTCTACATAGTCCGTCTACTTAGGCCATCTGTCTACTTGGGCCGTCTACTTAGGCCATAGTCCGTCTACTTAGGCCATCTGTCTACTTGGGCCGTCTACTTAGGCCATAGTCCGTCTACTTAGGCCATAGTCCGTCTACATAGGCTATCTGTCTAGCTGGCATGCGCTTGCCCGCCGAAGCTATATAAGCACGCGACTGTGACAGATCCACACCGACTTTTGGACAGCCACGAAGCTGACTAATCGTCCGGCACTTGACTCACGGTAAAACGTGGCTTGAGTGGTGACTGACTGTGGGAGAGTAAGTCCTCGATATCTATTGATCTTGAGCTTTAAGGCATCGGTCTAGTGGTCGGCTTCTCCCACTGGACAGGGACTCTGCACCGACTGCGACGACGGGTGGTGAAGACGCCTCTACGCCGGCCGTGAGCTCGGCTTCGGTTGTGCGTCGGTTTCTCCCACTGGACAGGGACTCTGCACCGACTGCGACGACGAGTGGTGAAGACGCCTGTACGCCGGCCGTGAGCTACGCTTCGGTTGTGCGTCGGTTTCTCCCATTAGACAGGGGTGACGACGAGCGGTACGCCGGCCTTGAGTCGTGACGTCGGGGTTCTGCCTCTGACTACTGTTGACGATTACTGACGGTCGACTACTGCGACGCCGACTACTGGGGCGTCGACTACTTCGACGGACGTCGGCGGCTACCTTCTCGACAGACAGGTGGTGCCAGGACGGCTGACTGCGACCGTAGGGAGGACTCTGGGTGCTATAGGGGTTGCTGCAGTCCATATCGAGTCCCATCTCCAATCAGTACTGTTCTGTTCTGTTCGCCTATTCGTATTTGCCTTGCTATATGTTGTCATTGGAAACCAATAAACGTGTTTAAGCCTAGTCGGCTAGCCTTCAATCTCCAGTTGAAGCCTTACCCTCGGACAAGACTGACGAGACCGTGACGACAGGGCTGGTGGTTCGGCTCCTGGTATATTTTTGCCCAGCCTGTTCCGTTACACTTTGGTCCCAGGGAGTGGGATATGTTACAAATGGTTCCAGTCGTGGGATTTTGGTCTTGTTCAATTTGACTTCCGTTACAATATTAACAAAATTCTCTAAATATTTTTTGGACTTTTATGTCCATTTCCCGTGGAATTGCCCTATACATTGCCGCGATTTTTACAGCCTATTTCCTTGCTATTAAACGAAAATACGATACGATATTCCCCGAATTTCCACATAGGATTGTAGAATCTAAATCGCTGCAAGAGTAGAATGGAGGTACGGAAAATAGAGCGGCGCTAGAGCCATAGGCCTACTGAATGTTGCGTTCGTACGCATTTTTAACCATGAGCATAAAATTAGGCTATTGCGGCTTGAATAAATTTGGAAGTTTGAACTTCGTATTGGGGCTTAATTCCTTAATCCCCTAATCCCGGATCGACACGTATGAAAAAGTAAGTATACATGTATTTCCATGAAGCCTAATGTTTGAATCTAAGTAGCCTATGTCTTACTCTTGCTTTAGATATAATTATCTAGATAACGATTGTGATTATGAAGGTTGCACAGCAGGGCATTTTTGGCGTGCAGTTGCACACAAAATGTGCAGTTATAAATAGATTTGTGCAGTTGTAGAAGCAGTTCTGGGCAGTTAAAAATAGTTGAAAACAGTTCATTGTCATTCGATTGGAAGTAATTTACTGTTGAGGATGGGAAAGGAAAGAAGCGGTTCAGTGCAGTTCTAAAAATTCCTTTAAAACAGCCCTGTGCTAAGCAGAGGTAGGCTAAATGTGATGAAGACTACTCAGGCATACACACTTCAATGGAGACCATTATCGTCATCGATTTCTCCGATCATAAAGAAGTCTTTGAAATACTATGTAACAATACCTGTATGTATAACTTCTTCGTTGTGATGTGCTGTCGATGTCACGAAATAGAGTGGCCCCTAATAATCGTATCTCCCCAGTTGCGACTTTAGGGGAGGGCGGGGAAAACGCACACCTTAAGGAAAAACTGGGTGTAGAGGGCAAAATACATTAACATCTTATGTTAATTTTTTTATCATCATAAACATCTGCACTTATGCTACAATATCACTAAATGAAAAAGCTTAAATAGATTCAAATTTAGGCACAGAATTGTATGAAAGTTTTTTGTCCAAAAGGGGCGTTTTGCCCCACCTAGGGGGCAAAATGCCCATACCCTGGGCATCTTACCCCAATGATAATGTATACTAGATAATTGACTAACGTACGTGCATGTACGTATATATGTATGTATGCATGCATGTATGTATGTATGTATGCATGCATGTATGTATATATATATTATGTATGTATGTATGCATGTATGTATGTATGTATGTATGTATGTATGCATGCATGTATGTATATATGTATGCATACATATATACATACATGCATGCATACATACATACATGCATGCATACATACATGCATACATACATGCATACATATATACATACATGCATGTATGTATGCATGTATGTATGCATGTATGCATGCATGCATGCATGTATGTATGTATGTATGTATGTATGTATGCATGTATGTATGCATGCATGTATGTATGTACGCATGTATGTATGTATGTATGTATGTATGTATGTATGTATATGAACATTTATATAGCGCTTTAAAATAACCTCACGAAGGCGCGCATGTATGCATGTTTGTATGTATGTATGTATGTATTTCTGTATTATGTAGGTATGTATGCCCAGTCATGTGAGGTAAGACGCCCAGTCACGTGGGGTAAGACGCCCATTCCCGTGAGCAACTTACCCCCAAGCAGTAGTAGTTACATTCCATACTCCACGCCTAAAACGACTACTTCAATGGCAGGTTTAGGTTCAATGTAACATATCTAAATAAGTATGAATCCAACAAAGCATGGATCTTTCGGAAAAAGCGAAACTAAGTAATTTTAACAAATTAATGAAAAATGGAAACCCTTACATCAGCTTTCGCAAAAATCGATTTTTCCTGATAACGAGTGGCCTGTTAACATGGAACGCGAAAGTACGATGTATTTCAACCGGAAATGCATAAAACTAAACGGTTCCAACTAAAATTTGGATTCGGCACATCAGTTGACTAAAATAATGCCTATGGGCATCTTACCTCCCATGGGCGTTTTGCCCCGCCCTCCCCTAGTACGGGACCGGGGGTCTGGTGCCCTTGTTGCGCAAAAATGGCGCCCCTCGGCCCGCACTTATTAGGCTACTTAAGCCTATTATGTCATTCATGGAAACTAAATTCTCATACTTTTACCAGTTAATTATATTATAATTTTTTAATGACTTTACCCAATCACACCATGAATTTAACACTCATTAAAGAATTGCTTATTGTTATTTATTTCTATGGCGGCCATTACTTATTTCTATTTATTTCTATGGCCCATTGCCGCATTGCGCACATGAAAAATGTTACTTGCCGTTATACAAAAAAATATATTAAATATTTGGCCTATATTAAATAAATTATGTTTTTAAACCGGATTATTGTTCTTGGCAGTTTCTCGTCCTGCGTTGATTTTCTACAGAGGTTTGGTTGAATATTTTAATTCTTTCAACAATCTAAGTTTTACATCTGATTTATAAAAATGAAAGGTAATCGCTACTCGGAGATTAAGTATATTTTTAGGAATTTAACATAGAAATTTGGGATTATGAATTAATAAATCTTCACTGTCTTTGATATATATATATTCGTTTAATCAGAAATCAGGTTGACAAGCCGCAGCACAGTTAGGCCCTTACAAGATGAACAGAAAAATAGTTACATATGAAAAATAAAAAATAAAATGTTTGTACATTGTTCAAGAGTTGATACACTTATAACACAAACTCGCTGAATTACCCGGTGTTACCCGGGAAATTTAGGATTCTTCCCGCTCCGGGCCAATCTCCTACTTCCCTACACCACCTTGACCCCATCCGCACTCCTACTGCCCACTCCACCTCTTTTCCCACCCCATCCCGTATCCTATCAAAAGGGCGACTTCGAAAGGGCGACCATCAGAAGAGAGACCACAAAAGGGCGACGATTTTAAGGGCGACTGTTCGTAAAAGCGCCGATCAAAAGGGCGACGGTGTCACGAAATAGAGTATCCTCCGTATTAATTGTATCCCCCAAATTAAAAAAAAGTCGAAAAAATCGCTTCCGCGTGTATTTTTTGGACAAATTAATTTTCGTCTGCTTTGTTTTGAACAACGACACTAACATGTATGTTTATTTCTACTAGATAATTTGTTTTGCCCTGTTTTTAGAGCACTTAAAACATTTAAAACACTTGAGAACACTCAGAGTCGCTAAATTAATTCGAGTTGTCTTTATCTGAGCATTGCTTAGGACACTTAAAACAATTAGAGTCACTTTAAATTTTGATTACAGCATAAATTTTTTTATTATGCGCATTTTTCAAAAAGGGGATAGAATGGTTTATCCCCCCGGATAGTATAGACCGGTTAATTCCATCCGGGGGGATAGATTAATTCATCCCCCCGGATAGCTTTCAGGGGGGATACTCCGTTTCGTGTCACCGGCACAAATGGGCGACCATCAAAAGGGCGACGTAGCCTACATGTTGATCTCACCCTATCTAAATTCATAATAATTGAGATCATGAATGTATTGTGATTTTTGATGAGGCTTAAACAAACTTTTTAATGTTTTCAAAGGAAATCTTTAAGGAGAAGGTTAATTTCTTTAATGTCTCTTTTTGAAAGTTGAAAAATTTTTGCGTTGATATTCGACCATTTGCAATAAAAACTTTTTTGTGTTTCATCATTGGTAACACTAGTTGAGAAGTCTTGGATTAGTTTCACAGCCGTTCCGACATATCATTCGCCACTTTGACATGCCGCACATAATTATGCATCAGCTTCTTGGTACTTGGGATCATTATGCCATTCACTAACAGGTTTTCCTAGCCAGTCGGCGCCAATTCCCATGCTGTGAAACAAGAACCAGGATTTGGACCCAATAAGGGATGATAGCTTTGTACTGTGGCTCAGAATAGGAAACGTTGGATGGCCCCTTTCAAACTGTTTTGGTCTAGGAATTCGGGGCAATGTTTTCGAGCAATCTGCTGTCTTTCTGAAGTGGAAAGCCTGTTTGAAAAGAGAGAGAATACAGCACATTCTTCTGTTATGTACCAGAAGTGACTTTCCAAGGTTTTCATGGCTGCATTGGCAACTTGTGGATCATGCCTGCAATGCTTGTTCAAGTCATGCCATACCTTCAGATCATTATACGCTGCATCGGCCCCAATGGATGAAGAGAACCAGTTTTCAACGTAGAATAGCGCATTAAATTTACACAGTGTTTCCAATTTGCTGATCATATTCTTGTCATATCCTGCTTGAGCACTGAAAGCCAACATCTTTGCAGGATACAAAATGGATAGCATCCATCGAGCATGATGCGCTGCTCCTGGCTTCAGCCAGTGTATTCCTCTTTCAGGTGTCTCACCAAAAAGTATCAACATTAATTCAGCACATTCCCGATAGTCAGCGTGAGGTAGCAAGTTCTTTTTAGGGCCTACTTGGAGTAGAAAGTATTCTCTTCAGTGACTGTATAAAATTTTCCATAGTGCGTTTCAAAGACCTGTCTTTGATTTCCAGGGTTTTAAAACCAGCTTCTGTGTTAATTGCTGGCCAAATAGAATCTCTGGATTGTATGAAATTGGTATTGTCAGGGACTGATGTTGCACCAAACAAGTCTTTGTGAGCAGAACTCAAGATTCTTTCAAATATGTGATGCCGACAAGCCACATATATGAGCCACGCTTCAGGCACTTCTATGTCATCCTTTTTAAGTAATGGGCGGTTTGGTGTGGATGAAATTGGAGGAACTACTTCCTGAGGTGGTTCTTTTTTCATATATTCACTTCTTGCTGCCATGGTTACAGCCTCTAAAAGGTAAAGCAAAATTTTTACAATTTGCTACCATGTTGTCAATGTCCGTTTTGAGCATAAAACTACTTTTTAGGTGGGCGGGGGTCAAAACATGGCATACAGACCTGAAAATTTGCAGACAAATATGTTTCAGTAATAGTAGCAAAATATGGCAGGGGTGCACAAGGAACATTCCAAAAATTTTTTTGCAATGGCCTAATGTACTCCATGGTGCTTCTGTTGCCGTAATCTTCAACCACGGACTTGATAGGCTTGGCAAGTTCCTTGTAGGTTTTCCTTCCGTGTGTTTGCTGTTGGCCCGAGACGAATTGCTCCAACTTCATTTCGTTGAGGCTCTTTCATGTAGGCCGACTGACCTTTTGTAGGAAGTTGTATACATAGGCTACGCCTGTTTGCGTATTTCTCTTTGATGTAGGCCGACCGTCTAGCATCTACATATTTCGTTGAAACAATGAGAACGTTCCGATGTTTTCATTCTCTTTCATGTAGGCCGACCGTCCTCCACCTACCATTCAGAACATACTGCGAACGTTCATTGTTCGCCCTATTGATGATCGCCCATTTGTGCGGTCGCCCTTTTGATCGGCGCTTTTTCGAACAGTCGCCTTTAAAAGCGGCGCCCTTATGAGGTCGCTCTGTGTACTTCGGGCTTAACGACACTTTTTCATTTCGAGATGATCCGTGTCGGAGGCAGAGTACAACCTCTCACTCCACGTTTATATTGCGACCGAGCCAACCGCAGTAAAGATCCGAGAAATTAATCTCTGATAAACCGACCGACCGGGAATCGAACCCGGGCCGCCGGCGTGGCGAGCTGGCTACCAACCCACTCGGCCACTCAGGATCTCTTGAGGTCGCTCTTCTGATGGTCGCCCTTTCGAAGTCGCCCTTTTGATAGTGACCCAAATTTTCCGGAAAAAAACTGATTTCACGGGTGGTGTACCGGTGGAGGTCGGAGTGTGGTGGGATGAGGTCACTCCCACTCCATACCCACACCACCCCTCACCCACCCACCTACCACCCCCAGGTAATGTAGGGTTTTCGATTGTGATCTGCGTTCTTGTGAACATTATTGTTTCAACTGCATAATTGTACACTGTAACGGTTTCGGTTTGTGAACCTGATTGTTGAATAAACGGAAATTATTATCATTATACATGCGAGAGGCTAGAATGACGTCATGCGGTCGGTCGTCTCTTGACTAATTGCGACGTCGTGCAACATGGCTGGTCATATCTGTTCATTTTCGGCGTTAGCTACACTTGAAATTTAGAATGTTCATATCTTGGGTTTTAAAGTGAATTGACAGCTGAAAATAGTCGCGTTGACCTACAAATTTGAGTAGGAATCATTTGCAAAATTTTTGGTAAAACGAATCGTTGTCATTTCCGAGCCTATTTTGGGACAGAATTTCAAAATACATCCATACAAACAAACAGACGGACAAACTTTCAGAAATAGATCTATAACATTGATAGATGGACGTTTTGATGACTTCCGTAACACAGTTACTCATTTCTGTTGTCTTGACCCATCACAAATATATGAAGCAAATGAAAATTTCTTTTCGAAGTCTATGCGAATTTACGAAATGATATTAATCGTAGAATATGATACATTTAAAGACGTGCTTATGCCTATAATTAAGGAAAATTCAAGGTAAACACGACTGGCTACGTCTCGTACTCTCGTTAACGTTTGATCGATGTTGAAACCTCAGATCGTCGAAGACCGACTGACGCCCTACATCAATTCTATTCAATTGGTTTATTGATCCACCAAGAAACAAAGACAAGCAGACAAGTTTTGCTTACAGGATAGTACACACAGAGATTGATTGCGAGTTAGCATTTGCGATGATATGGACAGGTGAGCAACCAATACTGAGTGTGGCAGAACCAATAGGCTACCCGAAGGGAATGATCCCGCTAGTGGGGCCTATTTACCAAAAAATTCATTGTGGTAACAATAGAAAATAAAAAGCAGATGCAATATTAATTAATGGCGGTGCTTTTGAAAGCAATGAACAGTAGCAACGGGATACTTTCCCTCAAAACATATATCAATAACATAATAATAAATAAACATGAACATAGGTTAAATAAAGGAGTTCATTTTACATTATTTAATGTGTATGCACGGATTTGGGTTTTAAACTGAGCGAGACTCCTGGATGCACGAATACTTTCCGGTATGTTATTCCATAAAAGAGGACCCTGATACTTAATAGAAAACTTTCTAGTGTTCGTTTTTGCAAAGACACTTATGTAGGCTCTATTATTTCTAATGCCTTTAGTATATAAGTTAGGTCTAAAATAGGATGAGAATGCAAGTGGAAGGAGGTTGTTGTCGTACTTATACATAAATGTACTAGTTTGGATGAAATTAATTTGGGATATTTTTAGCACGTTCAATTGTTGATATAAGGGGCTAGTGTGAGCATTAAAGGGAGATTTAGTAATAATTCTTATGGCTTTTTTCTGCAGTCTATTTAGCTTAGTTAGGTGAGTGTCATATGTAGATGTCCAAATGAGATTGCAGTAACTTAAGTATGGGCGTATAAGTGTAAAATATAATGTTTTTAGTACATGAGGTGAAAGGAGATAGGCTATTCTGTGAATGATGCCTATATTTTTTGAAATTTTTTTGAAATCTCAGCTGTGTGTATATTCCATTTTAAGTGCTGGTCGATGTGTACACCCAGGAATTTAGATGAGTATACTTGCGGTATTGATATATTGTCAATGAGCAAGTTACTACCAGGAGGTGGGGCAAGTTTTTTTACTAGACCTAAAAATTATATAACTGGTTTTTGCAATATTCAGTGAAAGCTTGTTGGCTCTGAACCATTCGCTGGCCATTTCTAGGTCGTTATTTGCTATTTTAATTAGCTGTTCATAAGAGGGGTGGGAGTAAAAAGCATTCGAATCGTCAGCAAATAGGATGTAATGTAAAAAAAGTTGCAGAGCTAGGGAGGTCATTAATGTATATTAAAAATAAAAGAGGCCCCAGGATTGAGCCTTGGGGGACCCCAAAAACAATTTTTTGGAAGCTGGATAATTTCCCATTGCATAAGACTTATTGGTGGCGGTTGTTTAAGTAATTTGTAAACCATGTAAGTGCGATACCTCTGATCCCATAATTCTCAAGTTTATTTAACAGGATATTATGGCTGACGGTATCGAAGGCTTTAGCTAAGTCGAGAAAAATGCCAATGGAATATTCATTATTATCCATAGCATGAGATATTTTGTCTTGTATATCCAGTAATGACATAAAGGTTGAGTGTTCTGTTTGAAAGCCATGTTGAAAGGGGTATAATATTTTGTTCTGGGTGATAAAAGAGTAGAGGCGGTCGTACATTACCCTCTCAAAAAATTTAGAAAAAAATGGTAGTATAGAGATTGGTCTAAAATTTGAAACCTCATTTTTATTGCCTTGCTTATGGATAGGTGTAATTTTTGCTAATTTTATGTCCGATGGGACTGTTCCAGTTCTAAGTGAACAATTTATCACCTCGCTAAGTGGAGATGCTAATAAGTCCATGAGAGAAGACAATATGTGTGGATTCAAGTCATCAGGACCAGTGCTGTGGGTGTCTTTGAGGGTTGTGTTGATAGTTAATAGCTCTTGAAAGGAAGTCGGTAGGACAGCAACATTGTTGTTGACGTGGCCTGTCTAGAATGCTGGGAGTGGTCGGTCAAAAATGCCGGTGTCACGTGATATTCTATCCAATCTCGAAGCTACCCGGGCCATTCCGGGGGATGAATTAACCTATTCCCCGGATATAATATTCCGGTTATGACTATCTGTGGGGATAAATCATTCTATCCCCTTTATTGAAAAATGCCCATAATTGAAAAATTTATGTTGTAATCAAAATTTTAAAGTGACTTTAATTGTTTTAAGTGTCCTAAACAATGTTCAGAGCAAGGCAACTCGAATTTACTTAGTGGCTCTAAATGTTCTTAAGCGTTCTAACTACATTCTAATTGCTCTAAAACCAAAGCAAGCAAAATTATAAAGTAGGAATAAACATACCTGTTAAAGTCATTGTTCAAAACAAAGCAGTTGGAAGTTAATTTTGAAGAAATAAATACACGCAGAAGTGCCTTTTCAACTTCTCTTCATCTGGGGGATGCGATTGATATGGGGGTCCGGGGAATGTTCTGCTTCGTGACACCGGGCGTTGTGAATCAGCGCATTTGAGCAAAATTCTTTACAAAACATTATAATTATATTGAACGGTGGCTACAAGAACAAAGAAATATGACTCTGCAGCCTTGCAGAGGATTGGACTGATTTATCTGATTGCTTGTTTTTGTGAGTTATTCTTTCATCTGTTCCGGTTCTCATTAAAGCACGCACGGAACAAGGTTGTCCACGGGATGAATTGCCGATTAATTGGGTTGCCTTAGGTTGGAAAAACACAGAAAAGCAGTCCCTAAAGCAGTCATGAGTACGAAGTGCTTGCGACTTCATTTTTCTTCTAATCGTCGGCTTACGATTTAGGCAACAGATGTCGCTAACGAGATTGCGCTTCCAGCCGAGGCGAATAAAGGTGTCTTCACAAGCTTTTATTTTAATATCCTAGATGTTTTAAAATAATAATCACGCGCCGGAGAGTTAGCTAGTAGTCCGTATCACCCCAGGCTAAAATGTGCATTGACGATGCAGGCAAGAAGCAAGATACATCGAGCGATTGAATGCTGCTCTGATTAGTAGAATTACTTTATTCGTTAATCAGAGTATCGCTGAATCACCTTGGGAGGATGTTTACGGCAACATAACGTGATATCCGGTTCAAAATGCTCTGAAAGTAATTTGAAATCGGAAATTTTACGATTTCTAGATGTCGATTTTCACATTGTTTAAGAAAATCGGTTGCAAGTGTCTAAATTAAGATTTCTTGCATTTTTATCTTACAGCCATTTGTTTGTGTTTAACTATTCAGTTAATAGCGTTGATTTAATTGACAACAAAGAGTTCAGCTCAGACAGAAATTGGATATCCAGTTTGTTCGTTTACAACTCTCCAAATGAAAGAAGTGTGTTTGATGGCACATTCGAATCATTCAATGTCTATATTCCGACCGAAGAAGAGAATATAAAGAGTTCAGAACCTCATGAAAGCGATATTACCACGAAACATTTAATTATTCGGTTCACAAGAGATCACAGCGAATCTTCAACTGGAAGTAAAAGCAAACGAAATGCGACTTTACATCCTACGTATATCGAAAACGATCAGACAATTTCAAGCAATCCAATTACTACAGGCCTAAGGACATCGAAAGCCCACGTGATGTCAACTGAAAACATTGAGACAGCATCAAGCAAGCCAGATGAAACAGTATCAAAAGCCGACGTGATGTTCACTGAAACTAACGCAGCAGCAGCTGTAAGTATGGCAAGCTATACAATGAAGACCGTCAACTTAAGGTACACGGAAGAGTCTCAAGTAATCGAACACAATAAAAGCCAGATGACCGATCAGTCAGTGCCACGAGAAGACATGAATTGTCTTGAATGTTCCACAGACCATGTGGAAACAGTTCATGTGGAAACAGACCATGTGGAAACAGTTCATGTGGAAACAGACCATGTGGAAACAGTTCATGTGGAAACAGACCAGGTGGAAACAGACCAGGTGGAAACAGACCATGTGGAAACAGACCATGTGGAAACAGACCATGTGGAAACAGACCATGTGGAAACAGTTCATGGAGAAACAGACCAGGGAGCAGTCCGATGGACAAACACTTGGTCTCCATCATCAGACGCATACAGCGTCCTTGCACACGAGAATATAACAACCCAGACAAATCCCTTTGTGGAGCAACCATCAACTGTTTACACATCCATCAATATCTCCGATCCACTCGATTCAATCAATTCATCTACCACAGAACCAGCACAGAAAACCAACGCAACCGTAACCTTAAAACCAGCAACCCCATTTCGATTGTCCTTCAGATTTTCAATACCTGCAACATACCAAATCACAGCAGAAGCCAGTAAATGGTCATCTCTGATCGTAGGTCCTTTCTCTCTGGTGACCAACGGTTTGTCATTGTGCGTTTTCATCCGAATGTATACTCGCAGGCAGAATATTATCACCATACTGATTATTCTTTGTATCATCAAGACCTTGTCTCTTGCCAAACGATTCACCTACATCGTACATTACTCCACTCTGTTGACCGTTGAGAGCTACGACGCAGGTTGCAAGATAATCAACTGGCTGGCCATGGTCAGCCAGAGCTGGGCCAGCTGGCTGTCCGTCATCTACACCGCCGAGAGGTTCATATCCGTCCGCTGGCCGATGAAGGTGAAGGTCATCTGCTCCGGGAAGCGAATCCTGATCGCCATCATGATGAGTCTAACGATCAGTTGCTTGATGGAGACCTTCCAGCTCGTGTTGCATGAGGCAACGTCCTTCACTTGCAAGATCGTCAGAGGAAAAGAGAGTCTCTACTCGACCATCTTCCTCGTCATCCATTCCTTCATTGGTATTCTTCTGCCCTACGCGATCATCGCTGTCCTCAACTCATTAATCATCTTTGGTCTGATCAAGCAGCGCTCGGAACACGAGCAGATCACCTCTGGAGGGAGCTCCTCAGCGAAGGCAGAACAGAGGCAGAGGTCGCTAACCATCTCCCTTGTGACGGAGTCCACGTACTCCGTGGTCGTCAACATCCCGATGTTCATTGCCATCATTAACGATAGTATCTTTGGATTTCCGAGCGATGACGACTTATACTCCTGGAGGTCTATATTCGACTCGTGGGCCAACAACGTCATCAGCGCATGGAATTACTGTGGTCTCTTCTTCTTCTGTGTTCTTGCCGGAAAGACCTTCCGTCAGGAATTCGTGCGCATGGTGACGTGCGACAAAAGAAAATCGTCAGGTAGGACATATCCGACACGTGGCACTAAACGGTCACCAAAGAATTCAGTTTGTAGGCTAATCTAGTTCCCACCGTCTTGCGAGATCAAGGTTTTGAGGGACCAACGAGCATCCAACATACGATCGCCGTGGTGACCTTTCCCTCTAGAGATGGTTAGACTAAACACTGACCATGGATCCAAGGGGAACATTTATTGTGAAGCCTTTCGATTTCATACGGTGGTCCGCTGTCGTCCTACGTACGTATCCTTAGAAAACCACGTTCAAAGACTCAAAGTGCCAATCGTAGGTTATTGGAAATGTCCTACATGACAGTCTCAGGCGCATACGTACTTTTATATAGGAATATTAATAATAACGACTTTTGAGAGTTTACTAAATGGGCTTACAACATTTTACACCAACCGTACAATTATGCTACAATGAAAAATTTCCTATTTTTAAAATAACAATTATCAGGAAACGTTCTCGAATAAGCTTAGGCTGTTACGATTAATTTTGTTTTTGATGAACGTTCCACAAATATTTGTGAGTGACGATTGTGACAATTACTCAGATGAAATTTGTTGATAGTAATTGACAAAGTGCCACTTTATTTGAATTTTTAGGAAGCAGCTGCATATCAACGGAGCGTGTAACGGCCGGGTCACAGTTGGAGGAGAAAGCTGGCGGGAAAGATGTACCTTCACCGAAGGCCAGGAAGGGAATCGCCAACGCAGCTTTCGTAAAAGTCGAGGTTGTCGACCGCGTCTTAGGCACA
Organism: Lumbricus terrestris; assembly: GCA_949752735.1. Classification (NCBI taxonomy): domain Eukaryota; kingdom Metazoa; phylum Annelida; class Clitellata; order Crassiclitellata; family Lumbricidae; genus Lumbricus; species Lumbricus terrestris. The sequence continues at coordinate 93,944,017 of OX457036.1, forward strand.
TCGGGCAAGAAGCTGATATTGATTCTCATATTCGTTGTTATCATCGTCATCATCGTCGTCGTCATCATCATCATCATCATCATCATCATCATCATCATCATCATCATCATCATCATCATCTTCACCATCATCTTCACCATCATCTTCACCATCATCTTCACCATCATCTTCACCATCATCTTCACCATCATCTTCACCATCATCTTCACCGCCACCATCACCATCATCACCACATCACATGGGCGCCCGCATAAATTTTTGCATGAGTAATCAAAATACGATGGTCACGTTTAAATTTTTGTAGAAGGAGGTTGAAAATGTAAAGCAGGAAATTAAGAACATCCATGGATATTTTTCATAGAGGTTTCTTTATGTAAATTTCTCAGTTCCACATTTTGAAATTTTTGACATCACAAATAGTTTCTTTAAGGCGAAATTTTAAAAAGTTGTAGTTGAAAAGTAGATTCTTGAAGTGGTGCAAAAAGTCCATAAAACGAACGAATGAATAAATGAATGAAAATGAGATGTGTCATTTTTCAGAGGCAAGTGCTACCTATAGTTAGGCTACTTCTATATTTTAATCGTAATTTCTTAGCGTCTAAGGCAGCACTCGAAAGTCAATCTCGGGCACCAACTTATTCACGAGCGCTGCATCGAGGCAGAGGACTGCTCAAAGGGTAAGCTTAGTCAAAAGAAGGTCCGAGTCCGGTTGCAATAAAGGGACAGATGGGCAGAGTGGATGTTAAGGTGTGTGTCATTTAGTATGGGAAGGCGGAGAATCAAAGGATCAGATGAGTACAGTGGTAGGCTATATGAGTTCTTCTGAACAGGCGAGACCTCAGTTTTGGATGGAAACCCGATGAGTGATAAAATGGATTTCGTTATAACAGTTTGTTCACGTCTTGACCTCTGTAGATTCGGTTTTAGGCTGCGCCGCGAATAAGCAGGTGTCCCGGACGAGATTCAATTTTGTTGTAAAGAAATTTATAATTATTTCATTAATGCAATTTTTAGAAATTTTTTGCAGCTGTGAAATGTTACAGTGCAGCAAAATCTCAATAAAGTAGGCCTTAATCAATACTATTTGCATGGGTGCCAACGGTGGTAAGTAAAACGCAATGGTCATGCTACAGTTTGAATGTACGGCAGAAAATTAAAAGCCTATTTATTTTTATATAGGCTTCTAAACGTAGATTTCCAAGTTTCAATTTGTGCATCATTAGTATAATTAATTCTCTAATGCGAATAAATTTGTTTAAAGCTGAAAAGTAGCATAGTTCAAAAAGTGTCGATTTTCCAGGGGGGAAAAGTAAGTCTCTTACCCTATGTGCGGGCGCCCATGCCACCTCATCGTTATTAGCCTATCATCATCATCATCATCATCATCATCATCATCATCATCATCATCATCATCATCATCATAGCCTGTCTCTAGTCATTTGTTGGTGAGGTGTACAAACAAATCATCCCAGTCTGTTACTTCTCATGTCTCGTACCCCTCTGACTCTACCAGTCAGTCTTCCTATTGTCAATTTATCATCATTCATATTTTCAATCAGGCACAGTACTGGTCTCCCTACCGTCTTTGTAAACTTCGCTTTTCCTAGCGCTACTTTTAATCCAACTGTAGCTTATTCACAAGTTCATACTGGCGGATATTAAAATGTTCATAGTGTGCCATGTTTCCAATAGCCTACACTTCTCTGATACTGTACAATTCGAACCGCTGGCATTCTCTGTCGACAGCGACGTCTTCAACTCTCCATTATTTCAAAAACATTGCAATTAAAGACATTTATTGTGAAAGAATGCGTCAAGTACTTTCAGAACATTAAGATTTGGCTATTGCTGTTAGACCCTATTTTGCAAAATAACACGTTTATTTTTAAACTTTCGTTTGTTTTTGCTTTTGATTTCAGAGTGAATTCTAAAAAACTGAACAATGAATGAATGAGATAGAGCGCAAGTTCAACATCCAGTGGAGAATTTTGACCGTTTTGAACTGACTCAAAAATAGCATTCTGATATTATGTTCGAAGAATTACTTTACGACATTCTATTATAATATGGTAGCAATAGGACTGCTTAGAGTAGCAAAATAAAGCCGCTTATAATTATTATTTCCATTGATTGTTCTAAGTTTGTTCAGCCGCAAAATTTATGGTCGTGCTGTAGTGTCTTGGTGTTTGAAATTTGTTGCAATTTTTTAGTAGCTCGTTGTTGTATAATAATAGTCTGTTAGACCTATCATGTTGGCGAATTGTATGCACAGGCACGAAACATTCGGACCTATACAGAGAGACAGGGATTAATTTTGTTCATACCGTATAGCCTACAGTGCCCTGTGGTTTAAACAAGCGAGTTCTTGCACTTTAGTGTTGAAATAAACAGCTAATCCACAACATCATGGCAACGCTTAGGCCATTCTCGTGATTTGACACGTCTACACATATGAAAATGTTTGATATGGACAAAATTTTGCAACATATGGTGCTGAGTGCTGTACATTGACTGGTGCGGATAGGATGAGAATAGAGGCTTTTGAAATGTGGACGTGGAGACGAATGCTGAAAATAAGCTGTTGAGAAAAGATCTCGAATAAGGCAGTTTTGGAAAAGACATGGGTGCAGAGATAACCATTACAATCAATAAGCAGAAGAAAGCATCGGTGGCTGGGCCACCTACTAAGAGGATAGGGCATGTTGGTGACGCTGCTAAAGGGACGTATGGAGGGGAAGCCAACGAGAGGAAGAAGAAGATTGAATATGCTGAGTTATCTCGATGATGGAGATACATATGGTAGCACCACATATGGTCGCACCAAGACAGAGCGGGATGGAGGAGGTCGGAGGGGAACACGATGTCGTCCATGTCCCGAACTTGCTCAAAAGCAGAGGACTGAAGAAGAAGACACATAGGAGCAAGAGAGGTTGTCATTGACCCGCAGATTTAAAACAAGCAGCAATTTTTAAACTACTACTTTGAACGTTTTGGGGTGAAATATTTTTTATATATACGGTATTGTAGAATTCGCACAAAATCTGGTAGCATTTGAAACATACGTTTGAATGAAGTTTGAGCTGTTGAATTGACAAGAAAAGAAATTTTGACTGTTTAACTTGCCACCTCTCACTTTTTGGCTTGCACCCGTTGCAATGATTTTGGGATCTGGGAATACTAAGGGTGTTTCTTTGTGAGAACATCACACATAGCACCAAAGAGAATTATCAGGGTTCCACAATTGGTCTACAGACAACTGGTCCAACGACAACTGGTCCACAGACAACTGGTCCAACGACAACTGGTCTACAGACAACTGGTCTAACGCCAACTGGTCTACAGACAACTCGTACACGACAATTGGTAGGCTACACCGAAAAAATGTTCATTGGAATTTTTTAGTCAATGGTTATTGCCGCTGAAATGGAAGCTGGATAAAGTTATTTTTTTTATCTGAAATAGAGACTGGAGTAATGAAAGGAACTTTTGAAAAATGGAAGATGGATCAATGGTTTTCTCGCTCGAATGGAAGCTGGATGCATGTTGAAACACATGAACAAAACTAATCAATCTAGCTTCTATTTCTCAAGCATTCTTTTCTTAATTTTAGCTTCTATTTGATCAATAAAAGGAACCTTCATCCAGTTTCCATTTCTTAATCGTTCTTTCAATAAATCCAGCTTCTATTTCAGATATAAAATACCGGCTTCCATTTCTCAAGCGTCATTTTTCGTTAATCCAGCTTCTATTTCTCCCGTAAAAGAACCTTCATGCAACTTCTATTTCTGCCATAAGTTATCGTGTACCAGTTGTCGTGTACGAGTTGTCTGCAGACCAGTTATGGTTAGATCCGTTGTCTGTAGGCCAGTTGTCGTGACACCGATTATCAGATAACTGACGAACTCCAAGTATTCATATCCACGGAAGAACTACATCTACAGTTTTCAAGTCTCAAGCGTTATTTTCATCAACGCAGCGTCCATTTCTTAAGCTTTCTCTTAATCTATCCGGCTTAGATTTCAGCTTAAAGGACTCATAAATCCCGCTTCTATTTCTCAAGCATTCCTTTTGTCAATCCCGCTTCCACTATTCAAACGTGCTTTTCCGGGCCAGCTTCTATTTCAACTAAAAAATCATTCAATCTTCCATATCTTGATTCTTGAGCGTTATTTTGATCAATCCGTTATCCAGCTTCCATTTCTCAAGCGCGCTTTCATCAACACGTCATCCATCTCAGCTAGAAAAAACCCATCTTTGTACACACATCCATTGTTTTATCATTTTTTATGTGAATTGAAATTACACACATACGGTGACATACAACAATTATCGTAAAAAAATAGCCTATAATAGTCTGACATTGAGATGCGCGCGGGTGACGATGACTTGCATACGCGTACCTAGCATTCTCCTTCTCCAATGAGACAGACCGTAGTGCAGATGCGTGTTGTGAACTTAACCAACATACGCTTACAGCTCTGCTGAGGGAAATATTCACCAACATATTCAAGACATTATCCAGCGTCATCAGCGCCAACGGGAATTGATTACCTGCAGTCAGTCTAACACAGAACAGTTCTGAACTGTTTACAAGTGGCTAACCTATTTAAATTGTCGATGTTGCATTTATCTGCGAAACTACAAGCGACCTGAATAAATTCAGAGTAAAGATTCCGTGTCGTTAAGAATTCCTGGTTTGTGCTGAGACGTGTGTAGAAATTTCTCGTAGATATGAGTAGGCTATTTCGGTTCAGCATCTGTGATTTCGTGATGAAGATGCTCGGAATGGAATGGTGCGGTTGCTGCAGCAGAGCAGTTGTCTTCTTTTTCTGGTTCATCCTCGTGATCCACGTAAGAGAATCTTCGCAGCAGAGTGAACAGTCGAAGAATGACCAGAGTACAACAGGTTTGTCCACATCGTCCAACGGTAAACTTATTATAGGCTCTAGTAAATGTTGACTGCTTAAGACTCAAGCATTTAATAGTTTCCAGGGTTATCGTATAGATATTTATGTATACTTAGATTTATATATTACCAGTGTGTCTGGCACTAATTAGGCCTATAGCATAGGGTGACCATACGCCCCGGTTTCCCGGGACATGTCCCGATTTTTTGTGGTGCGTCCCGGTGTCCCGACGACTTGAGCAAAAGAGCGAAATTGTCCCGGTTTTTGAGAAGAAGTATTGAAAACGTCAATTTTATGTAAATTATTGAACAAATTGCAGACTTAGCTTGCAACCCAAAAAGAAGTCGCAATAAAATACAGCCTAACTTAGTTGTCAATTTATATGGAGTATTATATTGCATAAGACCCTATTGCATCTTTAGCATAAAAATTATAGGCTAGTGAGCCTAGTTAATAGATCAACTTTTTAAATTATCAAGGCGTAACGGGAAAGTTTTCATAATGCAATTTCAGCAAACGGCACCAGATCTATGTCGATTTCGTCAGGTCACGCCAGGGTCGTAATGGGAGTTAGAAACTCATGCCAACACTGAAATAGTAAAGCAGGTCCGTTCAGATGACAACTTAAAATGCTGCCATTGCAATGTTGAAATTGTGAACAATTCTGATGGTGAGGAGTAGGCCTACAAAAGCCCTACATGCCCTCCCAAAAACCCTCTTCCTGCTCGTTTGCCCTGCAGAAACCTTATTAAGTCTTCCTCTGGACTTGACTACGCACTGAACGCCGATTGAGAGAGTGTCCTCAGTTATGAAAGAGTGTTGCATTCAGTGCCTTGACGATTAGAGCAGGTTGTAGATTTCTACACTGAAGACTATGCTCATCATTAAATTTAACTGTGATAATACCTAGGGGCGGATCCATTGGGGTCAATCTGGCCATGCCCCGCCATTCAGAGATTTGCACAGAACACATGCACCCCAGCCCCATCAGCAATTGAGGCTTTCAAGTTCAGGTAATCAGCTTTTTCGGCGCAAAACCAAAGAAACATTTTTTGACCCTGCAAGGCCAGCAATTTTGTCCCCCTCCCCCTTCAAAAATTTCTGTATCCGCCCCTGATAACACCTGCATCAATAGGTAGCCTACTATGTTCGAAAAGTATTCGCTGAACAGGACTTAAACTAAAAAATTACTCTTCCGAGAAATATCAGTAGGCTAACTTTGAACTTCGTCAAAGTATGCATTCAGTTTACCGCAACCAACAATAGCCTACTAGCCTAGGCTATAGTTAGGCCTACTGTTGACTGGTGTAGTCTATCCTATAGGATTGGGCCTTCGTATTTGCCTATAGATATATAGTTAAGGAATAATATTACAATTGGCAGAAAAAGTGTCCCGGTTTTTGATGGCCAGAAAATGGTCACCCTACTATTATAATGATAATAATAATAATAATAATAATAATAATAATAATAATAATAATATTAATATTAATAATAATAATAATAATAATAATAATAATAATAATAATAATAATAATAATAATAATAATAATAATAATAATAATAATAATAATAATAATAATAATAATAATAATAATAATAATAGTAATGACAGAAATAATACATTCTAGTTAAAGTTTTCTGTGACATAATTGGGTAACCTTATTGTTAGGGATAGTGGAAATTCACGAAGTTGCGGAAGTTAGAACGGTTCAAAGTAATTAAAAGCGTGATTTTACGTCATGAATTTGCGGTGATTTTTGACCATTTTGCAAAATGCTATAATGAACTTAGGCCTACCGCGAATCCCGACTTATTGTGAATCATAGCCTATAGTTGGAACTAGTTCGTTTCTATGACTACTAAAATAATAATAATAGCATGGGCGGATACTTAGTGGGACAGAGGGATGTTTATGTTGGGGGACCTTCCATGCATTTGCCCCCCCCTCCCCAATGGTTAAGTGTTAGAACATGCACAGTTGATGAATATGCTGGCGACGTTATAACGTTACAAGAAGAGAATTTTGGGCAAAATATGATGAAACGACTAAAAAAAGTCAACTATTCTGGCAGCGAAAATGGTATGTTTTTCTGAGAATGACTAAAAAAAAGTCGTCAGAAAATTTCGTCGGTGAAAATGAAAAATTTCGTCGATCGGCGACTTGGCCGTCCGCCCAAAAATGTCGCGCCTCGGCGAAATATTGTTCTTCGGCCGCTCGTTCGTCCCACCCAACTTCTAGACCAAGTCTCCGCCTATTAATAGGCCCCTAATAGCAATAATAAATAAATAATTATTATTATCATTATTATTTTTCATCCAACAAACTTGTCCTCTTCCACCTGCCAAATGTGTGCAGGTGGTAGAGGACAAGTCTGTTGGATGAACGAATTGTACGATTGAAGAAAGCTGAGTGAGACGCCTTAGATGAAAATAAGAAGATTGTGTAGCCTATATGTTGGAAAATGGCTCAGTAAAGATACCCGTAAGTGAGGCTATCAAGTACAACACCCAAATCTCAAACGCATGGCAAGATGGAAAAGAGCGGAAAATTTTCAGAGAGTAGAACAATATCAAGTTTCTAGGATCTTGTAAATTTCCCCAAATGTCACGAATTGCCGCAATTTTCTGGCAATTTCTGCCCCTGAATTTAGGCTACTGCGATTTTCGCCATTATTTACAAAAGCTACCGTGAAAATTAGAACTTTTTCGCGAATTTCATGTAGGCCTATCCCTAACACATGGTGGTTGTACAGTGTACACTAGCATAAATATCTGGATTCGGACAAATTGGCACTAGGAAATATTCTGTTGCCCTAATGAGCCTAGAATTTCAAATATAGTGTGTTTAATATTTTCTGGGCGCATTGCCCGAAAAACAGATTTGCCCAAAATGGGAAGGGACATTTGCCCCTCTGGACCCCTGCCTTCTACGCCTATGTTAAGAAGCTTGTGCAAGTTTGCTACATCCAGTCGTTTAAACGTTGCTTCCTAGGCCAACACTCGGCTGTCCATTTAATTTGTGAAAGACGTCTAAGTTCAACAGTTGGCAGTGTTTAATCTAGTCCCCCTCCTCGGGGGGGGGGGGAGGACCGGGGGGGCAATTGAGCGCCCAAAGGACGCTCGTGATGCGCGTACCACCGAGACTGGGAGGGGAGGTGTATGGGGAAGAGATGTGCCCCACCCCATCAGAAAATTTTTGAATTTCCACATTGCAATGGGAGCATTTTAAGGGGTCATCTTTACAAAATAGCTTTACCTTTTCAGTGATCCATTAGAAAATTTCTGAATTTCCACATTGCAATGACAGCATTTTTAGGTGTCGTCATAGCTGTACTTTTTCAGTGACCCATTAGAAAATTTTTGAATTTCTATATTGCAATGGCAGCATTTTAAGGTGTCGTCTTAACAAAATAGCTGTAAAATAGCTGTACTTTTTCAGTGACCCATTAGAAAATTTTTGAATTTCAACATTGCAATAGCACCATTTCAAGGGGTCATCTGTACAAAATAGCTGTACTTTTTCAGTGACCCGTTAGAAAATTTTTAAATTTCCACATTGCAATGGCAGCATTTTAAGGTGTCGTCTTAACAAAATACATGTAGCTGTACTTTTTCAGTGACCCATTAGATACTTTCTGAATGTTCACATTGCAATGTCAGCATTTTAAGGTGTCATCTTAGCAAAATAGCTGAACTTCTTCAGTGACCCATTAGAAACTTTCTGAATTTCCACATTTCAATGTCTGTCATCTTAACATTATAGTATCGTATATTATAGTAGTAAATAATGTCATTATAATCATATAATAATAAATAATATCACGGTATATTATAACACTTCATGAAAAACAATGATCAATGAAAACAGTAACTAAAAACCAATATCATTTCGTCAAATTTTTCTGGGGGGGAAATGTCAATCCTGGGGGAACTTCCCCCCCCCCAGAGACGTCTAGATTAAACACTGAACAGTTAGCTCATTCCGATAGAATTCCTTTTGGATAGCGATCCACTTTGGATGAACAGACACTGATACTAAAAAATCCAATTTTTGGGCAGGTTATGTAGGCTATATATATATTCGTTTTAATGAGAAAAGACAATCTGACAATAACGCAGAAATGTTAACATAAGAGATAATGAATAATTAGAGTTAAAAGTTCAATTAGCTAGTCTTTAAGTAAGCTAGTAAATATTTTTATATAATGATCGTGGTATAAATTGAGAAATTGTCCTTTAGTGGGAGAGTTTAGTTGTGTGCTCTAGGTCTTAGTTGGTAAGAGGAGGGGGGTCGGAGAGGAGGTAGGAGTTGGTGGTACATGTTTGGGGTTGTGTATAATGGAGAAAAGGAGTTTGCATCAGCGATGTTGGCAAGTTCGGAGACAGTTGGGAAGGTTTGCTCTAAGTAACCTGAAGCAGGTCATGAGCAAAACAGGCAGGTCAAATGACCCGTCGCGACTTGCCGTATAGCGCCGCCACTGAGTTTGCTATTCTACTCTGTAAGCCTCCAAGAGTCCAAGTCAAGCGTTTTTTAGAATGTAGGTTTATTCTGTTTCAGCGTCACAATAACGTAGTAGGCCTATCGTAAAAGCCCAGAGTTTAATTAACGATTTTTAAAAAAATGCTGCAAGAGTAGCATAGATGTAGGCCTACGGAAAAGTAGAACGGCGGTAGAGGCATTGAAGAACACTGATTGGCTACATGCATATTTATGTTTGAACATAACATTTGTGTATTCAAAGCTGTACTGATTAGTAGATCACTTTATTCGCTAACAAGAGCAGGCTATACCGGAATCACTGTGTTGGACATTTTACGTCAACACAGGGCCGGATTAAGAAATGTAGAGCCCTGATCGAGAAATTTTTGTGCGGATCTCCAAATCTGCAAAAATTCTGACGACCTTTTTTACTCGTCTGGTCGAAATTTTCCTAGAATACACCGATTATTCCCCTCCCCCAAAAAGTTGACCTTTTTTAGTCGTTTGGTCGAAATTCAACAACTTTTGGGGGAAAATTTCCGCATATGTGGGCCCCCCTAAAGTGTGGGGGTCCCTATTCTGCCGAACATGTTGAACATGCCTAAATCCGGCCCTGCGTCAGCATTACTAACATCCGGCTCAAAATGCACCAATAGTAAACTTAATGTCGTATTCTTATGCATTTTAACCCCGATGATAAGATTATAACGACTTTATTAATTTTCAGAGCTTGAGCTTCGTTTTGGGGACTTAATGCCTCTCAGCGCTCCCCCAAGTCCGACCTGCACCTCAACCTGGTGGAGGGGGTGAACAGCCAATTATGGGAGCGCTTGGTGAGGCTATGCCATCACAGCCCATCAGGGGAGAAGGCCTTGGCCGAAGTGCCTCCTAGGACGTCACGCGAGGTAGACAGGCTCACCAAAACCCTGAAAACAGCTGGGCAACGCAGGTGTCAGGTGCTGGAAGGACACCTAAGGGCGGGAAGAGGTCCAAGAGGATCCAACGGCCTCCTTACCCTACCAGGAGAGGAATGTTCACCGCCTGGCAAAGGACCAAGAAACTTGTACGTGATGACAAACAGAGGACGGTCGCTGTACAAAGGACATTAAACACAGAATAGGTCTGGCGTGTGCGATGTTCGGTTGCCTTAGCAAGGTGTGAAACTCAAACGACGTGTCGATAAGAACCAAGATGAGACTGTATGGAGCCCTGGTAGTGCTAGTATGGCTTTTTGGATCGGAGTGCTGGTGCTTGCGCAAGGAGGATGAAAGGAGACTGCTGGTGGCCGAAATGAGCTGGCTGCGGGGAATACCGGGCAGAAGGAAAAGGATCATAAAATTAATGAGAAGACCAGAGAGGAACTGGGAGCGGAGTAAACAATCATCATCATCATCATCATCATCATCATCATCATCATCATCATCATCATCATCATCATCATCATCATCATCATCAGGAACCATGGGCTCAGCGCCCGTAGGTGTCCACTGCCGTCTTCATCAAGCTCCTCCATCGACCCCTGTCCATCGCCGCGTGACTCAGCTGAGTAAACAATAATAGTGGACAAAATCAAGAAGAGAAGACTCGTGGTTTGGACATGTATCAATGATGGACGACAGAAGACTACCAGCTGCGGCCCTGCACGGCAATGTGGAGGGAGTGAGAAGTAGAGGACGTCAAAGGAAAACATGGATCGACAACATAAGAGAAGATCTCGAGGAAAGGCACATGGATATGAGGAATGCCATGGATATCATCAAGGATAGAGCATCGCGGAGACGCCATGTAAAGGCTTCATCGTCGGTGCGGCCGGACGGAGGAGAGCAATGATGATGATGACAATGACGATGACGACGACGACGACGATGATGATGATGATTGTGAAGAATTTCCTCGAGAAACGTTTCAACTATTTTAATTAAAACCAACTTCAGTTCGCAACGACTAACTCTCTATTCAACACCGCAACAACTACAGTCGTTCACTTGTACATCCCTCCAGCCAACACACACATACACACACACACACACACACACACACACCCCACACACGCTCCTACATCCGGCCTAGGCCACTTCGGTGTGCACTCTCTAATGCACCTAAATTAAGGACCCCTAGTCGGCCTATTCGTTACACAACCCAGTAGGCCTATTCGCCACAATACTCCCCATTTCCGAGAGTGAAATTAACAGTTCAGTGGACATAAACATTTCACTCTAAACAAAATTAGGCGAATTAGGAATACAATATTTAACTTCTGTTACTTCTAGAATCTAGAACATTCGTCCAATCTTTCAACTTCATAATAGATCTATGCATTTCAAATAATTTTAACGATGTCTACGGGTGCTCTACATATCACTGCGTTGTATCGCATTAATCAGGACTTCATGAAATACATGTAATATATTAGTGCACGAGTAAACGTTAAGTCTTCCTAAACAAACACAACACACTGGTATACAAGAAATCACTAGGATTTCCTGCTGAAGAAATCCGTGCCTCGATTCTTCTTCAGCTGACAGTTGGCTCTCTCTATAGATTGCATCAGTCGCTCCTGTTCCTTTTGGAGCGTCTGCAACTGTGTTTCTGGCACTTTTAATCGTGTGCTTTCTCTTTGTCTTTGTCCCTGCTGTCGAGTGACCACGGCCTGAATGTCCTCTGACGATCCACTTTCCTTTTCGGTCATCAAACTAGCCCCAGGAATGTTCCCGATTATGAGTCCATACAGGGCTGTTTTTAAGGAATTTTTAGAACTGCACAACCACTTTTTCCTTTCCAATCCTCCATGGTAAATTACTTCAAATCGGGAGACAATGACCTTTTTGCTAGTTTTTAACTGTACAGAAGTGCTTCTACAACTGCACAAATTCGTGTAGGACTGCACATTTTGTGTACAACTGCACGTTAAAAAAGCCCTGAGTCCATACAAAGGCCTTTGCATGCAAATAGCTATCACTGTTCCCTTGAAAAATGGCGAGTCCACTTCGATGATAGCTACAGGTGCACGTCGCACTGTTCCATCGATCATTATGCAAGTTTGTATAGCGCCCGTGAAAGACTCATCCGGGACTAAGTCTCTTCGCACAACCACGGAAGAGCATCCGGTGTCTCGTAGTACCATCACCTTGTGTTGTCCCACCGTGCCCTCAGCCGTCGGCATCTTCACGGCCCCGCATCCATCTTGACAGGCATCGGCGATGGTCATGACAGGCAGTGTACATCCACATCGCAGCACTACGTGATCCGCGAGCATGGCATTGCACTGATGCTCTGCCCAATCCTCTTCAGTCATGACGCATTCCTGGCAGCGAAATCTGGCATGTGCGCGGCACTTTAACTCCAGCCCTCTTTGATGCTTTTGCTGATTGTCTCCACCAATCGATCTATGCTCCCGACTGCAATCTATAGGCCTATATATGGTTCCCGATCGTGCTCCAAGTTTCCTGAAGTATTCCCTTCGACACTTCGTCTTCTCCATTGAAAACCATTCACATCCCCGTCCTGCATAGCTGCTACTTTCACTCTGTCTGGACATCGGCGTGCCAGGTGCATTTTGCTGTTACCGAGGAGGCACCGTCGGACAAGTTCTTTTGATCTTGTTCCAGAGTCTTGCATCGAATCCACTCTTTTCGGAGATTCTTCCATCTTTTGCGCTCCAATTCTGCTGCACACTCTATCATGAGGCGCCTCCAAGTAGTTTTCTGCAATCGCTGCTAGATCATCAATGTTGCGGGTTTTCTCTCTTTGAGGAAAACTGCCATGTCATTCGAACAAGTGCTAACGTATTTTTCTCGCACGACAAGCGTTTTCAAATCCTCGAAGGTCTGGTTTTTGTCCGCCATCTCTATCCAGCGGTCTAGATAGGATCCCAATCTGATGACGAACTGTCGAGGTGATTCCCCCTTGTCCTGCTTGGCCCCTCGGAATTTGCTACGAAAACCGTCCTCTGTAAGGGAAACCTCTTCAACAACGCCTGTTTCAGACGGTCATAGTCTAGCGCTTCTTCTACTGGTAAACAAGCATATATACGTCCAAGGCCCTACCTTTCAAAAGTGCTGACAGATACACCGCCCACTCGGAGGTTTTCCAATTCTGCAGTTTTGCGTATCTTTCGAAACGAAAAATGTAACTGTCTAGTTCATCTTTGTCCTCTTCGAATGGAGGTATTTTTGGTCCTTTTAAACCTTTGCCTCTTGATGTCCAGGTTCCAGCTTCCAATTCAGCGAACCGATGCGGCCTGTTCCCCGTCGCCGACTCATCTTCACTGGCAGATGATTCGCGAGTTTCCGAGGTCTTCAGCTGCAGAATCTTCGTCTGCCGCTCTACTTTGGCCCGAGCAAGAAATAATTCCTCCAGCTCTTTTTGTTGCGTTATTCGTTCTTTCTCGGTAGCACGAATTTGCTGTCACGAATTTGCTTCGACCTGCTTCTGGGACACCCAGTCCAGCAGCTCCTTTCCGGTTAATCCACACTCCTTGCCGTAAACCATCAAATCTTTCACCGTCGACATAACAGTTTTCCCCCGCTTGTATTAACGTTTTCGTATTTACAAAACTCCTGGCAGGCTCGCCAATTGTGAAGAATTTCCTCGAGAAACGTTTCAACTATTTTAATTAAAACCAACTTCAGTTCGCAACGACTAACTCTCTATTCAACACCGCAACAACTACAGTCGTTCACTTGTACATCCCTCCAGCCAACACCCACACACACACACACCACCCACACGCTCCTACATCCGGCCTAGGTCACGGTCCATCGATCACAAAAGGCCACTTCGGTGTGCACTCTCTAATGCACCTAAATTAAGGACCCTATAATAGTCGGCCTATTCGCTACACAACCCAGTAGGCCTATTCGCCACAATGATGAAGGTGATGATGATGATGCCTCTCATCGCTGGATCTTACTTCCCTGGCATGTATGAAGAATGAAAGTATATTTTATGTAATGTATGTATGTAGCCTAGTAAACCTACACATGTTTTACTCGTTGCTTTAGAAACGTCTATAGGTTGCGATTGCGATTATGACGCTAGCAGAGGGTGGCTAGGTGCAATGAAGCTTAGGCTGCTTAGGTTCACGCTTCAATGGAGACCATTGTTGGCATCGATTTCTCTGACCATAAAGAATTCTTTGAAATACTATGCTATAATAATTATGTATGTCTTCATCGTTGTGATGTGTTGCCGACATAATTGGCTAATTGCTAATATAGACTGATTGGCAGACTTAAAACGACTGGATATATATACATGTACGTCTCGCTCACGGTTAACGTTTGATCGTTGTTGAATCCTTTGAACTTCGAAGAGCGGCTGACGCCCAAACATTGCTATAGCGCCTTGGCCTGTCTACAATACTGGGTGTGGTCGGTGAATACATGTCATGCTGGGCGTGGTAAATCAGTGCATTTGTGGAGAAAGTCTTTACAAAACAATATGCGAGATGTTGAACGATGGCTCCAACGACAAAGAAATACGACTCTGCAGCCCTGCAGATGATTAGACTGATTGCTTGTTCTAGTGGGTTAGGCTACTCTTTCATGTGTCCTCTTCGCAGCAGACACAAAGCAAGGTTGTCCACGCGGTGAATTCCCGATGAATTGGGTTGCCTTAGGTTGGACGAAACACAGAAAATCAGTCCCTTGGGCAGCCATGAGTACGAAATGTGAGCGACTTCATTTTTCTTCTAATACTCAGCAATGGCCTATACTTTAACCAAGAGATGGCGCCATAATTATAGATGGCGTTCCGAGTCACATGCTCTTATTTTAATATCCTAGATGTGTTAAACTGCGCACCGGAAACTCACCCCAGGATCAAATGTGTTAGGATGATGCAAGCGAAAGACTAGATACATTGAGCGATTGAAAGCTGCTCTGATTAGTAGGTTAACTTACTTTATTCGTTAAGCAAAGTATCACAGAATCATTCCGTGGGATATGGTCCAAAATGCTCTTAATGTAATTTGAAATCAGAGACTTCACGCCTCTCAGATGGCGATTTTCACACTATTTAAGAAAATTGGTTGCAAGTGTCTAAATTCTACTTTTTCTATATATGTGGCGCCACACACAAAAGCTGGCATTAAGGTGAATTTTCAAGATATTGAGTTTTATACATCATTTCAAAGACCTTGTCTCGTGCTTTTAAATGATTTAAAAAAATATTGCTCTAGCTTTATTCGAACCGAAGATATAAGGGAAAAAAGTGATCAAATAAACTAATTAATTAATCAATGAATTTAATTAAAACAAACTAATTTGCATATCAAGAGGATTAAAATAGCTCTAAAACTTGTGTTTAAACAAATTAAAACAATTCTTTTATATTAAATTCTGCACACACAAAACATCACAAGCATACTATTTCTCTAAATATCTCTGATGTGTAATTTCCGACTTAATGCTGATTTCGGTGTGGACCGCCACATATAAATTATTATAGGCTAATAACTAATCTTGCAGACATTTGTGTGTGTTTAACTATTCAGTTAATAGCGTCAATTTGATTGAAAACAAAGAGGTCAGTTCCGACAGAGATTGGAAATCCAGTTTGTTCGTTTACAACTCTCCAAATGAAAGAAGTGTGTTTGCTGCCACATTCGAATCATTCAATGTTTATATTCCGACCGAGGAAGAGAATGTCCACAGATCGGAACCTCATGAAAGCGATATTACCACGGAACATTCAATTGTTCGGTTCACAAGAGATCACAGCGAATCTTCAAATGGAAGTGCAAGTAAACGAAATGCGACTTCCCATCCTACGTATATCGAAAAGAATGAGACAATTTCAAGCAATCCAATCGCTACAGACCTAACCACATCGAAAGCCCACATGATGTCAACTGAAACCCTTGAGACTGCATCAAGCAAGACAGATGAAACAGTATCAAAAACCAACGTGATGTTCACTGAAACTATCGAAGCAATATCTGCAAGTATGGAAAGGAATACCACGAAAGCCGTCAAGTACAAGCAAGAGTCTCAGATGATCGCAGACGACAAAAGCCAGATGACCGATCAGTCAGTATCACGGGAAGACACGAATTGTCTTGAATGTTTCACAGACCATGTGGAAACAGACCATGTGCAAACAGACCATGTGGAGACAGACCATGTGGAAACAGACCATTTGGAAACAGACCATGTGGAAACAGATCATGTGGAAACAGACCATGTGGAAACAGACCATGTGCAAACAGACCATGTGGAAACAGATCATGTGGAAACAGATCATGTGGAAACAGGCCATGTGGAAACAGACCGTGTGGAAACAGACCATGTGGAAACAGACCATTTGGAAACAGACCACGGAGCAGTCCGATGGACAAACACTTGGTCTCCATCATCAGCCGCACACAGCGTCCATGCACACGAGAATATAACAAAGACGAATCCCTTTGTGGAGCAACCATCAACTGTTTACACATCCATCAATATCTCCGATCCACTTGATTCAATCAATTCATCTATCACAAAACCAACACGGAGCACCAACACAACCGTAACCTTAAAACCAGCAACGCCATTTCGATCACCATTCATTATATTATCAATACCTGCAACGTACCAATTCACAGCAGATGCAGCTAAATGGTCATCTCTGATCGTAGGTCCTTTTTCTCTAGTGACCAACGGTTTGTCATTGTGCGTTTTCATCCGAATGTATACTCGCAAGCAGAATATTATCACCATACTCATCATTCTATGCATCGTCAAGACTTTGTCTCTTGCCAAACGATTCACCTTCCTCGTGAAGCGATTCAGTCCGTCGACCGTTGAGAGCTACGACGCAGGTTGCAAGATAATCAACTGGCTGGCCATGGTCAGCCAGAGCTGGACCAGCTGGCTGGCCGTCATCTACACCGCCGAGAGGTTCATATCCGTCCGCTGGCCGATGAAGGTGAAGGTCATCTGTTCCCGGAAGCGAATCCTGATCGCCATCTTGACGAGTCTAACGATCAGTTGCTTGATGGAGATCTACCAGATCCCGTTGCGTGAAGCATCGTCCTTCATTTGTAAGATCGTCAGCGGAAAAGAGGGTCTCTACTCGACAATCTTCCTCGTCATCCATTCCTTCGTCGGTATTCTTCTGCCGTACGCGATCATCGCTGTCCTCAACTCTTTCATCATCTTTGGTCTGATCAAGCAGCGCTCGGAACACGAGCAGATCACCTCTGGAGGGAGCTCCTCAGCGAAGGCAGAACAGCGGCAGAGGTCGCTAACCATCTCCCTTGTGACGGAGTCCACGTACTCCGTGGTCGTCAACATCCCTATGTTCATTGCCATCATTGGCGATAGTATCTTTGGATTTCCAAGTGATGACGACCCTTTTGGCTGGAGGGCCACATTCGACTACTGGGCCAATGACGTCATCAGCGCATGGAACTACTGCGGTCTCTTCTTCTTCTGTGTTCTTGCTGGAAAGACCTTCCGTCAGGAATTCGTGCGCATGGTGACGTGCGACAAAAGAAAGTCGTCAGGTAGGACATCCGACACGCATGGGCGCCCGCAGAAATTTTTGCAGGGGAGCAAAATTTTTAAGGTGGTCACGGTTAAATTTCTTAGTCGCAAGAGCCAAAAAATTGCAAAGCTGGAAATTGAGAACACGGGTATTTTTCAAAGAGGTTTCTTAATGTATATTTCTCAGTTTCATTTTTGTAGGCCTATAACTTTCAATATGAATAGCTTTCTTAGCTTTCTTAGTGCGAAGAAATTTATTAAAAATCAAAAATAGAATGCTGAAAAGTAGGTTTTTGACGGGCGCTATGTAATGAATGAATGAATAAATGAACGAAAAACAGGTATGTGTTTCAAAGGGGCAAGTTCTCCATCAAGTTACTTCTATATTTTTAATCATAATTTCTAAACTTCTAAAGTGCCACTCCAAAGTCAATTGTTCAATTATTCAGAAGCGCTGCATCGAGTCAGCAGGCTGTTCAGAGGGTAGTCAAGTAAGAGGTCCGGGTCAGATAGCCAGTGGGTCAGATGTTAATTCAGGTGTCGTTTAGGAAGGTGGAGGATCCCGATGATCAGAAGAAAGGGGCTTCAATTCTTTTGAACAGACGAGATGTTGATTTTGGGAGAAAATCTCGAGGCATGATAACCAGAGCCAATTATCCAAGTTTATCTACAGCTTGATCTACCTAAATTCTGCACTGGTAGCGTGCAAAATGGACAAAATGCAGCCTGACTTAAAGCAGACTTGATCCCATAACGCTGGTGAATATGTAGATCTCTCTCACTAAATTTCAATGATAATTTCAAATTTTTACATTCGTGTAATTTATCGATAATAAATGTTTGTGCAGTGGTGAAAAATTGCATTAGCCTCCAGCGAGATTCCAGACAAGTAGGCTAAGACTTAGGCCATAATAGATAGGAATACTATTTGAATGGATACCCGCAGGAGGGTTAAAAGTCATTGTTACCGTTTACAGCAAGCTTGAAAAAATGCAAGGCAGAAAATTAAGAGTTTTTATTTCTAGAGAGATTTCTATGCCTAAATTTCTGACTTTCACTGAAGTGTATCATTCGTAACATTAGTATTTCAATGGGAAAATTTTTCTTAAACCCCAAAAGTAGTAGTTAAAAAAATAGGTGTCAATTTTCCAGGGGGCAAGTGCCCCCCTTGCCCCTATGTGCGGGCGCCCATGCCGACACGTGGCACTAAACGGTCACCAAAGAATTCGGTGTGTAGCCTAATCTATTACCCCATACTATTGACAGGTGTGCATGGGGGCGAAATAAAGTATATTGGGGAACAACGAGCGTCAGACAGGCAGTCACCGAGGTTACCTTTCCCCCTAGAGATGGCTAGACTGAACCCTTAGCATGGCTCCAAAGTGGACACTTGTTTTATTGCGAAGCCTTTTGATTTGATACGGTGATCCGCTGTAGTCCTACGTAGGCCTACCCTTGGAAAGCCATGTTGAAAGTGCCTATCACGAAGGCCAGGAAATGCCTTATACGACGGTAAGGACGGTCCCATTCACGCATATTTACATACAAGAATAACCTAATATGACGGCTTTGAGAATTTACTATAAGGCTCGCAACATTTTACACCAACCATAGGCGTACGAGGCGGGGGTCCAGGGAGGGCAATTGCCCCCCCCCCCAATTTCGGGCAAATGTGTTTTTCGGGCAAAAGGGGCACGGGCGGGACAAAAAATTCGGAAATTTTTTCGGGCAAATCAGGTACGAAAGGATTTTTTCGGGCACGCATAGGGTTAAAAAGGGTCGTCAGATTTTTCTGTCGAAATGTCCCGTACGCCTATGACACCAACCGTATATTATGCTCCAATTAAAATTTTCTTATTTTTATATTAAAAATAATCAGGGTACGACCTCCAATAAGCTTTGGCAACATCCTCGATTAAGCTTTGGCTGTCACGATTAACTTTGATGAACACTCTACAAATATTTTGTGAGTGACGATTGTGACAACAATTATTACTCAGATGAAATTTGTCGATAGTAATTCACCATGGCCGTTTTTAAGGAATTTTTAAAACTGCACAAATCCTTCTTTCCTTTCCAATCTTCCATGGTAAATTACTTCCACTCGGAGGAAAATGACCTTTTTTGCTAGTTTTAGCTGTGTAACAGAAGTGCTTCTACAACTGCACAAATCCATTTAAAGCTGCACATTTTGTGTAAAACTGCACGTTGAAAAAGCCCTGTAATTCACCAAGTGTCACTTTATTTGAATTTTTAGAAAGCGGCTTCAGATCAACGGTGCGTGTAACTGCCGGGTCACAATTGGAGGAGAAAGCTGCAGGGAAAGATGTACCCAAAGCCAGGAAGGGAATCGCCAACGCAGCTTTCGTAAAAGTCGAGTTCGTCGACCGCGTCTTAAGCCCATCGGGTAAGAAGCTGACATTGTATTTCATCATCATCATCATCATAATGATCATCACCATCATCATCATCATCATCATCATCATCATCACCATCATCATCATCATCATCATCATCCTCATCATCATCATCATCATCATCCTTCATCATCATCATCATCATCATCATCCTCATCATCATCATCATCATCATCATCATCATCATCGTCATCATCATCATCATCATCATCCTCCTCCTCATCATCATCATCATCATCAGATCCTGACTCCAGTTATTTGTCGGTGATGGGTACAAACAAATCGTCTCAGTCTGTTCCTTCTCATCTCTCGTGTCCCTCTGAGTCTGAAGACTAGTCAGATCTTCTTATGACTAATCATAATTAACATTTTAATAAAGCATATTTTTGGTCTCCCAATCGCAATCGCAACTTCCGGTATCCGGTCAAAATCGCGCACACAAAACCGCGCACACAAAACCGCGCATCACAAAACCGCGCATCACAAAACCGCGCACACAAAACCGCGCATCACAAAACCGCGCATCACAAAACCGCGCATCACAAAACCGCGCACGATCATTACCGCGCACGATCATAACCGCATTCAAGTATTTCAACATGCATCCAGTTTCTATGTCAGATCTAAAAATACCTTCATCCAGCTTCCATTTCTCATGAGTTATTTTCGTCAATCCAGCTTCTATTTCAGGTATAACAATATAAAAATACCTTCATCCAGCTTCCATTTCTCATGAGTTATTTTCGTCAATCCAGCTTCTATTTCATTTCTAAAAATACCTTCATCCAGCTTCCATTTATCATCCGTTATCTTCGTCAATCCAGCTTCTATTTCACCCCTAAAAGAACCTTCATCCCTGCAGCCTCAATATTTCTCTTGCGTTTTTCATCAATCCTGCCTCCATTCCACCTCTAAAGTAATTTAATCCGGCTTCCATTTCTCAAGCGCTGGACCAGTTGTCTGTAGACCAGTTGTCGTTAAACCAGTTGTCTGTAGACAAGTTGTCGTTTGACGAATTGTCTGTAGACCAGTTGTCGTGACACAGCTTAATCAGGTGCTCAAACAAGAGTGGTTAGGATCGTCGACCGAATACTTTCAAAGGATTGTTCGGAGTCCCTAGAACGTTGCAATTTCGAATTTGAACAGATGCGCAAACAAGCGCGGTTATGATAGTGCACGGTAATGATCGTGCGCGGTAATGATCGTGCGCGGTTTTATGTGCGCGATTTTGATAGTAGGCCTAAACCGCAAACTCCTCATACACATGCGCTACTTTTAATCCAACTGTAGCTGTTTTTTCCTGATGGAGCTAAAGAATAGAGACTCACGTCATATTTTACATTATAAGGCCCCTACATGTATTTACGCCTTTCTGTTCAATGCAAAACTGCATAAAGTTTGACAAAATTGCTATTTTAGCAAATTAACCTAGATCAGGTTTTTATTCACATTGCCATGTATAGGCCAATTTTAAGTTTGCCTAATTCATTAAAAAAATTGTATTAAGTTTAACCCAAAAGCTAGAGTTAATGCAAGATTTGTGTTCTGATTGTCAATTCTACCCTCACTTTTGTTATTTTCATTAAACTAGCCTGTTTTATAGTATGTTTCAACATAGCAGATCAAGGGTTCCTACATAGGATCAAGCGTGCCAATATAGGGGATCAAGGGTGCCAACCTGTGGGCACCCTTGATCTCTTTTGGGTACCTCGACTAAATCTGTAATATCTTTTGTCAATGAAATTTATTTAGAGGATTAAATATCTTGGATGATGCGCAACATAATTCTTTTTCAAATGATACCTTAAAATATTTACTAAAGCTTATATTCACTTAAATACAGAAAAATCTAAAAAGAGGATCAAGGGTGCCTGTTCTCCCCTATAAATTACAAGTTCATTCTGGCCGATATTAAACTTCCACAGTTTGCTTTGTTTCCATTACACTATTCTGACAGTGTACAATAATCGCACAACAGTGAACACGCATTCTCTTCACGTTCCCAAACCATCGTAGTCTGCGCTGGGCGACTACATCTTGCGGATTTCTTTGAACATCGCATAATTTATTGTCTCTTGTGTCATCTAAAATACGCATCTTATTTAGTTTTGAAAGCCCTGCAATTGATGTTCCGCAGCAAGCGTCTTGATACCCTGTACTGAAGTTGCAACTGGAAAAACAGTTTGGACCGCAATAAGGGGTAGCCTATACATTGGTCCCATCCTTTAGGCCTATCCATGCAATGGGTTGTGTAATGATGCAGTTAGTACTTAGCTATAAGGTTTGTCACTGATTCGCTTGTGCTCGCACTCACTATACCGTAATCCTTGTTCATTTTCAATTAGGTTAATAGAGCTATTGTAGCCTACGATTGTACCCAATTACGCTGTCCTTTCACACTTCTGTATTATAAGGTTCCAGCTTAATCTCTGTGGTAGGCATAGTTTTTACAGCAAAGGCAGAAACAATCACCTCGATATGCAATTATGCATGGTCTATCAACTAGGCCTATACCTTTTTAAAATAAATGCTTTGTTTTAGAAGACGTTTCCAAAGTCGACTCAACGAATACGTCCAATTCTGGGTGGAGTTAGGATAGCTGTGCTGTCGAGTGTCGAAGAGAGACGTGTTCAACTGTTCATTATTTCAGGAACATTGAGATAAAAAGACATATTGTGGAGGAATGTGTCCAGTATGCTACTTTCAGGACATTAAGATTAAGCCTACTGTTATTTACAAAATGAGACATTTATTTTAAACTTTCATTTGTTTTTCTTTTTGATTTCAGAGTGAATTCTAATAAACTGAGCATTGATGAATGAGTTTGAGCACCGGTTTAACATCAACAGTGGAGAATTTTGACCGATTCGAACTGACTCAAAATAGCATTCTGATATTATGTTGGAAGAATTAGTCTATGACACTCTATAATATGGTAGCAAATGGCAATGCCGCTTATATTTCGGTTTATCGTTTTGGGTTTTGTTTAGCCGCAAACCCTAGCTGTGATCGTGCTGTATAGGCTATAGTATCTTTGTGTTTGAAATTTGTGGAATTTTTTTAGTTGATCGTTGTTGCATATTATAGTCTATTAGACCATGGACGCCCGCAGAAATTTTTGCAGGGGGCCAAATTTTTACGAGAGTCACGATTGAATTTTTTAGTATATTGCAAGGGATTGAAAATGCAATGCTGGAAATTAAGAATACGAGTATTTTTCAAAGAGGTTCATTATGCAATTTTATCAGTTTCATTTTGTGCATAATTTTTAATACGAATAGTCTCCTTAGAAATTTGTTAAAAACCATAAAGCAGATGTAAAAAGTAATTTCCTAATGGAGCGCTATATAAGTCCACTAGCTGGGGTACCCGGCGTTGCCCGGGAAAGTTAGGATTCGATCTGCTCCGGCCACAACCCCACTACACAACACCCCACCACACTCCGACCTCTACCGGTACGCCACCCGATAAATTTGGGTTTCACGAAAATTTTCACCCCATTCCACCCCCACCTCCCACTCCATCCCCCTCCACTCCCAACTCCCCAACCCATTCCCCTTCCCCACCCCAACCCTCGATCCTTTCCCCACGCCACCCCACCTCCACGACTTCCACCCCACCACCCCTCACCCCACCCCACGATCTCCACCCCACCACCCCTCACCCCATCTCACCCCTCCACCCCACCCCTCCCCAACCCCTCCACTCCCCCACCCCTCGACACCCCACCTCGCCGACCCCCACTCCACCCCCTCCACCCCACCCCTCCACCCACCATCCCACCCGCACCATCCTCCCCCACCCCGCCTCCACCGGTACGCTACCCGTGAAATCCGTACTGGCAACAGAGCTGACCTTAAACACCTTTAAAACGGTGAAAATTACTGCTTTTATACGTGGCAAGCGAATGAAATTTCCCCCCCAAAATAGTGTTTTCGGACCTCCGCAGCCTGGCCCCCATGGTGGTAGAGATTTGTCAAGCACTGATCCGGGTGGTTCTGATGGACCTCTATCTAGGAAAAAATTCAAATCAATAGCTGAGTTTTTTTGAAAAAAAATTGGGGGTTTCGTCCCCGCCCTGGCCCCCATTGTGGTAGAGAATCGCCAACCCATCAACTTAGTGTATCATGCCGAGACCTGCACAGTAGTGAAGGTTTGGAGTGAAAAGCTCAAAAACTGAGAGCGTGCATTCTGGACAAATATACATACATATACATACATACATACATACATAGTCACATCCTTTCTTATAGATATATATAGAAGATAGAATGAACGAATGAATAAAATAATGAACGAAAAATTGATGTCGGTTTTCAAGGGGCATGTGCTCCTCTAGCTAAAGCACCACTCGGTAGACAATCGCAAGACACCAGCTTTTACACATGTGCTGCATCGAGTCAGGAGCCTATTTTAAAGAGTAGTCAGAAAGATGTTCGAGTCTGGTAGCCAGAGGGTCAGAGTAACTGTTAATGCGCGGGTGTCATTTAAGAAGGTGGAGGATCCAAGGATCAGATGAGTGTGGGTATCAATTCTTTTGAACAGATCTCTTTGTCAGTTTTTGGTGTAAATCCTGATAACCAGAACCAAGTTTATCTACAGTTTGACCTCCCTGGATTATGTTCTGGCAGCTTGCAAAATGGACAAAATGGAGCCTGACTTAGGCCCTATAGCAGACTTGGTTTATATAATTACAATGCTGGTAAATAAGCAGATCTCCCAGATGGAATTTCAGTGTAGTTTGAGAAATGTTCAAATTTTTCCACTAGTATTTATGTTTTGCGGTTGTGATTGTTTGCACTAGCCTACAGCTAGATTCCACTCAAGTAGTCCATAATTCGATAGGCCTTTGCCTGGGAGCCAGCAGGAGGGTTGAAAGTCAACTTGGGATGACCAAGTCGACCGGGGTCGACTTACTGGGGTCGACTCCCAGGTCTAATCAGAGCCGAACTGGACCATGCAAGCCAGTAGGCTGCGCGATGTAACCGCGGAACTTGAATCAAAGGACAATTCTGGATATGTTAATCCGCCGCCTATGTTGGCCTACGCGAGCGAGTGAACAGGAGTCAATCCCTGTATGGGGAACTTCCTGGATTGCCAATGGTCCAGAGAATGGTGATCATCGGGGTGAACATAATCGGCTTCGAAATACATATATATTGATATAACCCAAAAGTTCCCAAGCCACTTCAACTCTAAACATCACCCACCTTAGCCGTCCATCTATCTGCCTGCCTGACTCTCCGGACTTGACCCGCTGCCTATCGATTTTGTTTTGATTGAGCGCCTGTGAATAAGCTGGTTCCCGCGACTTGGCTTTTGTGGGCGCTGTAGAAGTTTCGAGATTACGATTACGATTACATGTAAAGCGCATTAGGAGTGACGCGACAAAAGCACGCAGGACAAACGCGCGCAGACAAAATGCGCGCAGTCATAAAAGCGCGCACGACAAATGCGCGCAGACGAAGCGCACAAGGTTAGACAATAGCCTACAGTACTGTTAGTAGAAACATTCATTTAAACATTAAATGAACCAGATTTATAAAACCTTTAAGCATGGGCGGAGTTTATCAGGGGCTATACCCCCCAAGGACGATTCCCCAAAAGTTCATCTTTTTTGTCGTTGAAAATGGTATGGTACATTTTCACGAAATTTCGACCAAAAAAGTTCCCAAACCTAAAGTTCTTTTTAGCCCCAAGAGATGAAACCAAACTCCGCCCATGCCTTTAGGCACTGGAAAACACAAAAACATATAATAGAATATATTTAGACTATAAATTTCGCGTAGCCCTATATAGGGTCCTACTCTTAAAGTTCTTAAAGTAGGCCTACTATCAGCCAAACTTTAGGCAGGCTCAGGAAGACACAAAAACATACTAGAAGGTATTTAGCCTAGAAAAAACACTAGAATTATACAACACAAACTGGATAGCATAGGCAAAAGCGAAGAATTTCGATAGCAGCAGGAGCTCTGTTCTCACCGAGCTTAAAGTTTGCGCTCCCGCCAACCATTGTGGCATGCATAATGACATGCATAATGATAAAGTAGGCTACATTTCATTGGCCACGTCTGCATGCCTGGCGACGCAGTAACCGCTTAACAGTCTTTAGTAATGTAAAGCTATTCATTGACTTCATCTGAAATTATTTGTCCATTTTTCTTCACAAAAGTGACACTGATCTTCCTTGCACTGCAACGCAATCGTATCTAACGTAACCTATCTAAAATGGATTGAGTGCCTCTCGCAGCAAGGACCTAAACAAATCGGAGACGTTTTCAACGCAGAAACCCCTAAGGAAAGGAGGCGTCTTGAGAGAATGAGAGGGGGCTACAGGGAATTAAAACATGAGCTTAGCACGTTAACAAGGGGGTCGACCATTCCATGTGGAACCTATCCAGGGTTTAAAGTGGATGAGAAAGCGTGGGAACGGCGTACCCACTGCTCTATACATTTTTCGTTTGCGTTCCTATTCTGCTCACCATGCATGGAACCCTGAAAGCATGCGTTCCAATAAAGCTCTTCTAAGCGTTCCCACTGCTCACACATTCAGCGTTCCAACGGCTCATCCAAACCAGTTTTACCACTGGACCTATATCATCTACTAGCTGGGGTACCCGGCGTTGCCCGGGAAATTTAGGATTCGACCCGCTCTGGCCACAACCCCACCACACCTCACCTCAACCCCCACCTCTCCCAGCCCGCTCAAACCCCTCACCCCTCCACGCAACCAACCCCTCCACCTCCACTCCACCACCCCCACCCCACCAACTCCACCCCACTTCATACCCGCCCCCACCACACCCCACAACACTCCAACCTTCACCGGCACGCCACCCGTGAAATTAGGGTTTTCGGGGAAATTGTCCCCCACCACCCTCTCCATCCTCACACTCCTCCCCACCCCACAACAGGCCACCACTAACTCCGACCTCCACCGGTACGCGTAAATCTACATCAACTGCTCTCGCCATTTATATAATGACCATGCAAGCGTTAAAGAAGGTGTTTAATAAACTGCCGTCTTACGGTTTTCGCTTCCCCACCCTGGCCCCCATGGTGGTAGAGATTAGCCAACCCCTCCATCGTGTGGTTCTGATGGCCCTCTGTCTGGGTAAAAATGTGAAATCAATTGCTGCGTGTTAGTGAAAATTTTGGGGGTTTCGCCCTCCCCACTCTGGCCCCCATGGTGGTAGAGAATCGCCAACCCTTCCACTGACTAATTTTGATGGCCCTCTGCTTATGTACAAAGTTTCAGATCAATAGCTGCGAAACTGTGGGCGTGCATTCTGGACAAAGCCAGCCAAGTCCTTTCTTATAGATATCATCATCAATATCTAGGCTCAATGCCCGTAGGAGTCCGACGCCACTCTCTGTCTGAGTCTGTCTCGCGTCATATTGCCCAGCTTCAACCAGTTTCAACCAGTGCGGTCAGCAGGTCTGCTCCACACCATTAACATCTTGGAGCAGCTATAGACCACCTTGCCTGAATGAAGAGAATATTGGGAGAGAGGCATGAAGGACAACCTGGGTCAATGCCCGTATGTGTCCCATGCTCTCTACTCAGACTCTCTCCACTGGTCTGTCCTGACCGGCCTGTGCATGTCTGCCCCAATCATGACACCTTGAAGCATCTGGGTCGCTCTGTCACTTGTGTCGTGGTTTTTGCGGATTTCAATCGTCTTGGTCTTTTACTGCCAGCGTATCGCCACCCATCTGACAAACCTTCCTCCTTTTGTCCGGGCTTAGGACCGGCACAGGGACGTTGTTGGTTCCCTGTGGCAGATGATGGATGCAGTTTAACGTCGTGCCCAGGACTAGCTATATAGATATAGATGATAGCAAATGCTCGGTTCTGAGTCAAGGGAGTCAAGGCACCCCGAACACGAGAGACAATTAAAGGGGTCGAGACGGTCAATAGAGCGCTAGAGGCGGACAAAATAATGTCGCAGAGAAAGGCCTTTGCATATAAGCCTCGTCGGTGAGATATTTGAGTACAAGACCGAGTTGGGATTCGATCATTTGAAGACCATAATAATGGTCTTGTATTGGGTCCGAGAGGTGGTAGGGAGCCAGTAGGCCTATACATATCTATATAAATAAAAATGTAAAAAGTTACTGTTTGTTACTTCGGATCTCGGAGAGTTCTGAACCGATTGCTTTGAAAATTTTCGCAAACCGTTCCATTCGAACATCAGCGGTTTTTTTATGCATTTTGGGAAAAAGCGCAATCTTTACGACCAAAAACACAACTTTTAATTCCACTTTCACGCGTCCGTCCATTTGCATTCCAATGAGGCCGCGCCGTCCATTTGCATTCCAATGAAGCCGTGCATACCGTCCGTGTTTCTGTAGCGCATTTATAGCCTATATGTAACTGTCGGTTTTCACATTTTCACACAACGTTCGATCGGACGGGTTTTATAGGCCTATGCTTTTTTTGAAAAAACACAACGCGTGTATGCGGACGTGTTTTTTTTTAATCCGCGCGTGCGACCAAAAAAACAACTTTTAATTCCACTTTCACTCGTCCGTCCATTTGCATTCCAATGAGGCCGTGCATTCCGGCGCGTGCTTCTGTAGCGCATTTAGACCTATATATGCAACTGTCGGTTTTCAAATTTTCACACAACGTTCGAGCGGACGGGTTTGTATATGTTTTTTGGAAAAAACACAACGCGTGTATGCGGACGCGTTTTTTTATCCACGCGTGTTATTATATAGCGCATATATATATGTATCTGTAGGGAACGGAGGGGTGAGGGAGGAAGGGAGGGGGAGGGAGCGGGAGGAAGAGGGAGGGACGGAGGGACGGAAGAAGGGACGGAGGGAGGGAGGGATGCAGGGGAAGGGAGGTAGGGAGGGAGTGACGGAGGGACGGTCTTTTCAGCCACAGCAACGCGTGGCCGGGTACAGCTAATAGGCTATAAGACTTCAGTCACAATGTTATTATTAGTGCATGAAAGTGTTAGAAAACCGAGGAAGGTTTGCTATGAGTCTAGCAGCAGCATTTAAACGGTATCCTATCATTTGGTCGAAAGTCATTTGGTCGAAATCATTTGGTCGAAATCATTTGGTCGACGATGAAAAAATCGAAAGATCAAAAAGTCGAATGATCGTTTGGTCGACAATCAAAAAGTCGAACGATCAAAAGATCGACAATCAAAAAGTCGAAAATCAAAAGATCGACATTCAAAATGAAGCATGTTTAATAGAATTCGGACGATTTTACTACAAGTTTTATCATTTGTATGCTACTTCAATGCTAAGGTTAGTGTCATACATCTATATATAGCGTCGTTATATTTTACTACAAGTTTTGTCATTTGTATGCTAATTCAATGCTAAGGCTAGTTTTATACATCTATGGCGTCATTATATAAAGATTGTCCATATAAAAATTTAACTATTAGCCTATGCTTGCAACTCAAGGTTGTGAGCAATGCCCCTCAAATAGTCCATAGGCCTATTCGAGCGCTTTCCATACTCAGCAACGACTCTCTTCAGCCGTTCAGCACAGTCCTTGAATTTCTTCTTTTCCGCAGACGGAAGTTGTCCAGCTAAGAATTGTTCCAGTTTCAGTTCGTTCAAGCTTAGCTCCTTCTTTCTTGACCTGTTCAGTTTCGGTCTGACTTCGACCTTTTCATCGTTCCGATGCATTGAAAAATTGCGCACCTTTCGTCTTACAGTCCGTTAGGCCTATACACTCTCCTTGATTTATTGGCTAATTAATTTTGTTTTCATTTCACTTTCTGTAGATCACAATTAACCTCCCTCTCTCACAGACTGATCGGGGTTCAAGTGTGTATGTGAGTGTGTGTCGGAGTGTGTGACACTGTGTATGTATGTTTGAGTGTGCGCACTTGTAGTAAAATCGTTGGAATTCTCTTAAACATGCTTCATTTTGAATGTCGATCATTTGATCTTCGACCTTTTGATTGACGATCTTTTGATCGTTCGACTTTTTGATTGTCGACCAAATGATCATTCGACTTTTTGATCGTTCGATTTTTTCATCGTCGCCCAAATGATTTCGACCAAATGATTTCGACCAAATGACTTTCGACCAAATGATAGTAAACCGCATTTAAACTGACTCGAGAGGAGTCGCATCTTGGGAGCATGAGGAGCGACTCCGAGCGATTTACAGCAATCTATAGCCTAGGCTAGAGTCCTAGACCAATGAGAACCGATGAATGCATGCACAACTGTTTCAAAGATGGGATCTGATGTCTCTCAATCGCGTTAAAGGGAAAGCAGGAGCGAATCAAATTCGACTCTTTTTGAGACATTCTCAGTAAAGTAGATGGGTCAATCACTATGATCATAATTATAAGGCGTGCAGTTCCTTTTTAAAGACTGATTGAGTGCGGAGTGCCTCTGAATTAGTCAGTAAACTGCTCCCGCGACTGTAGAAATCGCAACACCACTATCACGATTTCTTGCCGCCAGAGGCGCTGCAGTGCCTATGTGTTCTCAAAGGAGTCACACGACTCGAAAGGGATTTTCCACACTAGCTTTTTATTTGTCCTGTGGCAGGAAGCAATGGAGTTCGCATGAAAAACAGTTCTTATAATGATAATAATATTTACTATTTTATGGTTAATTTATAATTTTGTAGGTTAGACCGCGGTAGTATATTTTCGGACGAAGAAGTCGAATAGGTATTCGACGGGGTAAGTTATGTCTTAGATATGCCCTACGTGCACGATCTCATGACAAGGTTTGGTCTCTTGATTTATTGACAATAATATTATGAGCAAAACATCAGGTAAACAAACATCATAAATATAATATTACAGGAAGAATGCTATGCTACTGATTTTGAAATTGTCTGACGATGGGTTTAACCATAGTTTAGTTTGTTGAATTATTTTCATTCTCTAAATTTGCTAAATTAAGAAACGCCGAAAATGAATTTTACTGGGCCACAGAGACGCCACTCGATTGACGAAAAATGCTTCATAAATAGAAGCTGGATAAAGCTAATTTTATAGCTGAAATGGAAGCTGGATTGATGAAAAAGCGTGAGAAATGGAAGCTGGATAAAGGTATTTTAAGGCCGAAATGGAACTATCCATGCTGAGCGACAAGTATATTAAGTTCGTAATAAAAGTTTCCGGTAGAGTTCTATAATGACTCGGTAGCAAGTAACTTTTTTTTAAAAATTTGATGAAAAATATTTGCTGACGAAATTGAAGCGGGATTTATCGTGTGAGGGTCGGTTAGGGCTCAGGTTATGCGTCGTGAGGGTCGGTTAGGGTTAGTTTTAGGGTTAGTGCAGTCATTCTGAAGCTGGATTGATGAACAATAATTTTCAATGAAAAATGGATGAAAAATATTTGCTGACGAAATAGAAGCAGGATTTATCGAACAAATTCTTGCCTAAAGAGAAGCTGGATCGATTAAAAGGATTCTCGGCAAACTAGAAGTTGGATTTATTAAAGATAACAACGCTGCAACGTTAGTTCTTGGTGTCTACCGAGTCATTATAGAACGTCTACCGAGTCATTATAGAACTCTACCAAGTTTCCTATATCCGAAAGTGACCATTATTTGTGTATAAATTTAACAACCTCGGAAAATGGTAAAATAATTAAACAACCTAAACTACGGTTTAACCCTGACGATGTATATGACCATTTATATTGCACCTCGCAAACATAGCTACCCAACATATCTGAACAGATCTATGTGACTTAGATATTTCAAGAATGTTTCCTGAGCCACATGCGTTGCAATGTTACTTATTGTTAATAGAAGAAATGGGTGAACGGACAGTTAATTTCTCAGCAAATTTCAAAGTTACACAACTTCTCTTTAAGCAGTTTAATGTGCTTTCATTATTTGCATATTATACGTGTATTCATATATTCATTCATTATGATAACTTGTATGGCATGTTTTAAAGAGGACTGCTCAGAAACGTCCCATCACAAACAATGCTAAATGCAACTCTCTTGAGATGATAGAGTAATGCCTGGTCTAGAAAGGCAGTGGAGTATCAGAGGGATGCCATCACAGTTTGAGAGACCTACAAGTGAAAAGTCACATTCTGCATAGCGGAGGTGCAAGCAAAAGGGACAGAAAGCAGACCTTTTTCCAGCTGAAGGAGCACCAAGAGTGGGGCTACTGAGTTCGCAAAGGTAGGCAGGAATGAAACCTAGCAGGCAGCGCCAGACTAAAGCTGCGATCCTATTCTCGATACGCTGTTTGAGAGGTCAGAACATCATGCATATGACTGGAGATGTGGCAAAATTTACTATGTATGTCACTTGGTCACCTGGTGCCGTCAGCTCTTGGAGCTCTGGCGACATTCTTGATGTATCCTCTCCTGTGTCTCCTCTCTCTTGTTGCCTCTCTCAGCTCCTCTAGGCTCATGCCAGACTTTTCCTGTACCTCATCCAACCATCTCTTCCTCGGTCTTCCGCATCTCCTCCTTCCCTCACCGCATGCCGTCATCAGCTCCTTTTGTACATTGTATATTTATTATGAATGTATCATAATTGAAAAATTTTGAGCGCTTTTTTTTAGAAACGATTAGAATCACCGTAAACATGACTTTGCAGGTCTTAAAATCTGTGCTTCTTTCACAGCCTGTATACAATTAACTAATTTGTTAGTTTTACTTTAAGTTTCGCTTTTTATTTATATCAATATTTGCATATTTATATTTGTTAATTTCAGTTTAAGTTTAGTTTTTAATTATTTCATTCAGTGCAAAATTGTGTGTGCTATTCTTCTTTGCAGCAAGCCTGGATAAAGACTCAACATGCCTGGCTCTATTAAGAAGGACTTGTACCTAGCCACAAACATCCACAAACTCAACCAGCTGGCCGCTGATGTTCCAAAAGTCGGAAGTGCTCGCGTGTAAGTCGGATTTCGAATCAAAATTATCGCTGTTTGAATGAGACGAGCAGTCCATTTAACTCTTTACTGACTAGGGGTATAGGATTTTCCCCATGGATGCCATTCACTACACTATATAGTTGGTAACGGGTTAATGACCCATACATATGTTATGTACAAAAAATTATGTTTCATACCCCTCTCCCGTGTTGCATCTCGCACATTTTGTTTGTAAACTCCTCCCCATGCATATGTTTCATACCCCCTGCAGTGTTGCATCTTGTAAATTTTTTATTACCCATACGTACTTCAACTAGACTTCTCTTACACCCTCTTTATGAAAGCTAATTAGCTAAAGTCATCTAAGATTTTTTTTATTATTGTGGGCTGCTGTTTTGTCCTTTCAAGTAACTTAAATTGACATGATTGTATACCACAACTTATTACATTAGGTTTTGATGTCTCGTAGACTAAACTATATATGTTACTTCCAATTTTTGGGCAAAAGAATAGAGGTCATTCATTTAATTGATTATGAAAATATATTTAGCACCATTAAGGTGACTACTCAGAGGTGCTCCCGACCCCAGCACTGCTAAAGGACAGTTTTGTATGTGCATTCAATTCAATTTGTCTATTGTTCTCGTAAATATAGACAGACAATGGCACATTCACAATGAGTAAACGCAGTGACTAATTGTAGTTGACAATTATGACGACAAACATTCATTACATTCATTATGTTAGGGCTTGTGAGCTGCAAATAGAGGCTACTTACTTACTTAGCGCTGCAAACAGTTTGAGAATTACTGTGAATGAATTTGCCGCTCTTTTAGGTATGCGACGTCTGCTGAGAAGGTCTACAAAGGAGCGGAGGAGGCGTTCATGCTCGGCGATGAAGAACGCTCATACGTTCTTTACATGAAGTACTTCAATGTTGTGAGCGCCATCAAGAAGTCGGCCGATTATAAAAAGCAAGCCGTAAGTGTCTCGTCATGTGTTCACTCTCGTCTGCTAAACTCATTTAAGTACTGCTGTATGCTTTTCTGAGGGGAAACTGTTAAATGGTTCTAAAGCTGTTTAGTTGAGAAGCCGTCAATTGGTTAGCTGTTAATTGGTTAGCTGTTAGTTGGGATGCCGTTTAGTTGAGAAGCCGTCAATTGGTTACCTGTTAATTGGTTAGCTGTTAGTTGGGATGCTGTTTTGTTGGGAAGCTGTTAATTGGTTGGCTGTAAATTGGTTAGCTGTTAGTTGGGATGCTGTTAGTTGGGATGCTGTTTAGCTGGGGAAGATGATAGTTCCAAGGAAAACGTTTTTTTTTGTTGGGTCTGCATATGAGCATAAGCCAACCTCTGGTGTCTCTTTTATTTTTCTGATGTTTACTAACCGAGACATGGTCTGCAGGGGCTTAATGTCATTTAACATCTGGTGCAGAGGTATCTTTCATTGTTTTTCCATGAGTTGTGCCGTAGAAATTTGTTTGGTAAGTTCTTTGTGTTGTTTTGCTTTGTGAAGAAATTCTTTGATGACCTCATCGGCAAAAAAAACTGCATAAACGCCATCACAAAGGCCGAAGAATTGTCAGCCAGCCTCAAGACAAGGTGAAACCAAACACCTTTTTGTTGTTATTTTAACTCAAGTTTGAAAAATAATTCTGGCTTATACCATATTTACGCATGAGAGTCACTGTTCTAATTTTTTTGATTCTAGTATGTTGTCTAGAACTTCAATCTCATAAAGAGCCCTGCTCTTTAAAATTATTATTTTTAACTGAGGTTAAGAATGCGGACTCCTACACTAGAAATTGTTGGAGACATTCATTTTTATTCAGAGTGTAGCCAGACTGTGCGTAAAGTCGCTATTTTTCTTGTACAGCGTGTTGATCGTTGCAGTGTGCTATGCTATTAGTTTTGGGTAGGAGTTAAATACTTTACCTTATACAGAACACCATGTAAACCTGGACTGCAAAAACTAGTCCACACTGTAAAAATATTATCTCTTGGAAGTAAAAAAATTGTGGACCACATAGTCTCCAGAATGTTGGTATTATCTTTTTTATTTGAGGGGCATGTATTGCATGTATTGCTTGTGGTTTTTTTGTACAACAATAAAAGCCTAAGTTTCAGATTGCCTTTATGTGGAGTCTAAGCTTCGGAATGCCTTAGGTAGGGTTTTATCTTTGAGACTTTACAAATGTGCAGTTTTTTTGAATAGATTATCGTTATTTAGTTATTTTTTATGGCCAACTAAAAAAGCGAAATTTAACTAACTTAACTACAATATACAGCAAGGCACAGATATAATTATAAATGGAGGTTACTTTTATGAAATATTGTATCTTTATTGTATTGTATCTTTAAATTTGTGTATTTTCCTGATTCTTAAAATAAGATTGAAAAATAAAATGAATGAATTATAGATATGAAGAGGCTGAAGCACTTGAAGTTAGCAAGAAATTGGATAAATTGGATGCAACGGCAGATTTGGAGAAGAAACATGACCAAGAGAAATCCGAAAGTTCGCCTGAAGAGAAGAAATCAGAAGGCAATGGAGATGCTTCGACCGAGAGTTCAACGAAGAAGCAAGATGATCTTGGTACTGGTTCCTGTGTCAGCTTTTCACAGAGCCTACGAAAAATTTTTAGTACTTCTTCTGTGTCTGAAATTCTAAGTCGTTCATCTGTTTGTTTTCGTGCTTTCAGTTTGTGGATATTTCATTCTAATTTGTAGCCCTGGTTTTTAAAAATCTCTGATGATTTCAAGTTCTGTATCTTTTAACGGCCCCTGATCCTCGGAACCTACGATTGAGAGTGAGTCCTATCTTTTTAGCCCTCCAAATCTATCATGGGTCTTTTTGACCCTTTTTGTTTAAATTCATAGATTCATGGATTTTTTAAACCTCTCCATTCGGAATTTAAAAAAAATTTAAACATCCAAATTCAAGGCTCGCAGTCTCTCTTCTTCCTCCTCTCTTCTTAAACCTGCAGTGTTCTTCTCGTGGTGCTTCTGAATGGTGCCCCTACTAGAGGTGCTTTGCATATGCTTCAATACAATTTATAGTTTTTGTTTGTTTGTATGTGCACTTGTTATAGCGCCCCTTCAAAATCCACTCAGAAGCGCTCCCGACTGCAGAGCGGACACTGCATCGGAGTTTCACGCTGAAGCACTGAGCAATTGCGAGCGAAGGACTTGCACAAAGTCCCTTTGATGCGGCTTGAGGTGGATTCGAACCTGCAACCTTCCAACTGCAAGGCAACAAACATACCCACTACACTACCTTGCCCCATGAAGAGAATGTGATAGAATCTGGGCTTGATGTTAAACATAAAAGTATTTTTCGCAGGGAGTAAGACTGGTTTGTTGACGAAGGGCGGTGGAATTGATGTGCAGACCATCTACCGTCTCCTCAAGGACCCTGACGTCAGCCTCATCCTCATGGATGTTCGATCAACCGAAGATTTCGAAACGTCACACGTTCTTTCCGAGAAGTCGATCAGTGTTCCAGAGGCTGCCGTTCCACCCGGGTGAGTTTTGGATTTCTTGTAGTGTCAAACAACTAGATCGTCAGTGTATCGTATCGTATTGTATCTGAATATTTCTAGAGCGTCTCTCGCAGCATTCAGCACAGAGGCCTTGGGAGGGAAGGACGTTTCTTGAGAGGGCGAGAGTGTGCTGGGGAAAAGCCCAGACATGGGTTTATCTCGTAGAAGAGGGGATGGCCATTCCATATGGAAGGACCTATCACAGCAAATGCCTGGCTTTGAGTGAAGCCACACTTAGCACATGATGGAAAGAGAGGTCGAAACGGTCGATTGAGTGTGATGTGTGAACCGATGTTGCAGAGGTAGGATTCGCATATATTTGGTCGGAGAGATATTTGGGAACGAGACCAAGTTTGGATTTGGAGATTGGATTTGTATTCATTCATTCATTCATTCATTCATTCATTAAGTGAATTTGTATAGCGCCTCTTCACAGGGATTACTCAGAGGTGCTGCCAACTCCACCACAGCCAAATAAAATTGTCTTGAGATGAGTGAATGGAAGCAGAGTATCAAACAGAGGTCTTTCGAGTTCTCTGATTGATTGATTGACTGATTTTTGAGTTATTGAATGAATGATTGCTTGATTGATTGATCAATGTGATTGATTAATTGATTGATTGATTGATCAGTTTGATTGATTGATTGATTGATCAGTTTGATTGATTGATTGATTGATTGATCAGTTTGATTGATTGATTGATTGATCAGTTTGATTGATTGATTGATTGATCAGTTTGATTGATTGATTGATTGATTGATCAGTTTGATTGATTGATTGATTGATCAATTTGATTGATTAATTGATTGATTGATTGATTGATTGATTGATTGATCAATTTGATTGATTGATTGATTGATTGATTGATTGATTGTGTCTTTCCAGTTGTACCGTGTCGCAGATTGAAAGGCAGTTGCCTGCGACGTCGCTGAAGGTGTGGAAGACAAGAGGTCACGTTGATTACATTGTTCTGTTCGATTGGAGATGTAGCGCGTCCACGCTGAAGCCACGCTCCACGCTCAACTACCTCAAAGATGCGCTCTTCAAGGTAAACTACTTCGAATCTAATCTGCTGGTAACAAATCTTCAAGGTCAATTATTCTTATCTGATCTAGTCTGAAGGTAACTGTTCTTCTCTTCCAATCTGATGTGAAGGTAGCAAATCTTCAAGGTAAATTTTATGATCTAATCAATCTGAAGGTTACTAATCTTCAAGGTAACTTCTAATAATCTAATCTAATCTAATCTGATAATAACAAATCTTCAAGGTGAATTACTAATCTGGGAATTTTCTGGATCGGTGTCATTATCTTGATAGTAACAATAGAATCGGATAAAAGTGGAAGATGCTATTGAATGATGATTTCAACTGTTTTTTCTTCATACAGTGGGACCAAGACACAATACTTCGTTCGGAGCCTCTGATCATGGAAGGAGGATACGAGGAATGGATCATGTGTTATCCGTCGCTTACCACCAATCCGAGCATCAAATGTCCACTTCCTCCCATCAATGGTGCCGCATCCGACCTTCCATCTCGTAAGTGGAAACCTACTCTCCAATTTTACGAATAATTATGTTGATTGCACAAGTGCTGATGTGCTGAACTAATCCTTATGTAGTGTATTAGGTTATGTTAACTGGTGCTTTGTATATTAATTGTGATGATAATAATAATAACAAAAAAATGATGATGAGGAGGAGGAGGAGGAGGAGGAGGAGGAGGAGGATGATGATGATGATGATGATGATGATGATGATGATGATGATGATGATGATGATGATGATGATGATGATGATGATGATGATGATGATGATGATGATGATGATGGTGGCACTCTGCTTTCCTAAATTTAGACAGTTAAGTTTCCTATGCAGACATTTTACTTTCGTATTTAGACAGCAACTTCTTTTATTAGGCTGCGAAATATGAAGTTGGTAACACTTACAATCCACTGCTTTTATCCCTTTTAAGCATTTCTCCTTTGTTTCTCTTTTGTCTTCAGTCGACACAATCGATTACGACGTCGAGCTGGCATTCCTCCAATCACCACCAACTCCATCCCCCGTTGAATCCCCAATCACCCCACCCGACGAAGACACCCAAGTTCTCCCACCATCTCATCAGCGCCCATTCATGCCACTCATCGACCGCACGAACAAACCAAAACCCTCCAACGCCCTCAACAACTCCACCGATGTCGCAAGGAACGATGCACAGCCTTTGAGAATCGTTAACAAGATCGACAACTCCGACGTTAAACGAAAACCGGTGGCAAACGACCGGACGAATAACTTGCCGCCGTCGAAGGCGAATGTTCCGGAGAAAAATACGAACGTCAACAAAGTTTCGCCTGCGACACCCGAAACCGTCTCGCCCGCGCCTGTTTTTATACCGACTGTTGATAGGTCGAAGAAGCCTGCGATTGGCCCGGCCCAGCCAATCGGGAGGCAGTTCTCATCGTCCGATTCAGAGGATGAAGCTGATTGGCGGGCGTCTTTGGCTGAAGGGAAAGTTAGATGGAAGGGTGTGGATGATGGTGGAAAAGGGTCGTTGGAGGAGGCGGAGATGAAGGGTCTGATGGCAATCCGGGAGGCGAAGGACCGGGAGGTGAGGAGTCTTGCGGAGCTGATGCGGATGAAGAAGAGGGTGGAGGAGGATATGAGGATGGACGAAAGAGAAGCGCAGAGGCAAGTTGTTGTGATTTTTTATGTCGGGAATGTAATTGTGATCTCAAAATAGTAAGAATTGTCATTATCTCGAAATAGTAAACATTACGGTATTCTCAAAGTAGTCTAAAAATGGTAAAATTGTTCTATTCACAAATGGGAAATGTGATTGCGATATAAAAATGTCCTCTTAAAACTAAGCTTTGGGCACTTGCATGTATACAATGCATTTTTATAGGTTTGTAGGCTATTATAGATTTATTTATTTATTATTTTTATGCATAGTTGCATATTATTTATACGCATACTTGCATATTATTTATGCGCAATTGCGCATACTTGCATATTATTTTATGCGCTGCCACCTAAAAGTGCTAGTTACATCAGTTGATTGCACTGCGCAACTGTGCGTACGTTAAAGGAATTGTGACGATGATTATTCCAGGAGGAAGACAGAGCGGAGTGATTCAGCTGAGGCGAGAAAAATCCCGTTGCCAGAGGAGCAACGAGTGAACAGTAGCAACGCAACGGACAACGACAGCATTTCGTCGTTTGAGGTAGAGACAACTGGTTGCTTTTTGTGACAACTAACAAAGTTTGTCTGATGTGTCAGATCACTTGCAAAAAGCCACTCATGATTTGTTAAATTTTTTTTTGCAGAAGTAAATTTCTTTAATAGTTTTGTATCAAAGTTTATAGTTACAAGTGAATTTTTGCAGTTTCTTGTTGCTGTTTGTGAACAGAGTGAAGTGGACAAGAAAGAAGTTGCAGGTGGCAAAACCTCGAGCAGTCCAGCTCCCGTGGCCACCAAACACGGGGAAGACGAACGAGAATCAGGCGATGGGAAGCCAGCGGAGACGACGAAAGCGTCGAAGGAAAACGAACAGCGGAAAGCCGATGACATCAAGAAAGAAGAGGAAGCACGATTGAAAAGAGAAGAAGAGGAGCAAGAGCGAGTAAAAGCCGAAGAGGTGAAATCGAGGGAGAGGGAGCGTCTCAAGGCGGAGGAGTTGCGGAACAGGGAACGAGAGGTGGAGAAACAGCGCCAGCTGGAGCGCGAGGTGGCTGCCAAGAGGGAACAGGAAGTGACACGTTTGAAGCAGCAGCAGGAGGCGGCCAGACGTGAGCAGGCGGAGAAGGAGTTGAAGGAGAAGGAGAGGCATGCACGAGAATTGGAGGAGGCGAAGGTCAAAGCGAAGCAGGCGGCTGCAGACAAGTTACGCAGGGATGCAGGTAACTGACTGATTGATTGGTTGTGTTTTTTGGTGGTCGTGTTATTGGTATGGGTTGTATGGTATCATATAGGACCATTTGTAAAGCGCTTCTTGCAGTAAAGTGCCCCAAATGCGATTGATCCTGAGAGAAAAGGCAGTTGATTTGACGCGAGAGAAAAATGAGGAAAGACTACCAGAGAGAAAGGCGGAGCGAGCTGATGGTGAAAGTCCATTCCATAGAGAGGGACCTATGCAGGCGAAGCACCTGGATTGAGCCAAGGCAGTCCTGATGCTTCTATTGCTTCTATAGAGCCAGTGTTCCATGTACAGTACAGTGACCACTGGTATATGTTCTAACAATTGTGGATTCACTTCTGTTGAGCGTAACAATCCTTGACATATCGTTCTTGTACAGTTGTAATGGATGAAGAGAATTTAGCCAGCACTCGTGTGTGAAATTCCAGGCCCCTGGCAGAGCGACCACAGCCCCTAAACTATCTTAAGGCTTTACGACAACAATTTTTTCGTAGACAAATTGAAATAACTGAGTGCGGCTAAGATGTTCTTTATAATTATTTCTTTGTCCAATTATGATTTTGTTGACTTCTTAATTGGAAGTTTGAATTGATTGTAAAAAGTGTCAATAATACTATACTGATAATTAAAAGACGTATACCTTGCACTTTGTATATATAGCTACCATCCCTTGGCCTATAAAAGTTTCTGGACCTCTATGCATATGCATTTACCTCTCTGCCCCCTCTCGTCGGGCGTTGGGTAAAGTACACATACAGGCACATCACTAGATGAAGACTGTTAACTTGTAATAAGTTGACTAAATTAACAGATGTCTCGCACTGCGTTGTTATTGTTAGGTTCTGGTCAGGGCGCGTCTGATGTGCCAGCGCTTCCAACCGGTTGGGAAAGAAGGCTGCAGGAGGGAACTGGAAAATATTATTACATCGATCATAAGATGAAGAAAACTTACTGGGACCCACCGGGATCAGTCCAACAGAAACTTGGTATCAACAGTTTTTCTCTGATGATGCATTGTGTTGTTTGACTGCGCATTTGCTTGACATTGTTTTGATGTGTGCCTTGAATTTTTCACATTTGTGACGCCGGGACTCAAAACCCGTCACTTGTCACTTCTTAGTTACATGTGCTAGAAGCTGAAATAGACAAGGCAGGTCAAAAATCATAGAATACGTTTCAATTCAACAGTTTCATCCGAATTTGCCATAACTTGTTAAGTAGTAACCTGGTTTTCATGCCATTTACTATATTTGATATAGAATATATTTTCTCTAATGATGTGTTGTGTTGTTTGCCCAAAAGAATTGCAGATTAATTTTTTAGTGGTTTCTGAAGACTTTGATGACATGAATATTCTGAAGCTTTTTTTGATTTTCGCACGATCAACTAATCAAAGAATCGAATGAGTATGACTTTAGTTTTTAAAAAGATGTTTTTATTCTATAAAAAGTATTCTAGAGCAAAACAACTGTAGAGTATGACTGAATAAAGGTAAAAACCAACATGTGGCAGCGTTTGAGACCTTGTGTCACATTTTATTCATGCGAATTACGCTTCGTTCATCTTCATTTTCGGGATGCTCGATGGTATATTTGCAGCGCACTGGACTGTCATTAGATCAAGGTTCAAATCCCCGGAAGCGATTGAAAACCTACGAAAGAACGTGTCTTTGATCGTGGCTTGACGCTGTAAGGTTGGGTGCATCTCTTAGGTGTTTCTCTTGTAGTGGTGCTATATAAATTCATGATTACAGCGCTTGCAATGTACCGACGTGTTCATATTTTCCAGCCGATGGTCATGCCACCGATTACAAGGAGCGTTTAAAAGACGAGGGATCGTCGGAGTCAGGAAGCGGGGGAATGAAGCGATCGCATTCGTCTCCAAACATCGCGAAGATGATTCAGGATGAGGAAGAAGCGAGTCGGTCGTCAATGCGTCAGACGTTGCTGCCACAGGTCGACCGATCCATCAAACCAAAGTTAGTCTCCTTGTCTTGTTCGCTAATACTATATATTATATATATTATGACATATATTACTATATGACTTTGTTTGTTAATTTAAGCCTGAGTGACGAACTGCGATCAGTTG
This sequence comes from Lumbricus terrestris, assembly GCA_949752735.1. Taxonomy (NCBI): domain Eukaryota; kingdom Metazoa; phylum Annelida; class Clitellata; order Crassiclitellata; family Lumbricidae; genus Lumbricus; species Lumbricus terrestris. Next base: position 93,986,696 of record OX457036.1, read on the forward strand.
CAACAGAGATGAATATTAATCGTAAAACAAAAGTTAGCGAGAAGTTGTCGTCTATAAAGCAACCTAGGTGAAGTAACCTAGATAAAGTGACCTAGATAAAGTATAATCTAGTTCTTCTTCTTCATTGTCCGTGGGCTGACAGCCCGTAGGTGTCCACTGCGCACTTGACTACTCTCTTCCATGATTCCCTGATATAGTTAGGGTCATCTTTATCAGGGAGTGTGGAATAGTGTGGCCCGGGGCGCAGGGCATAAGGGCATTGAACTATGGGAGGGAAGGAACTTCGCAAGACATGTAGATTGCTAGACTATGCTATACGAATTTGCAATGCAACACCATGCTATTTATGACTATAAAGTAAGTAAGTAATTATTAGGCTCTTTATTACTCCACTTTCAAAGCCACAATTTGTACACACAACATAAAACATTGTTGAAATACATCGAAGTAATAATTAATTATTGATCAAATCAGTTTATTTTGTAACGACTTTGTCAAATCAATAAAACTACAGGACAACGAATGCTTGATGACAACTGCAAGTAATGCAATTGTTGTTTAGACCGTCGACTCAAGTTCTAGCGGTGAAGACAGAAGTCTCTGAAGCGAAAGTTCGAAACCTCAACCCGACCTGGGGCAGCATGGTGAGTTGTAATCGTATATGAACATTTCTACGGCTCCTCTTCATGGACAAACGGATCAGCTTTGCTCTCTACCTTGCCCTATAGCATGTTAACAGTCATTATGAACAGGAACTTGCCCTGTATGATTTAACAGTTGTTATGAACAGGAATTTTATTGTACACCAATCCAAATCCAGTTTATTCTGTAAATTGACGTCTGTTGCGTAGCAGCATAATGCAGCTGGGGAATTTGTTGGTGGCTTTTAGAGCGTGAATTGAGCATCAGTTTAATACGCCTACATATTTCTGTAAATTCGCCTTTTAATATAATAATTTGGTTTGTCTTGATGTATTGTATTTTTGTATTGTATTGTATGTGACATTTATGAAGCACTTCTCTCAGCAAAAGCCTGTCAGAGGCGCTCCCAGTGTGACCGAAACTAGGAGAAGAGGCAGGATTTGATGCGAGAGAAAGATGAGGAAAGACAACCGGAGAGAAAAGCGGAGAGAACAGTTGGTGGAAGTCCATTCCATAGATAGGAACCTATGCAGGCAAAGCATCTGGATTGAGCCATGGCAGTCCTGATGCGGGGAACAAAGTGGTCAACCCGATCAAAGGATATACTGCGCACCTACACCGTCTTTGCGTCTTGTCTTTTAGAAATGAACGATTACACATGCATACGTGTGTCGAATGGGAAATGAACGCCTTGCCTTGTGGAACCGCAGGATCTTTACTTTCCTTTGCTTGTAACTTGTAGGGCAAAGGACTGACGGGCCTGCGCAACTTGGGCAATACATGCTACATGAACTCAACATTACAATGTCTAAGCAACGCGGCTCCTCTGACCATCTACTTTCTCACAGATTTATACATGCAAGACATCGTCCGGTAATCTAATCCTATCATCTGGTGATCTAATCCTGTCATCCGGTAATCTAATCGTATTGTCCGGTAATCTAATCCTATCATCCGGTAATCTGATCCCATCATCCGGTAATCTAATCCTATCATCCGATAATGTAATCTTATCTGGTAATCTAATCTTATCATCCGGTAATCTAATCTTATCATCCGGTAATCTAATCGTATTGTCCGGTAATCTAATCCTATCATCCGGTAATCTGATCCCATCATCCGGTAATCTAATCCTATCATCCGATAATGTAATCTTATCTGGTAATCTAATCTTATCATCCGGTAATCTAATCTTATCATCCGGTAATCTAATCGTATTGTCCGGTAATCTAATCCTATCATCTGGTGATCTAATCCTATCATCTGGTGATCTAATCCTATCATCTGGTGATCTAATCCTACTTAATCCATTCTGAAAACTGTGAATAGTATAATGATCTTCATTTAATTTCAGATTGCCACAATGCGGTATGATTGCAAAATTTCATTGTATGAACGGATGATCACAAGTTATTATTACAGGAGTTGAATTTAACTATCAGCAGCCAACAGGGCGCCCATCAAGTCTTACTGCACATTTTGCCACCGCCATCTGCTGAATGGAAGGTTGAGTGGACCTTTGGAAGATTAGTGGGAAGCTGTGTTCATACGCTCTTCATGCCAGAATGTCAACCATTTCCATAAACCCCTCCTAGTAGAGTAGAGTCATTATGGAGGGATTGGGATGTTGGTAACACACAGACATAGAATCGCTTCCTGCTGCCCTACCAAAAGTCCACTCAGCCTTCCATTCAGCAGATGGCATCAGTAAAATGAGCAGCATAAGCAGTATTGCATGAGTGACAAGCGGTTAAATTCGAAGCCTGTAATGTCTTGTCATCATTCGTTCGTATGATAAATTGTACCGTGATCATGCTGCCGTTTGTCCGTTTTAAATTAAGCAAATATTATTAGTATGTGTATGTTAACTGAAATCTTACGTCTACAGAGCCATTTTGGTAGTAAACAAGATACTATTCAATTTTTTATTCTGAACAAAATGGATTATTCTAAGTTTATTGTCTTTCAAACAGAAGCATTGAACTTCCTTGAAGGCTCAGAGGCATTGTTTTATAATTTATTTACCAAAGTGTAACTTGAACTTAAAACCTATGATCAATGACTCAATTGTTTTATTGTTAGAATTTTTACTGTATACATATTAATTATTCAAGTGTTTTTATTATTGTAATGTTTAGTATGTATTGTTAGCTGATAACACCTGCATGTGATCTTGAGCATGGTTTCTTTGTAATGAAGTCGCTTGTGGCGATGTTTTGACTGTAGAGACAGCAGTCGGAGGTACCGGGGTGAGGTGGCCTTTGAGTACGCAGTCCTCATCAAGGCCATGTGGTCAGGCCAGTACAAGGCCTTGTCACCAAGGGACTTCAGGGTAAGTGTCATCTCTCTTCTGCTTCCTACGTCTTATTTGATAGGGTAATGAAGATAAGGTGAAGAAGGTTAGGTTAGAAATGGTAATGCAGATATGGTAGGGCAAGGAAAAGAAAGTAGGTGTGTGTGTTGGGGTGCTGCACCCTCCATTATCCTGACTGTCAATGACATTTAACATCATATTGGCTAGTGCACAAATGGCCTCTGTTGTCTCTTGCCCGTTAATTGGCTCTATTTTTCTTGATTTCACCTTGTTTCTTCTCTCTTTTTACTCGCACTGGAAACCCTGCTCAATTGTCACTGCTCTGAGCAGTGCTATTTAACTTTCAAATTACGTTACATATAAATGTCCAGGTTACAATTACAATATTTCCTTACAATTGACGCATATGTAATTACTAATTGCATTGCATTGCAAGATTATTTACAGTTACAATTTTTGTGGTAATTTGGGTACCTTTTAACCCTCATCCGAACAAGGGGGGGTCTGGCCAGACCCCCCTCCATATATTTGCTGCATAACTTTTTTAGGAGTGATATCTTCTCAGATTGCTTTTATGACTTTGTTCCTATATTAATGAGCTACAATTAGCACCTCTAAACGACCAAATCGATTGAGTGATATGGAAGTTATAAAGATAATACTGGCCGAGACTACAATGATGACAGTTTGGACAGTGGGAGCAACGATAAAGAATGTGAATATGAAGAGATGCCAATGCCTGAAGAAAAACCTTCAGGTGTTTCTTATGATGAAAACAATGTAAAATTGAAGATGACGATAAACATGATGATGAGACTGGATCTGATAGTGAAGATAATGATGACGAAATTGTCTATACTATTGAAGCCGAGATACCAAAATTATAGGCTAAATACAAGTAAAGATCCGCATAACTTTGGGCGATCAAAAGCAATGCCAGTAGGACATGCTCTGTTGCACAATGCAGTAAAAGAAGATTCGGAATAAAATAATACGGATACATTGAGAATACAAGATAGTTTTGACAGCACTGTAACAGCCGAGATGAAAGACATCATCATTCGACATACAAACCCGAAAGCAACAGCTAATGGACTATGTACGATAAGCTTACGTGTTTACATTTTAGGTTTAGTCCTATTCCATTATTTGTTATGGATATTTTCTAGAAAACAGTCATACTGACTCTTATCACAAGAGCATTCAGTACTAATTTTACTAATATTATGGTTTCTTTATTTTGTATTCCAAATTTTATACATAGACTAATATTGCGACGATGAACATGTAGGCCTATGACAAACCGTGACAATTAATGTAACTAAACATTTAATTTCAAATTCATCATAAAACTTATTTATATTGCATAAAGAGACTGACACATTGTTGTTTTGAGTTACTCTAATATCATCTTACAAAATTGGCACATAAAAATTACTATTTCCTATGAAAAACTCACATTAAACCGGGGGGTCTGGCCAGACCCCCCCTTGTTCAAATTAAGTTGCATTTTAGCTTGTTCGGATGAGGGTTAAATTACAGTTCTCGGTTTTAAACGATGTTTGGGTTTGGCGATTGTTTGAAGGGCGTTGTTTGTAAGATGAATTCGATGTTTGCGTCGACTCAACACCAGGACTCACACGAACTGCTCGAGATTCTCATGAACGGACTCAACGAAGATCTGAACAAAGTAACAGTATTTCAAGTTTTGGTACTCAGTCATTTCGCTCAACTCTGATATAAATTGTGAAGCATTATCAAAGCATTATCAAGTTCATTTGACAATGTTCAGTTAATTGAGATGTTACTTAATAAAATCGTTTTTTGCTACTCTTTGTTGCGTTGCATTTTTGATTCGTCAGAAAAACGGTGCTGGTCTCACTAGAAGTGATATAACTTTTGTTCTGTTTGAATTATTTTAATGAAATGTGGCCATCATATGTAAATATGAATTGTCTTTAAGCCTGTAAAATTTCATTTCGTAATTCTTACTTCTGGCCAAGATATGGGCAAAAAACCTTAAGGAGGGTATTTTTTACCCACCCTGTATGTTCAATGTTTACGTTATATGTGGATGTTTGATTTGTTGCAGGTGAGGAAAAAATTGTCATTACCTGAACAGAACAACGATAACATTGCAGACGAAACAGCGGCCGATCAAGTCTGGACGCAATCAAGATCAATCGAGGATTCGATCATCGTCGATCTCTTTCGGGTTTGTCTTGATCATGATACGATTGATTGTCACTGATGGTCTTCCATGAGTTTTTAATTAAATATTGTATTGTGTTGTATTGAAACATTTATAGTTGAGGCACCTCTACTTGGGTGAACTCTTCATGTGTAAACATTTATAATCGTTAATTGTAATCTTTCTTGGTAATTAATTGTCTGCTTTGTTATGACTTCATTTCATAATCTTATTAATCACAATCTTAATCATCGTAATCTTAGTCATTGTAATCGCTAATTGCATGCACAAGGGCGTGGGAAAAGGAATATTGGGAAAATGGGGGGAGGATGTGGTTACCTGATGAAATTTGAAATCGAATAGATGAATGATTTGGATTACGTCGTCTGTAGTGAACCACTTCTGGGTTTTTTAAGTGTTGATGCAAATTTTTTTTAAAGAATCAAGATTTTGGCCTACTCAATGGATATGGGAAGGTGGGTTTTAGGCATGTAAGAAGGCTGTTATAGGCATTATTATAAGGCTGCTTTAGGCAGATGAGAAGGCTGTTTTGAACATTCATTTTCTACATCTGACCATCAAATTTTGTTTCATTAATCTCTCAAGTCTTTTGTCTTTTGCAGTGGCTGGGCTGGGAGCGCCTCTGAGTAGATTTTTGAAGATGTGCTATATAAATGCATAGAATGAATGAATGAATATGAGGTATGGCTGCTTTAGGCATTTCAGAAGGCTGCTTTAAGCATCTTAGAAGGCTGCTTTACTGTGCTTTAAGCATAAATAAGGGAAGGCTGTTGTCATTCTAGGAAGTTGTTCATGTCATACGAGAAGTCTGTACTAGGCACACAAGAATGCTACGAATTGAAGGTGGAAGGTCATTCCTTGATGCTGTTACGTTGCAAGGAATATATTCTTTGGTCCTCTATAAGAATTTCTACGTTTACTTTTTCATATACACTGCCATGTCGTATGTTGTGACTGTCTTCTTTAGGGTCAATACAAATCGACTGTAACGTGCGTCAGGTGTGACAAGAAATCCGTCATGTTTGAGTCGTTCATGTGTCTCAATTTGCCGATTCCTTCCCCGACGCGCTGCAGCTTATCCGTGAGTTGAGCACGAAATATTTTGAATCAGCGTAATTTCTGTAATTTGTAATTTATTTAGCATCCCCACACCAGTAGGTGTTGTAGAATGTCGTAAAATCTGCAGCTATTGTACCTTGTTGCGTGTGTTTCAGCGAATCTATGCAGTAAAGGAATTGTTGTAGCGGTTGTTAGAATTTCTGGGATGTTATATGCAATTTGGTGATTGTAATTGTAATCTGGAATTTACATTGCACGCATTTTAGAGCTCTCCTCAAAAGCGCTCCCAACACAGGTCAGGTAGAGAATTTTATACTCTGCCCCTCCCTGCAACTTTGCTGCATCCTCTTAGATCCTATGATCAGCTTGACCTTTTTCTCCCTGTGTCAGGACTGCCATGGCTCAATCCAGATCATTTGCCTGCATAGGTTCCTCTCTATGGAATGGACTCCCACCATCAGTTCGCTCTACCTTTCTATCTTGTAGTCTTTCCTCGTCTTTCTCACCTCAGATCCTGACTTTTTCTAGGGGTCACTTATAGTGGTTGCTCTTCTGAAAGGTTTTTGCTGGGAGACCTGGAGAAACACATTATAAATGGTAAAATATAATACAATAGTTGGTCATATACAGTACAATACAATAGATGGTCATATACAATACATTGCAATAAATTGTCATATACAAAGCAATAAATGGTCATATACAGTACAATACAATAATGGTCAAATACAATGCAATAAATGGTCATATACAATACAATAAATGGTCAGATACAATGCAATAAATGGTCATATACAACAGGGGTTCTCAACCTTTTTCGTCCCGCGACACACTTAAACTTGCTATCAAATTTGGCGACACACCATTCAATCGTCACATGTAAATGTCGTAAAAATATAAAAAAGTGTCAAAGTTAAACATGTCTATTTATTTCAAATTTGCTCTCAAACTTATTTATCCTTCTAAAATGCTAAATTGCTGACATTTTTAATGAATGAAAGTAATTAGGCCTATAGCCTATTGAATTTCTTTCCAATTTTTGATTCTAAATTCTAAATTATTCTTCTGATCCCAATCTATAGTCGTTTCTACAACTCGACGTCAATTTAGTCACCTAATTACTAAGACCTTGTAGTCCTAACAGTTAATGGGATCTTTGTTCTTGAATTTTTTTTGGATCATATTAAAACGCGGTTCCACAGTTTTTGTAAGTGCAATTCGTAAGCAAGCTGAGAGGGCACCTCCGACAAGTTTGTTCCGATTCTTGTTCTTTATGTTGATCATCTGAGAAAAGCCCTATTCAGATAAGTAGGAGCTATGAAAGGAAACCAGCTCCTTGATAGCTTTGCCTGCAAGTGATTTGTATACAATGTTCTTCCTTGTACGTCTTTGCCCAGGACTGAGTTCTATTATTGCTTATAGGGCCTACAATATACATGTCCTTCATTCTGGAATCACATTGCAGTTCAACAAGTGTTTCCTGTTCATTGTTGTTCAATTCTGCTCCATTGATGTTTTCTCTGAGGAATGGGTTCAACATCCACCTTGTCTTGTTAATATCATCATCTGAAGAGGATGGCTAAATTTACGTTTTCTTACCATAAATTTTTCCATTTCGATTGCTGACTCAGCCTAGGTTAACGAGTAAAAGTTTTCTAACAGGTGCGATCGCAAACGTGTTTACATTGGCCCTATGTCATATCCGTTGAACATAAACGTCATAACTACCCCAGACCGCGCGGTAAAATAGATAGATAAATAGAGCGAAACAAATTCTCATTGCAGTCATCCGCTAAACTTCAAAATTACCTGTAGGTAAAGTAAGTCAGTGTATAGCCTAATGCAAGAGCAACGGACGTGTGCTGTGAGAATTTAGTAGACTGATGTTATTTAGGATTATTTCATGTAATCATAGGCCTACTGCGTTGTGTCAGTTTGGAAAAGAAACGAAGATAATTTATTATCATTATTATTAATTCGCGACACACCAATTCTTCGCGACACACCAGCGACACACCACTTTTACGCGACACACCGCTGGTCAAGTCGCGACACACCAGTGTGTCGCGACACACCGGTTGAGAACCCCTGATATACAATACAATAAATGGTCAAATACAATACAATACTATACATAGAAGACCGTCTTTGGCAACAGATGCAGTATAGAGGAGGTGACCATGGGAAATGTAATGCATCTCCAGAGGAGTTCATCGGTAACATATTCTTCTATTGTTGCTGCTGCAGGATTGCCTGCTACACTTCTCGAAGGAGGAGAAGATGATTGGCGACTCGCAATGGCATTGTCCGCGTTGCAAGTGCAAGCAGGACGCAATCAAGCGCATCGTCATCTGGCGATTGCCTCCAATCTTGATTGTCCACCTCGAAAGGTGACTTGCGTGTGAATTGATTGTTGTTGTAATCAGAGGCGCATTTGTTTGCGTGATTGTTAATTGTGATCTTTATTGCTAATCAATTGTCTTTTTAATTGTATCTTCATGTCATGATCTTATTTATCGCAATCTTAATCATCGTAATGGTCAGACACCCAAATATTATGCGATTTACTTTTAAAATCATCATATTCGTTAATTCTAATCTTTCTTGTTAGTTAATTGTTATTTTAATCATGGCTTCATATTTTAAACTTTAAAATTTTAAACTTTATTTCCAGAGTCCTCTACAAGAACGCTTACAACCATTAAATCATTCAATCTCATTAACAATGATCTTTTTAGTAAGACGTTTTGATTTCATTTTATGATGTTTGTCTCTCTTGATGTCACCATGTAACCAGGCTGCGGTGTGTCAACCTGGACGTTTTTCACGAATTAAACGAATATCTATATTATGTCATAATCTTATTACTCCCAATCTTAATCATCGTAATCTTAATCATTGTAATAGTTGATTGTGATCTTTTTGAAGTTAATTCTTATTGTAATCAGGAGTGCATTGGTTGCTGAGGTATTAGGTAATTGAATGACGGTGATATTATACATCATAATATGTCTATTTTGCACAATGTGAGTGCTTGCATTATTATAATCGATCAATCAATCTGTTTCATTGCAATCAAATTATTATGGTTATTCCAAAGAATGTAAAGTTAAAGGTGACTTATTTACTTTTTACTCACTTATTTTTACTTTTATTATTTATTATTTTATTGTTATTACTGTTGTAATGATTCTTACATTTTCATTAATTCGTTAAATAAAGACTGAATATTGTTATTGGTTCATTGTATGAGTTGTTTTTGTGTCGCATTCTGCAGGTTCTACTACCAGGGCATCTGGCGCGACAAAATCACGGCCTACGTTGATTTTCCTCTCGACAACCTCGACATGAATCGCTACATTTCCGGTCCCCCGAAACGACCCGCCTACAATCTGTTCGCAGTTTCGGTAAGTGAAGGAAAGCTGGTCAGAGGTTCTGCATTTATAGGGTTAAAGTGAATGCAGAATGTGCAATTTAGCTAATGAAGCACGGTTATTTGACGTGCCTATTTACTTTATCCTGTCTTATGATCTGCCACAAAGTCATTGAAATTTGTAATTTCTTCTTTGCATTCAGTTTCTATGACCTGCTGAATAATTTCCATGATCCTGATGCAACCTGCTGAAATTGTATGGCTGGTGATGCTGCTAGTTGGTGGGGTTGGATGGATGATTGGATGAGTGGATGGATGGATGATGATTGGAAGATTGGATGAATGGATGATTGGATGAATGGATGGACTGACGGACGGATGGATGATTGGATGGATGGATGGACTGATGGATGGATGGGTGGATGGATGGACGGACTGATGGATGGATGATTGGATGAATGGATGAATGGATGATTGGATGAATGGATGATTGTATGGATGAATGGATAAGTGTATTGTTTAGGTGAATTTAATCACTCTATGAATTGTGGTTTATTTCAGAATCATTTCGGAACATTGGACGGTGGACATTGTACGTGCAACATTCTTATTGCCTATTATCTTCAGTCTTTTGTAAAGTTCTGAATGCTACAATTGTCATAGATCATCATAAGCAGGCTTTTCTATGCTTGACTTTAGGTTTTTTTCAAAAGTAGGTGTTGCACTTTTTGGCAAGAGTTCATGTGCTGGCAGTCCTTTCGTTCCCCTAAGATTCGCCTCTGAAGAAGCAGTGGAAAGTCAAATCAAATCATCAAATCATTTATTGTTCCCACAATAAAAAACATAAGATTCAGAAAGTATTGTAATACAATTGATAACGTAGTAACACATTCGGTAGCGACTTTAGAAACAGAATAAGGAGCAATAGGCACTCCAGAAGGGACAAGACCTGCTTAGTAGGAGCTTATATGCCACGATTAATATAAAGATGGGGATATGATTAGGTAGAGAAATAATAGACATTAGTATAGTACAAAAAATGTATGCAGTCGGAATAACATATGGATACAGGTTAAAGTCTTAACGAGCTTAACTAAGGCTTAACTAACAAACACAGAGCTGAGATTAGTAAATATAAAGTCTTCAGAGAGTGAGAAGTTTACCTGTAGTTGGTTGCAGAAAAGATGGCACGTAAGTTAGAATGTCGCAGTTTCTATGGATCAGTTTGTTTCATGTCTGTGATTCTAAGCTTCGGTTTGCTTTGTAATCGTAGACACTGCTTTCTGCAAAAGCCCGGTTGGTGCAAAATGGTACAAGTTCGACGATCAAGACGTCAGTGAAATATCAAAGTCTGACATTAAGGTGAGCATTGGAACATTATATTGCCACTTGCTTTTTAAAGGCTACGCAAGTATGATTTTTAAGTACTTTTTGCAGTCATCTGTAGCTCACATGCTCTTTATAATGCTTTTAAAAATCTAAGCATTTATGTTTATGCTTATTTCGCTTGTAAAAGTGTTAGCAATTCTAAATTTTTTGCTTTTGAAAGTGTAAGCAGTTCTGAATATGTTGCTTTTAAAAGTGTGTGCAATTCTGAAAATTTTGTTTTTTTAAGTGTAAGCAATTTTGAATATGTTGCTAAAGTTTAAAGTGTGAGCTAAAAATTATGAATATGTTGCTTTTAAAAGTTTTGGGAATTCTTAATGTGTTGCTTTTTAAAGTGTTGTTTTTGGAAGTGTAGGCAATTCTGAATATGTTGGTGCTTATATTGCTTTTAAAAGTAAGTCATTTTGAATAATTTTTTCCTGTTTGTAGTCGTCCGCAGCGTACATGCTTTTCTATACAAGTATGAAGATGGATCAACTGAAGTTGTGAATTTCCATTCACTTGAGAGGACAGTTTGCTGACATTGGATATTATTGGATCTATGTAAATTGTATATATGTGATTGTCTTAAGTACTATTTTGTGAATGTTAAACTCGGCTCCACATAGATAAATGATTTATTCATTCATTTGTTCATTCAAGAATTTCTATAGCACCTCTTCAAGGGAACTACTCAGAAGCGCTCCCGGCTCTAACGTGGCAAAGGCACAGCTTTGAGTTGAATAAATAGTGTTTCACTAATGAAACCCTAAGTAACTCCTTTCTCTAATCTTATCTGATGACTCGTACAGCACCATGCTGTTTCCTTGGCTTCACCTCCTCAGATTCTGACTGGGTAACGGAATACACAATTGACATGGCTATAGCAGTATGGCTGACTTGCTTTGATGTGGTACCAGTATGGTGCGAAAGAATTTCTGTTATTTACATTGTGTTAGATTGTAGTACTTTATCGCAGTGTACAAAAGCTTTAATACGTTTATGGTCATTTTTTTCAACTGAAAACCTGGTTAAAACTGTATTTCATTAATACTACTCTCAATTTCAATGTTGTAATAAATGAGCAGGGTGTCTATAAGGAATTTCTAATGAGTTTAAGAAAGCCTGCAGAAATTACCATTTTGCGCAGTGACAGTAAAGTGGAGCAAAGTACCTTGGTAGTCTAGCATTAGTAGGATCTAACAAGTAATTTTAAAAGATTTTGTGATGTGCTAGACCCAAAATGCTGGAGCTTCAAGAGAAACCGAAATAGAAATCGTAATTCGTTGAAAACTTTCCATGTACACATGTGATAGTTGTTGCATAATTCTTTGTAACTATTATTCAAGTTGACAAAGTGATGATTATATCTTATTACTCATGCCGATGTAGTTGTGACCATTGAGATGCATGATATATATAATATACACGCTAGAGAGAGTATGACGTATCTGCCCTGCAATAAAATTTGAAGTCAAAAATTTAGCCTACAACGCCCGTTACGTAACGACCAATCATAGGCGATTTCTTATACCGACCAATCACACACAGTCTTACAGCATCGATTTGAAAAATAAATTAAATGCATTTTTAATAATAAAACGAAAATGTCGATGCTCGCTTGTTAATTTTGCAGTTTCTTGCAATATTGACAAGTAAACATCGACAAGTTCGTCTTATTATAAAAATGCTGGCACTAGTTTAGTTATTTTTCCAGATCGATGCTGTAAGACTGTGATTGGTCAGTATGAGAATCGCCTATGATTGGTCGGCACAACTTTAGACAGATATGATGTGATTGGTCGGCACGACTTTCGTCGACTTCAATATAGAGACTGGGTACTCTCTCTAGTGATATATTTATTATATAATACACCTCTATGGTTGTGACTTGTGATGGTGGAACTGGTTGCCAGTGTTGCATGTATTTGATTTCAGCACTTTTGTGATGTATCTTAAAATGTGCTGATGCATGAATAATAATAATAAATAATAATAATTACGACAATTTATATGTCACTGTAACACAGCCAAACTTTTACAAGGGCGTCTTGCAAAGCAGCTTACAGGCGGGATAAGCCCTGGAGAACAAGTGTGTTTTTAGCATGAATTGAATAGAGTCCACTGACCCGGTCAATCGAATAATGGCAGGAAGTCTTTTCCATACAAACATGATGTTGTATGAAAGAATTTAATTTTGATCCTGTTAACAAATGATCCACTCGATGCCAACTACCTTCTCCAAAAACTCTTAACCCTTTAATGCAGGAGGGTATAGGATTTCCCATACCATTTACTACCATATCAGCATTAAAGGATTAAACTGTCTTATATGGGAGCACTACGATGCCACCATCTGTTTATTTTAGAACATTTCTGACCAACCTATGCCTGGCTGCATGTGGCCCGCGAACTGACCTAAGTGACCCACCAGGGCTAGTTAAAGTTTTGCAATTGTGTAAAATTGATGTAAAATACATTGAATTCCCTGAGGGATACTAAATAGCCTACCTTGGGCAAAAATAAATAATAATAATAATTGCAGTGTTAATAATTATTACTACTGTTGTAATCAACAACGGCGATAAGACGAGTGCCGGAGAGTGGAATGCGAAGAGGCAGGCCAAGAAACACCTGGAGACTTGCATTCAAGGGAGACCAGGAGAGAATTGGGCTGGTTTGGGACAAGGCAGAGGAGGTGGCTGGCGAAGACTTGTTGACTAATGCTACCATCGGAACGGGAGAAACTAAGTCTAAGTAAGTAAGTTGCAATCAACGACCTTATATATATATATATATATATATATATATATTGCGGTTGTAAATTCAACTTGTAATAAATCGTAAGAAACAAATATAGGCAATAATATCAACCTCAACGGGCATCGAACACGTAATATAAATAGTTTTTGGATTTTATTAAGTAGGCTATTCTTATTTATAGGCATATATAGACATATATATTTTTGATGTGAGGAGCTTTAAAAAATAAAACCTGTTGCTGCTCAATATGTTTGCGGCTATATGTCTGTTTTTAAGTAACTGAAGAAATATATGTGGAACTCGTCATTTTATATTTATATATGCGCAGGTAGGCTTATAGATATGCATTCACAGTTTCTTAATCATGTATAATCTATAATTAATAATAATTAATAAGTAACCTCTTTCCACTACAGCGTGATCCATTATATAGGCCTAACTTTAGGGAAAGGGCTCACAATTTCATCCTCCCCAATAAAGACTCGTTAAACTTTATTCCAAGAATGTTATTCAAAAACATGTACTAACTATTTTGACCATAAGCTTTAAGCAGCCATACTGTTAATGTAAACCTACAGCGTTCTGTCTGTTGTTTATTGAATAAAACGAATATACATATTTGTGAGCCCTCAACAAAAAGGCGCTATATTGGAATAAGGTAGGTCTAGATTATTATTAATAAACCTCAGCGATTTGTCGAATGGCGTGCGTCCTCGACAATAAATGCACATCTTTGAATAAAATATTTTAGGACTTTTCGGAAGAATGCAACAATAATATTTCCATTTTGAACAGATTCGATTTCAAAAATCAGTTCTTCATTCGAATTTTTAAGGTGCAGAGAAAGAATACTGAAGATTTCATTGCACAAACGATGCAAAACACGATGCAGATGTAATTGAGTGATATATGACGAATAAATATACTGAACGGAGACTATAATCCGAGACATACCGTCGAGTTAAATTATCTTAACCAGTGGGCACAATTACCGGAGTATTTTGTTGTGGCAAAGTTGAATTCCTTGTAACCTCAACTTCGTTAAGGACGGAAGAGACTAGTTTATCAACGGTACCATGCAAGCCAGTAACTGGAATGTTGTATATGAATGGTAGTTGCTAAACACTGAATTTATTTTAAGCAGAACTTTAGTTATACGTTTTATATACGAGAGAAAGCGAATTATGAATAACGAAAGCAATGAAGTTTTCTCCACCATGTCTTCGTGGAATGCTTTCGTGACACAGGCTTCAACTAATCCATCGTTCATTTGTAATGACGGCTTCAACAGTAACCCAATGTCGGATTCTGCTTCGGACAGCAATGGCAGCTTTAAAATGCTGTTAAAGGGAGGTTTCCATGGATCATCACGGTCACAACGTGAATCCAATTTTCCAGCTTCCAAGACAAGTTATGGAGTACAGGTTACTAAAACGGTGAAGCATAAAACTGTTGCTTTAGACAATCGGAATTGTGCTTTGGACAACCGGATTTCATTGGATGAAAGTGAAGCTGAATCAGCTTCTGCAAGCTTTGGCTCATCACTTGTTGAAGCAAGAAAGAATAAGCTGGAGAAAGCTGATGGACAGTTGGAAAATGAAGGCACTCAAAACAGTAAGTGCTAATTCTAAATACTTGTGTGTTTCACAGTGTTCATTAAAAATAAATCTTCTTATTTTCGTTCTCTACCCTTAGGCAGGTTCGAATGTTTGACGTCTCCATTCAGAAAAAATAGACAATGATAATAAAAATGAATGAATTCAAAATAAATAATGGATTAAAAATAATAAAATTAACAATAATTTAAAAAATAGTTATCCTTTTAGCATATTTGCAGTGTATATAGTTGTATAACTTCTCCTCGTCCTCCTCCTTATCTTCTTCAGTGACTTCTTCACTACTACATAAATGCACATGCACCCACACACATGCGTGCACACACACTCAATGGCCACTGGTCTTCAATTGTGCTGTTCCATGCTGTGGCAAGTTCCCACCCATGACTTCCAATGTTGGGAAGTGTAATCAGGTGCGTGACAATAATAGGCAAGTACATTGTGGAGAGTAGCACTAGTGGCAATGTATGGGATCCATTAAGAGAGTTCTACGTTAAAGAGCTTAAAGAG
The DNA here is from genome assembly GCA_949752735.1 of Lumbricus terrestris. Classification (NCBI taxonomy): domain Eukaryota; kingdom Metazoa; phylum Annelida; class Clitellata; order Crassiclitellata; family Lumbricidae; genus Lumbricus; species Lumbricus terrestris. The sequence continues at coordinate 94,002,550 of OX457036.1, forward strand.
CATCTGGTTGGAATTGGACAACCATTACGCGGTTATAAGCTGAAGATCCATCATTCGCGTACGAGCCAGTTTTAGCGCCTTTTTTGCACGTTGCCCGATCACCAACAGCAGTTGAGGCTTCTTTCCCGAGACCTCAATTTATGGCAAATTAAAAGCCGATGCTAGACACTGCATGCGAGTTTCAAATGAAAGAACTACTTAAGAAGCTTAGGGACATCTGTTGTTCGCTTGTGCGTCAATATGAATGCAAGAAAAAAAAGACGTTCCGTGTGTGTAAAAGAGAGGGCAGACTTTTAAAAGTTCGTGTAATAATAATAATAATCTTCGTTTAATTTTAAAATGGCCCAGCGCATTATAATTACAATTCATAGTATGAACGGATGATCACAAGTTATTACAGGAGTCGAATTTAGCTGTCGGCAGCAATGCAAGGCGTCCATGAGGTCCTACTGCTCATTTTACCAATGCCATCTGTGGAATGGAAGGTTGAGTGGACCTTTGGGAAGGTAGCAGGACGAAATCCCGCGTCTGTGTGCTCTTCGTGCCATCACTCTCTTCCGAAATGATGTAATGTTTATGCTGCTGCTTTTTTATCACTATAATATATTTTCTATCAATGTCGGACTGTAGCTATCGCCTTGTTGTATGGTCTCGAACCCTTCTCCCCTGAGATGGCTACTCTGTCGGGACCTTGAGCAAGTCATTTACTCATAATTGCTCAGCGCCACCTATGATTGATCGTTGATAAATAGATAGAACTTTGCACTTAGTAAATGCATAATTTTTTTATATCTATGATATATTCATGATTTACCGAATTGTTAAATCTATTGTATCATTTTTTTTATCACGGTATGATGTCATTTAATGTATCGTTTATCATCGCGATATGATGTCATTTAATGTATCATTTAGCATCACGATATGATGTCATTTAATGTGATGATGATTATTGTAATATTATTTGGTGAATTTTAGTTTAGAACTCATTTGTTTGATGTGGTCCTTATTTATGTTCATTGTGATGTTGTTTGCACATTCATGTCTGCGGCTTTTCCGTCCTAACATCCAACCTGCTGATGGGGGGAGGGCATACCCCACCAATACCACATCCCAAAAGATAATTGTTCTGCTGACTGATTGCTTTTTGTCAATGATTTATTGGCTTTCTGGATTATTGAATGGCTGGTTAATAATAGCTGGCTGGCTCGATGAGTGGTTGCCTGGATTGGTGGATGATTGGCTGGATGGCTGACTGGATTGATGGATGGATTGGTGAGTGGGTGGATAGATGGATGAGTTGGTTGCCTGAATAGATGGGTGGTGGTGGTTACTATTTGTAGTAGTAACAGCAACAGTGGTTGTAGTTATTGTAATAGAATTGGCATAGCAGCAGTAGTGTACGAGCACTTGTTACAGCATCCCTTCAAGATTTATAGAAAGACCCAAGTACGATAGACCGCTCCCGACTACAGTTCTGAAACTGAATCGGAGTTTCACGCTCAAGCGCATGAGTGAAGGACTTGCTCAATGCTCAGGGTCACTATGCGGCGGCTTGATGTGTGTTTTAATCCGCAACCTTCCGGCTCCAACACCGCACATACCCCACCCAGAGCCTTCTATTACAGTAATAGAAGACTCTGACCCCACCAATACCGCATCCAAATAGTAGTAGTAGGGTTGGCGTTGCGTTTAAAATTAGTACTAGCTTTGCAGTTAGTATTGTGAGTGATAAATTGATTTCACTGAAGGTTGAAGTGGCAGAAATGGGGGAGTGTTATGGGGGAGTGTAAGTGGGCCAATTGGCGCATCTGTTCCCTTTGGGGGCAGATGTGTGGAGTTTCAGAAAGCGAGCGAGGCATAGGAAACAATTTCCCGGGAGAGAGAGAGAGAGAGAGAGAGAGAGAGAGAGAGAGAGAGAGAGAGAGAGAGAGAGAGAGAGAGAGAGAGAGAGAGAGAGAGAGAGAGAGAGAGAGAGAGAGAGAGAGAGAGAGAGAGAGAGAGAGAGAGAGAGAGAGAGAGAGAGAGAGAGAGACAGACAGAGGCACAGACAGGCAGAACGAGAGCAGAACAGATAAATAGAGATAGGCATGCAGAAACATAGAATACACAGATAAGAGACAGCAGCAGCTTGGCTCACGGACGGACTGCAAAGAGAAAGACACGTATACATACATAGCAGGAGTCAGAGAGAGGGAAATGGAACCGGAGGGGATGGTAGCTAATGGCTACGCGGCCTATCGTACTTGGGTCTTTCTAGGTCAGCCAGTACGCATGCCCCGTGGTGACCATGTGCCTGCCGTCTGACGCCCGCCAGACCGAAGCCATTCACAGGCCGCCGCCGCTGACAACGCTGCTGCCGTCGTCGTGCCCTTAGGCCTCCGTGCATGCGCGTACTGAGCACCGCCTTTGATTGGCTGAGTGTTTCGAAAGCATCTACAATTCATATCGGCCTTGGCTTGTCGTGTACTGCTTGTTAAGTGCAATTGAACGCGAAATCTGAGGTGGGGAAGGAAGAGTGGGAAAAGTAGGTAAGATAATGGTTCTGCGTACGACGTAGGCCTACATGAAGGTTAAGAGAAAAGTAAAGAAATTGCTCGAAAGTATTGCCTTCAGCTTGACGCTGAGTCGCAGTAAGCATGGTCGCAGTAAGCATACACCAAGACATCTTTTGTATGTGTGTGTGTGTGTATGAATGCTTGTCTCGATATCGAGATTATATAGCGCATATTTGACGTCAAGAAAAGCTATACCTACCGATTTCTCTTACAAGACCAGCTTCAGTGTCTTGGTATAGGCGAACGCTTCAAATTAAAACTTTGCTTTCTGAATTTCTGATGTATAAATTCCTCAACAACTGTGCATCACCTTACTTCGCGCGAAGTAACAGACGACGCTGGCAGACGACCCTAATTAGGCTTATTGGTCGCGGTTGCGGTAATCAATGTCAGCTGATGTAGCCTATCCATTCCCTCAACAGATTCCAAAGCAGCCGATCGGGTCTTTCGGGTCGCAGATCCCCTCGCATGCATGGGCGGAGACTTGCTGGGGACGAACGAGTGTGGCCGAAGTAAGGACGCGAGATTTCGGGCGGACGAATGGCTGAGTCGCCGACGAAATTTTCCATCTTTTTGCCGGCAAAAATTTATGACGACCTTTTTGAGTCATTACGTCATTTGTTCGAAGATCTCTTCTTCTAACGATAATTAATCTCACCAGTTTGTGTTCGTGAAGTGTACGTGTCCTAACACTTAACGATTGGGGGGTGGACAAATGCATGGACCGTCCCCCACCACACCCCTAAGTCTCCGCCCATGCTCGCATGGAGCAGTCTTCCATCACCCATACAGGGCACAAAAAATCTATTGTGTCTTTATAAAATTCAGTTGAAACCACTTTCTGTTGATCTCTGTGTGTAAGGCATCATAGAGGTACCAGTACCTTGCTACTGACAATGCTATAGAAATTGTCTAAATACGTAACATAAGGGGGTCATTGCATAATTACGCAACGCTCGAGGGTGGGTGGAGTCTTTGAAAACGTTACGAGACATTACGTGGGTGGGTGGGGGGCTGAACGTTACGTAGCGCCTTTGCCAAAAGTTGTTATAAATGAATTTAAAATTAACTTCGAATGACACACTTTAGACATAATCGAAGTTTAAACTTCGTGACATTGATGTAAAACTTATCCTACGACGATCCAGTTGCTGACACCAGTTAAATTCAAGGACAACATAATTTGTATAACAGATATTATCTGTTCTCCCGGTTGTGTAAACCGGAAACTACTGTTCGAATTATTTGTATCTTTGAGAGTTACCGACGGCACAACGTGGTACGCCTAATCCTCATTGGATTCCTAGCTGACATCGAAGAACCACCTTGAACTTGAAGCGTTTTTAGGGGGCACAAATTTCCAACATTTAAAATTGATCTTCAACAAAACTAAGCAATAGGCCTAGTTCTATTAGCAGTTATCACTGCAGGTTGAAGTGGCAGAATTTACTTTATTGCATTTTTATTGTCTTGTTTTAGCCTTTTTTATTACTGTGCTATTATTGTTTCTGTGTTTTATTTTACGCTTTGACATTGTAACCGGGTGCCAAAAAAAATACACAGTTTTACACACACGCATTGGACAACACACTGGCATGAGGTAGACCTATTCTAGATAATATATAGATAAATTCGAATGAGGCAGAATTTAAAAATAATTATTTCGTACATGAATATGTATGAGGCATCGTCTCAAAATAAAAACCGATTAACACGAATCCGTAGGCGTGTGATTCTGGGAATCGTTCGTGGAACGCTGCGCAATGACCGGCGCCTGTGCGTCGCGTCCATTACTATTAGGCAGACGTCGCTTGGCTCATCGGAGCATCGATCAGCGAAGAGCTACACTCGGGGATAAGCATGCAAGCGAACACAAGGAGGCGCTGCGTTTCAGTTGTGTGGCATCCATGGTTCTCGTTCTGCTGTGTGATCGTCTGCTTTGCTGTGTGATCGTCTGCTTATCTGTGAAATCCCCCGCGAATTGGAATTACCGTTCCGTCTTCTGGAGAAAACAAACGAACCTACATGGTCTTAAATATATATGAATTGTGTAAACGGGTTCGAATTGTTACGTCGTTTGGTAGTATTATAGTCGGTTGTGGTTAGTTGGTTTAGCTTTGGGGGGTCGTCTGTGTTATGGTCGCGACGTCATCCGTGGCCAAAGCGTGGCCGTCGAACTGGTTTGTTGCAATCGATTGGTTGTTGCAAGTCTTCCGGTCACTGCTGCCGGCCACTTTCCTCAAAGCCTTCTCCACTTGCGGTAAGTCCGCCGCCGCCGCTGCCTACCATTGGGAGCTGATGAGGCTGCAGTTTGTATGTATGTTTATATGTATGTTTGTGTGTATGTATGTGTGAGTGAGTGAGTGAGTGAGTGAGTGAGTGTGTATGTACGTACGTATATAATTTTGTGTACATATTGTGTGGTACTTGTTTCAGATATATTAAATTTAGGTGTATATAATATAGTATCCAGATATATATATATATATATCAGGATACTATGTGTTGACATAGTGTACATAGCACATAGCAGCTTTTAGATGCGTATGTATGTAGTGTGTGTTTGCATGTAGGCATATATGTGTATATGTAATGTAAATACTGGAAATTTGCCAGCACCACACAAAAGTTGCATCAGGGAGACCAGCTTATCACACTGGTGCTATAGCAGATATATATATATGTATATATATAATATAATATACGTGTTTAATGAGAAAACAGGTTGACAAGACTGCAGCACAGTTACAAGAAAGGGATTAGCTAGTCTATTATTGGTAATTCCAATTCGCTTTTATTCGGTTTTATTTTGTGACGCTGCCTCATACATATTCCAATTCGCGGAGGATTTCGCAGATAAGCAGCTATGACCATTTAACTAGCTAGTTGAAGGAACAGTTCAAGGTCTGAGAGTGACACATTTTAGACCCTGAGTCAGTGGGGTCTTGCCCTGAAATATCTGGCTGACATTATACTTCATCCTCACTCGGTTTCCTCCCATCGTCCACTTCGTTCATTCAACAGACTTGACCTCTGGTTCCTTGCTCTAGAACTGCTATGGCTCATTCTCGATCATTTTACTCAATTGGTCCTTCTGTCTGGAATGCACTTTCTCCTTGTCTTTGCTCTACATTTTACTGGGAGCGCCTCTGAATCGTGCACCCCGCTGGAGGTGCTTTATAAATGTTTAAATACAACACAATACAATGGACGTATTCTACTGCAATATAGAGTCAGCCGTGGTGCCGAGCAGTATGCGCTCTGCTGCCTGTGGGGTATTTACAGGCTCCAAGCCCACCATACAGCAGTAGTTCGTGATGTGAATGCTAATTGGGCTTTCCAGTGCCCTGTGCTCAATTCTTGGAAGGATCTTCGGTCAGTCAAGTGCGTTTTCCGTTTCCCGCTATTGCGTGATTCAGTTTGACATGAGTTCTCTGTTTATCTTAGCGTGCTTCTGTTTAGAACTTTAGATCATCAGTCTATAGTCAACATGCTTTTGAGAGGTTTTCAAGGCACCGTACAAACCATAGGTTGAAAGAACCAAGCCCACTGGTCATATCTGGCCCACCGACGTTGCTTTTGTAGTGCGTGAAGTCTTGCCTAAGGACTAGAGAATTTTGTGAATAAAAGTTCTAAATTAAGATTTATAAAACAATGCTGAAAATGAACCATTTAAGATTCAGGTTTGCAAAAATTTCCTGGGGACGAGTATAACAAAGCCCCCTTTTCATATCCCTCCACAATTTTGACCCGTCACTTGCTGGAAAATATTGTCACTGGCTCACAATTAAAATGGTTGACAGCGGCTCTGCGGTGTGTCAGAGTGAATTTGAATAAACGAATATTATTAAAAAGCTGAAATTTCCTTGATCTTCGTGACTTTGACCATTTTTCGCCATTTTTGTGGTAGTCAATTTGTTGATAAATTGTTTATTATATACGGGCGCAGTAGAAGTCGGTAATTACATTACAGGTACAACGGCCTATATAACCTACAGAGTGCATTTATTTTTGGTTGTCACATTGGAATGCGGCTCAGATTTCTGCTTCGGTCACAAATCATTGTTACACATGTATAGGTCTAATGGCTCGTGTATAGTTACTGCTAAAGTGGAGCATCTTGATATCATCGTGTGGAATTTTTTCTCAAAACTTGTCTAAAGGGGCTTTGTGTGTAACTGAATGACAAATGAGTTTGGCGTTGAAAGGGGCGTTTCACGCGGTAAGTTAGTTTAAGCATTGTAATGATATACCGGCTTTCTATCAAAACTGTCAACTTTTGTTTAGAGAAAGGCTTTTAATAAAACGAACGTTTAGCCTACCCATAGACTTCTAGATTACTTTAATAGCATAAGCCAAAGTTCTATTGGCCAGAGAGACAGAAAGAGACAGATAGAGACAGACTGAGAGAGAGGAAGACAGACAGAGAGGGGCAGACAGAGACAGGCAGAGAAGGAAGGGTATATAGAGAGAAGAAGCATACAGAGAATTCCTGAAATATCTTCAGTCCTGGTTGTGATTGCAACCTCTGACCTTAGGGTTGTCGGTTGCACCCAACACCCTGCAGCCGCTAAATTACCACCAACGTTAGAAACAGAGGCTATCTTTAGCAATGTTTCTAGATGTCTATGGTCTGTCTAAACGGTCATTTATTACCTTTCTAGATCAACAATGGCCTTCGATCGCGTTGACCTTAAAACTAATCAAGTCATCCGACGGTCTGGGTGGCCGTCGTATTGTCTTCATGCGCCAGGCAGAGGCGCTGTGCCTGCATGCAGTGTGGTTTGAATCGATCGAGTTCAAGTATTATTTGGATTTGGGATTAGAAGTCTATTGCAATGCATTGTCTATAAATTAATATACAGGGTTGACCAGGGAAATTTCTTTCCATAGGCAGAGCAGTCGCAGGCTCCTAGACTATCGCTTTATGCCAACAAATTTTTAGAAACAAATTAATAAAAATGCAGACCTATGTGACCTATGATTTTATATTCATAGGCTTTACAATATGATTTTATTCAGTAGTTAATTTGAAGTTGAAACCGTTTGTAGTAAATATTTTTCTGTAATATTATACTTAAAAGACACTTATATAATAAACGTTGTATATAAGCCTATAGCTTAACGCCCTGGCCCTAAAAGTCCTGAGGCCCATGGTCTTTGGCCCCTCTGTCCCTTTCTCAGCGAGCGACCTTGTTTAAATAGCGCCTTTGGAAGAATGACTATTCAGAGGCGCTCCCAGCTCCTAGTGCCTGTATTGTCTATTTCATCATCGTCACTTTCGATGGGTTCGAGTGAGTGATCTCCAATATCTTCGGTCATTTGTTGGATCTATTTTCGGTCATTTGTCGAGTCTATTGGTCCTCTTAGTGATAGTTCAAGTGATGCTAGGCTATTTTTGTCCTCCTTTACAAATTATTGTCTATACAGGGCTGTCCTCGTCTGCCATTGTAGGCCTGTTTAAATGATTGATTAGCAACTAGTTGCAGTACATATGGTGTCCATATGTTTTTGTATAACTTGCATGATCCTTTGGGACAACGCTTATGAGGCGCTTGTATATATGAAAGTTTTTACAGTGTTTGGATTTAACAAACAGTCTGACACCCCAGGCTATGGTTTTTTTGGGCTGCCCGTAAGATTTATGTTCCAAAGCTCGAACTTTCTCGTATTTTGTTTAGGAAAAACACCAGACTGCTTAGAATACACCAATAGGAAAAACACTTTTAAAAACAGATATTTGTCTCTGGTACATTATCAGCACATTGTGAACCCCTTCTGAGATATCACTTCAGGCAATAATATATCATGCTACTACCACTGCTGCTGCTGCTACCACCACCACAAACACTACTGTGAATAAAATGCTAATAATACTAACGGTTATAATAACGCACATTACAGCAAAAACAGAAATAATTCTAATAATAGTAATAATAATAATTGTAATACTCGTTCGAAGCTTGATTTCATCATTTCTCTACATTATTGAAAAATTGCCTTGGTCTACAATAATAATGATAATGATGATGATAATGATAACAGTGATAATAATTAAACCTTGATGCCATAATCAACAGTGGCCTTTCTTTTATAACGGACATGGGACACAACCTGACTCGGATATCCGGAGACACCAGAGAAGTCGGCTTTTTGTTTCAGCGACTCTCAATCACCATCCAGCGCTTAAACGCCGTAGCTTTCCGTAGCATCCTTTTTTATGCCAGACTTGGAGGAGACGTTACCGTTGCAGAAGCATTTTTTTACTGTCCGGACAATTTTTTATCACCTGAGGGATCATAATATCTAGCCTACCTCGGGTTTAAAATATTAATAAAAATGATAATAATATTGCGGAGGACGAGACCTGATTTTCTGGACACTGAACAACAGCTCCAAGCATAATTTTTTGAAATCTTGATGGATCTGAGGTACCTCGGGTAAAAAATAAATTAAAAATAATAATAGTTGCAATAATAAATTGGCAATAGCAACGGGCCTATTGCTTATGCTAGTGATAAAGAAATAACATCTTCTTCACCGATCCTCTATAAATGATAATAATTATAACGGTAATTAATTATTAATTGGTATTAATATGTCATCATTACTGTTTATTGCCGGGTTGCTTGCTGGCAGTTTAAAATTAGATTTAATTTTCGATTTCTAATTTTGTCAAGTCCCTCCCTTTTTGTGACCACTCAGTAGCATGCTTGTCGCATGTTTTCGGTAACATAAAAGTGGGAAGTTTACGTAATTAATAGACCAAAATCTTCCCAAGTGATCCAATCTTTTCAAGAATTAAGTCATTTTTATGGTGATTAATTTGTTTACTATCTTTAGTAACCGGTGGGATGGGTTGACCCTGATCCATTGGTCGTGTCTCGCAAGTGAACCCGACCTACCTACTTCCTTACGGGGTCAAGTGGCCCATCTCTGTCCGGTCACGCCCCCACTAGGACAGGCGCGTGATGATCCTACTGCATTATTCATAAGCCGGCCAGATCCAAAATGGCGGAAGGGGGGATTGACTGGAGACCGACTTATCTTTAGTTCGAGTGAAGTGTAAAGGGAACTCCCATGTTCTTCCCTCTTCCTAAAGTGTGGGATCAAGTATTTCCTATCGGGCTTTTGGTTTAACGATTCAGGTCAATCTCCTTTATCTGCCGTGGCCTAGACGTGTCTTTATGTGCGTCTTCCTCCGCCTCTATCACCCTCTGTGTCTTTCTGCGTCTGGCGATTTGTCATGGTCTGTGTATATCGTTCTGATTTATGCGTTGGCGGAGTCTGGTCCAGTTTCGATGGCGTCTTGTTTTTCATTCTAGCGAACTGTCCACCACTAACAACCGTTTCTGTTTCTGTTCCACTCTGTCTGTCTGTGCCGCTGTTTGTTTCAGTGTCTTTGTGCTGTTTGTTGTTCTGTTGGTCATCCTTAAATTACAGATGGTTTCAATTTTCAATGCTGTGTTTCAGTCTCACTGGATATCTGCAACTCGTTTCGCTTACTGCTATAATGACCTAATATGTATTTAGTCAGTCTTCAGCAGCCTTAGACAAAAACCAGCATTTGCAACAAACAATGTATGAAAACACTTTAAACGAGGCATTTTTATTGCCTGACAAAAGTGCAGGGTGTGCATGTTTCTGGGTATTTGTAAGGAACCTTTCAAGGGTGCAGTGAGTGGGTGATTAAGTAAGTGCAAGTAAGTATGTAGTTTATTGAATGCTTGCGAGCACACAGCAGGAATATGAAATTATCTAGAGGAATAATCTGAAAATGCAACGGAAATGCAAAAGTGGGATGTGGGTGGTCATTTGGGTAATTCCAAATCTATCATCGCAATTACCACATTCATGACTTGCTGATTAACTCTTGAGTAATGATCGTGCCTGTATCTTGAATTAAAATTTCGCTGGATAAAATTAACCCACACTATTTAGGTGTTCGAGATGCAAATTTTTTATGCAGACGCATGTATACATTAAATGACATCTGTTTTATGCATGTAATAATAATAATAATTAATTATTGTTCTTATTGGTGTTGTTGTTTACTTATGGTCTAAATGTTTGTTGTTGAACATTATTATTGTGATTATGCACTATTTATTACTTCATTTATTTATTTATTACTTTACATTGTGTATGATATGTTTTATGATTTTATATAATTTTGTGGTACATGAATATTATATTATATTACATGCACTGTATTTGTTTTTTTAGTATTATAATTACAATATAATTGTGTTAATTCGTGTTAGCTCATGCACGTTATGTTTTGTTATGCTATATTACATCAGCGCTTACGAATGAGCTGGTGGTTTCCTGTGCTTGACTTTCAAGTGGCACTTCTGAAGCATGGTGATTATAGTTACTATCGTGTCATGCTGTATCATGTTACATTACTTTATGTTTTGCGATGTTATATTGTATTATGTTTGTTGTTTATTTAATTATTTTGGCTGGAATTGTTTGATGTCCAATATGACAGGAAATTTTTAATCAAGTAATGTTCCCAGGAAATGCTGATTTCCCAGGATACTACACAAATAAACAAGGCTTCCCTAGATCTGGCTACATCTTTTTTAACCTCTGACTAACCATAAATCTTCCTCCCCTCTGTTCCCCTTGATTTACAATAACTTTTTCTCATTCAGTTCCTGGATTGTATATTTAATATAATCTTTTATTTGCTTGCCATGTACTTTGGCAACTGCATGCAATGCTGCTGCTGGATCAATAGCATGTCTATCAAGCTACTCTCATATTTCTACCTTCATGCTTCAACAACTGCATATTGACATCCTCTGGATGCATGCTTTAAATTCAAAAGCCTCATTGTGGTCTCCAACACACAACTAGATGCTTCAAGCCTTCTCGCATCATCCACTTCGCTCTTCAAACAGACTTGATCTTCTCGTGCCTCGAATTAGAACAGCTATTCCTCAGTCCTGGTTCTTTACCTCAATTGGTTCCTCTCTTTGGAATACACTGTCTCCGTCTACTCGTACTAATATTCTAGCTGGTTACCCCTTGTTTCCTTTTGCTTTGTCATAACCTATTTCTTCTCTCATAGCCTTGCACACTGGGAGTGCCTGCAGGCCTGTGAATGGTTCGCCCTACTATTGATGCTTAATGAATGTTTGAATGCAATACAATTGTACTGTGCATTTACTAGTGATTTTTATCAAAGAATATCTTGTAGTAAAGTACTAAAGCATATTCCACATCATATTTATTTGCTACAACTCTTTACATAATAGGCTCCTATACACTGCATGCAGGATCTTCCCTTCCTATTGTTTCCTCACTGTCTCATCTTTTACATCTAATCATGCATTTAATCTTATCGAGTAATTCATGGTGTGTGTAATTGTTAGGGAACAATAAAATTTGATTTGATTTTAAATATACTCACTTACTTACTTAGGTCGCAGTAGTTTATGGCTGGTGACCACACTACTGCTCAGTGTACACACACATATTACTGGCTGCATTGGTTTTGGCTGCCCTATAGTGTTGCAGTTTCTAGACATTACTCGTAAGAGCTTAGAAACTTCTAAGTTTAACCGATTTACAGTGAAGACTGACTGACAGTCCAAAGGTGCAGGCGGACACAGTATATTCCCACCAAGTTAAGGACCTGTGTAGTTTAGTATTCAAGATTGTAACATAGATTCAGTTGTAGCCCCGGGTCTGTCCTAAATCCAGGCCACAAACGATCAAATAAACAGAATTATTTTCAAGGACACTAATAAACACTCCATGTTTATTAGGTCATTTGGAATTGTTCTGTTTCAGCTCCGACGGGAAATATTAGCCCTCAAGAGATACAGGCTATCTTCTACGCACGTGCAATAATTAATTAATTATATGCTGCCTACATACATACATACATACACTATCATTGCGTATCCTGTCATTGTATACTTGCTACCTCTGGCTGTGCTGGTACGTGTGCTGTGCATGAAGATCTTTAAAGACATTGCAGCATTCAATTGGGATGGTAACAGATAGGATATCACTTTCAATTCATTGAAAATTATCAGTGGTGAGGCCATACTGTAGCTAGTTGGAAGAGCATGTACATTTACATCATATGTTGCTGTATTGGCATTGCATCTTGGCCCCAAGAAACAGTTATGCATGCATTGCATGCATTGAGTTAAGATTTGCTGACTATATACGGTACATGAAACATTATTGTCATTGCAATCGCTATATCTTCTTCAACCCACTCTCAACCCAGTTTTTAGCCTAACATGAAGTTGTGATTGTAATCATGGTATAACCGTAATCTCTATAGCATGGTCAGTTGCAAGCTATGTCTAGGACGCTGCACACACACACACACACACACACACACACACACACACACCACGTCACTCACGCAAACATGTAATGCACTCTAAATGCATCCTAGACATTTACTAAAAACAAGAACATGATCACTATACAAGGCACCAGAGTTTGTTGCAACACACTTGTGATGTAATATTGCAACATATATTTTTACTGCAAGATACATGTGATCCCGGATTGCAGGAATTATGGGAGCATTATTCTGGAACATTGGTTAGTTTCCCCACGGGTTTATTAATACTCTTTTTATTGATATTATTATTATTATTACAATTTTACCGAAGGTAGTTCTAATCCATCAGGAGGCAAAGAATTGTCTGAAGACAGTTAGTGACATCTGGAACAGATTCGAATTTTTATTGCTGTTACATTGATTCACATACCGTACGTTTGCAAACTAATATGCATTCTTTGGCTCTGAATGATTGTCACGGTTGCTGTGCATTTGTGCAATGCTTGGAATGCACTATGCGTCTTAAGTGACCTGTTCCTTTCCAGATGCCAACATAAAAATGTTTAATGCATGCCAAATTCACAGAAATGTGAATCCGAGGAGGCGTGGTTAGTCACCAGGTGAGAAGCAGTTGGATATCCAGATGGTTGGGATCCAATGAGAAATAGTGTTTAGATAGCGTTGGTATGTATTCTAATACTCCATTAACTGCCGAATTGTGGCTATCTGGATCGCAGATTGTTACTGAGAATGTGCTTTATTTCAGAGGTGTCAAAGTCCTTCCCACAGGCTATTCTTGTTTCTGTGACCGACGAAGCCTTGAAAAAACTACTATATATGCAGTTTGCGAATAAAAGTTCAAATAATTTGTAGTTCTTCACTGTGTATAAAATGAAATCAAATTTCTGTGCGAGCAACAAGTCAGTGATTCTCTCTCAACCAAGGAGGCTTTTGATGATAAGATAAGCACTATTATAAGACTTTTTGCAAACTTTTCTGGGGACGGACTCGCCGAGCCCTATCTCAGACTCAATTTTTCTCAGGCGCTTTTGGCACTTTACCCTGCCACTTTTGGGTAAATATGGTCATCAGTTGGCCCCATCGAAAAATCTTTTATCAACTAAGTGGCATGGCCAGAAAAATTGGGGTTTCATTTTGGGACATTTTCCTAATGGACATGGTGGAAAAATACATAGAATTAGCTTTGAAATTTTGAAAAGCATTTATTGAGTGGGTGGCAGTTGAACTCAATAAGCCCCTTGCCAAATACGCCACGACCCAACTATATATGGTAGTGATGGGATTTCGTCCTGTATGTTTGTCAATCTAAAAAGAATCTTATGGTTCCAAAGGCCGTTGTTGTCAACCCTATTCCAACCCAAACCCTTCATATCGTAATTGGATGTAATGCTTTGGCATGGGTGGAGGCGCTAATGCTGATCATATATATATAATTATATATATATATATATATATATAATTCGTGTCGTACAGAAACATTTTTACAGTATGGAAATTTTTTCACTTAAAGTACTCTGTGAATATATGTATGAATGTGTGTGTAGGTGTGTCTTCCTAATATATGTTAGCATGCAAACACGTGTGGGCACATAATGTATGCATGTGATTGTGTGGATGTGCGTTTACGACTTTACGTCAAAGTGTTTTATGTGTTTACGTATGTAGAATTATTGTGGATATTATTATTTTTAATTAATTTATGCAACACTAAACATTTAGTTTTGTTTGGCTCTCAGCATATGTTTAGTAGTAGAAGTTACTTATTAGTAGTGATTATAGTTGTCTGCAGTAGTAGTAGTATTTTGTAGTACTTGTAGGTAAAAGTATGTATAAAAATAGTGGTACTAGTAGCAGTAGCAGCAGTACAAGTTATAGTACAATTGTAAGTAAAAGTAATTATGTATATTCTTTATTCAAACAAGTTGACAAAAACTCACTGAGGTGTACTTAGGCCTACATAAAGAATAACAGATTAAAGTTTATTAATATTTATCATGTTTAAATCATACTAAAAATTGATAAATCGAGAGGTGAGGTACAGGGTTTAAATCCTGCCGTGAGTGAAAGATATTTTAATATTTCTCTGGGTCACTTCATACACTCACAAACTAATAGCACGTTGCTGATTTAAGGAATCGCTATTGGAAAGAAGGGAGATCTTTTTTGTGAATGTCTTTTTTGGACAGCCCAGAGGACGATTGAGCACACAGCGAACTTAGACAATACTGGTCTGTTGACTCTGGTCAGTACTTGACAAGGTGACCTGCCATTAGTGACCTCCACCCTTTGAGGGTCAATTGACAAGCACCCACATAACATGCAAGGAGGTTACAAAACTGTGTCCACAGTGGTCATGTGTTGCTACTCGACCAAATGACCTTTTGACCTCATAATGCTGAACAGTTATACTCGATGGAAAAAAATGAAATGTATGGGTTTAACGACTCTTTTTCATATCGAAGATGATTTCAGCGTCGACTCCACGTTTATATTGCGACCGAGCCACCCGCAGTATGTAAAGATCCGACCGGGGAATCGAACCCGCTCCGCCGGCGCGGCGAGCGGGTTACAACCCACTCGGCCACACAGGATCCTCTATACTCGATGGGTGTAGGCGTCTATATTTATAGTCACCGTTACCCTGACTTGAGGTCACCCTTACCTTGACTTGAGAAGATCTTCTCAATGTGCTTTCCTTTCTATAGTAGGTGAATGTGGAGTCGAGCCTGGACCGTTGCATTTGATGTTTAGCTTGCTATAGAAGAAGATCTTGTGACTCTATACATCCTTCAGCTAGGGCAGGTTCATTTACCAGCGGCCTGTGCGACGATAACCGAGTCTTGCATATGGACAAGTGCTGCTAAACCGTTCAAGCACCACTGGTACTATACGGTCAAAACACTTGAATTATGGGGCTATCATATGACCGCTGCATGCCGAAGCAATTACGCTGTTTAAATAACAATCGCTAAATTGCCGATCAGCAGCAGTTCTAAACGGTGAGCAAATAGGGCCATGGTGTGCTTGAATGATAATTCGAACGGGAACATTCCATGTGTAACATGGGAATATTGGAGAAAAAATTATATTGTGTGGAAAAATTATGCAAAATTGTCGGCTATTTGTTCAAGTAAACCGCTGTCATCTTTTCTTCTTTTTCTAACTCACAATTGGCTTTATTTTGGAATGGGTAGTCTTCATAGTTTTACTGTTTTTTTTAGTTCTTAGTAGCTTTATGTAGGCCTAGCCGAGTGCTTTAGCCTAGTGATTATTTACCTGACGATTGCCACTATGCGATCATTTGATGCGGGAACCAGGTTATTCATGGGCGCTTAGTCAAAACAAGATTGTTAGGCAGGCATGGTCAGCATCATCAGGTCAAGGTCAAAGTGTGAAGAAGACAGACGGACGGTCGGACGGATACTGTGGAGGGTGTTTAGAATTGAAGCAGGAGGGGAAGGAGGTAAGTAGGCCTAGGTTATAAGCAAACGGGATCAGAATAGGAATTGTGAAAGATCAATGGTTTCAGTTTTAAGTGAAAGATCTATGATCGTCCGAGATAATCGTAAAATTCAGATTTCTAAAGCGCTATTCAAAATAAAAGCGCAGGGTGGTCACCAGGTTATTCACGAGCACGACGTCAAATCAGAGCGGGTTGTCCAGAGATCGAGGGTGAAAGGCTGGGGCCAGAGTCTAATTTTCGAAAACAATTCAACTGTAATTTGACGATGCCTCCTTATAAAGTTCGGAAATTGTACATTACAGCTGGGCAACCATTAAGAATTTAAGAGCCATCAAGGCCTTTGTAGCCTAGGCTGGAAAAGGTAGGCCTAAGTTTTCATCGGAAGCAAAGCATGGTCATCAGCGGGGATGATTGCAATGGCAACAGGTGTTCGTAGGCGGGAGTCAGAAGCGGTAGGCAGTTGGGATGGGCGAGCTTGAGATGGGCGTATTAGGCGATAGTAGCCAGGTTTCAACATATTTTTAGCTGTGAACGGGTCTTGCAAGTTCGGGCGTATTGGTGACCGCATAAAATTATTGGATCTGCTGGTGTACAAGTACAACGTGGTCCTGACAGGGCGTCAATGTCTCCCTCCAGCCACCCCGAACACACCCCTCTCTGCGGGGTATTTTGGGACCGACTGTTTACTTCACAGACAGCCTTTGTGTTTAGGTGTCGGTCGTGCTTTCCTTCGGTTCAGCCAAGTCACGACAGACCGCCATCTTGTGGCTACAGGCCGCATTCCTCAATCGCAAACTTTGGTCTCGTGTGAGGCCGTGACAGGCGATGGGAAACAACGCGACTTTTTTGTGACCTTCTTTCTGCATCAGACGGTTGTTCTAGATCAGCGGTTCTCAACCTTTTTAGTGCGGCGACCCCTTGGCAACATTTCGAAAGTTATGACGACCCCCAACAGCAAAATTGGTTGTGTCCCCCCCTTCACTGCATTTTTGTTACCATTGTCACTCATTTTAACCTCATAACTCGAAAACTGGTTTTGACAATTGAGGCTTCCTGGCTCTTGCGATTCTGAGAACAATCCTTAGTTTTTCTTACCGGTAAATTGAAGCTGAAATGTCATAAATTTATTCGGTTTGTGAAACCTAACAACCATTAAACAACAGGCCACTTTAAAAATTGGTAAATAGTTCTTCATTTTTTAACACTCATTTCACCTTTTCTGATTCGTTTTGGTTGGCAAGCAATTTAAAGAACATGGACCATATGCGTATACTTGTGTTCTTTATCAATGCGCTGAACATGGAGAGGGGTTTGGGGAGGGGATGTGCCTCTTCCAATTGTCAAAATGTTTTTGAATTTTCACACACTGCAATGGTAGCATTTTAGGCTATAATTTTAACGAAATTGTTCATCATTTCAGTGCTGATAGTGGTGGTGTAAGACATGAAAAAGTCCCATCCCCTTGTTTTCAATTTTTCATTTAAGAAAACTCCACAGAACTTCAGCGCTGAAAGTTATGGTTTAAGACTTCAATAAATGTTCTCCCCCCATTGTTTATAATTTTGAATTTCCACGTTATTATGGCTGCAGTTTTAACTTTTAACTGTCATTTGAATGAAATTGCTCAGTGTTTCAATGCTGATAGGCTAGTCATGGTATAAACTTCAGAGTTTCGATCCCAGTTGTTCAGACCTAATTGTTTTTGAATTTGGACACTGTCACTGTAAAATTTTAAGCTTTCATCTTAACAAACTTACTCATGATCTCAGTGCTCAGCGAAGTGGTTTAAGACTTATACACCACCCTTTTTTAGACGAATGGTAAAAGTGGACTTTACATTTGAAAACTAAGTTGGCAAAACTTTTATTGGCTGTCGCAATCTAAACAATGAATCATATAAAAAGTATAAGAAAAGTTTATTTTAAATTTCTGTAGTGTATTAACTAGAGCTGAAATTACTATTGCATATTTTACAAATTTCTGAAGGTCCAGGCGACCCCTGGCAAATCGTCAGGCGACCCCCGTGGGGTCGCGACCCACAGGTTGAGAACCGCTGTTCTAGATATTCCGGAAAGCGTCTGTTCTCTCGTGATATAGGGCCTAGAGTCGACGGCGAATGCGAAAGTTGCAAAGTACAAGGGCGGACTCTAGCCTGGCTCTTCGGAACGAACTCTAGATAGACATAGGCTAACATAGCCTAATTAAACGAACAATTCGATCATACTCTGTCTGTCACAGTCTGTCTTTCTGTCTGTGTGTGTCTGTCTCTTGCAGCGTGACAAAGGCTACTCAAGACTGAACCGCTCAAATGAGTTAGAAACTAAAGTACTAAACTGCTTCATATCCCAGAATTCTTATCTGGGTCCTGATCGAACCAACAAACTTAACGGCGTGCGTAATTCTGGTATCAGGGACCGAAGCACATGCAATAGCTTTGGATAGTATCTAATGACAACACTAACCATAACGCTAACCGACCATCACGACGCTTAATCTGATCCTAACCGACATTCACGGTCCCCGATACTGCAATTACGCTAACTTCACTATAGCGGGCGTGAGTGAATTGATATAGCGCCTGCATATTTGGGGGAGTGCAATGGATAACCCGCTGGCGTAGAGTGCGAGAGGTGCCTAGGTAGCGAGTTCGAGCTCCTGTTTGGCGGACATGCTTTGTTTGTAGGCTGCTGTTAGCGCCGTGTAATTGCAAAGCTGTCTGTTCTGTTGGTAGTTAGGCCTAAGTTTAATTAAGATTACTTGCGCCCCAAACACCATGACCGGGTGCTATACCAAGAGCTCACAATCAGATGAGGAAAACCTTTGTAACTAGAATGCTTTATACATACTAATTACTTTGTTTTATTGATAGTTTTTGATGTCTTATGTAAATTTTATATGTGATAGGCCTACTTGTTCACAAGAGTGCTGTTTTGCAGCTGGTTATATTAAAGAATATGCTTACTTTTACTTACTTACTTATATGACGCAATCGAATAGCGTTGGAAGAGGAGTGGGGGTGGGATGAGAGCATTGTGTAATGAAGTCGTCAACGTCGCTTCATCTGGGATGTAGCGTGGAAAAGCTTCCCAAGGGAAAACGCCGAGCGGCGGAATTGGGGTCACGGGCAGCAGGCAGCACGAGCATAATTGGAGTCCGTTGTTGTTCTGTGTTTCTCAATTGCCCCCGGCTCAAATGGCTTCGTCGGTTGGTTGGTCGGTCGGTCGGTCGGTTGGTTGGTCGGTCGGTCGGTGGGTCTGTCCAGGTGCAGACATGCAATTTACTCACCAGCCTTTGTAGCTGAAAACACTTTAGTCTGGCTTTAAAACCGAGACAACAGCCCTATAAAAACGCGTTTGATGGGAGTCACACGAGCAGCGTAGTATGGATCCCAGATGGACTATAAGTCCCAGATGGACATGCTGGCTGGGATAGACTCCTGTAGTTTTACAATGCATGTTTTTGCATGTGTACGGTATATCCAGCTATCACGGAAATTAGAAAGTGAAGGACTTGCACAAGGTTATGCCACAGTAGCACTTCCCCCATTCGTTCGCCCTGCCTTCCTCTCTGGTAGTCTTTAGTCATCTTTCTCTTGTCTAAAATCCTCCCTTTTCTCTTGGGGTTGCACGCACTGGGAGCGCTTCTGAAAGGCTCTTGCTGCAAGAAGCGCTTTACAAATGGCCAGATACAATACAATCTGTCTCAGGGATGTTCTAATCCTTAGTCCTTAGTTGGTCCGTGACTTCTCAGCCTATGGACGATCGTAGCTTTGGCGTCCCATATCGTCTGCCTTGTGCAAAATAAAGTAGATCGAAACCTCACAGACATCAAGAAGTAGAAGACAAGGAAGAAGTCGACTACGTTTGTCGCTTATCAATGCCCTGAAGGCAGCCAAAGGGTGTAAAAACTGTTTTTGGACTTGATTTTTTTTATCCGTAGCCTCTGATGAGAGTGGGTGGCCTCTCGTCCTCCCCCTAGCCGTCAGATCTTTCTTTGTTTCAAAAATCACTCATTTCTTCAATAACCTCTTCAGTAATAGTCCCCATCGGCATCATTTGGGTTGAGGGATCTTTCAGTGGAGGAGGCAGAGGCGAATCATCATCACCATTACCGCCATCTGCTCCTGATAAACCCAACGACGATGTTGGGCATCCAGCAGCGATGAGTGGGAATCAACAGATGTGTGTATACATACAATGCAATACAACACATGTTGTATGTGTATACAATACATACATGTGATTGCATGCATGTGAATATTCGTGGAGTGCGTTTTAATGCAGGAACTCTCATAATTCTCAACAGGTCTTTGACACACACACACACACACACACACACATGTACACACACAGACATGCACACACACACACATCCCTGTTTTTTAAGGTACTTTGATGACTAAAGGGTTTTACCTAAGTAAATGTAGCCCAATACATATCAAGTTTTTATGTGAATATATGACCTTGCAGTCATCAAAAGTGCAGTGACTATAGGTAATAAATTAGATGCAAGCGATTAGAGAAACAGACGAGAATGTAAATTACTGCATTGAACTTTCACAGATAGCTTGCATGTTGTTAAGATTATTGAAGAACATCAGAGCGGAATTACCTAAGGTTCCACCCTAAAGGTAGTTTCGCTCTGAACTTCTGAGGCTGCTTTCTTCTTCTCAGCTCTCGTTCTCACACAACAAGAATGCTCACACAGTAAAACATATATATATATATATATATAATATATAAAGTGTATGATATATAATATATATATATATCAGAAACTTCCGCGGTTTATGCCAGCCAAAGATTTACACATAGGGCATCTTGGAAAAATTTGAGAGTTCTACTGGATCGATGGCACACAATTTCAACTAAATAGAAATTCAAATAAATATCAAAAGGATGTTGTTGACGACAGCCTAAGTAAAGGGGAGGAAAACTATGGTCGGAACATACGTTGGTGGAAGAGAAATAGAACCAGCGAAAGAATTCTGTCACTTTGGGAGTACTGGAATGATTGCAATAGATGCCAAATGCCACAGGGAAATTAAAACAAGGATAATATACATGACGATGATAAAGAAGCTGCCGATTGATGCCTTTTGTACCGTGTTTTGATAAGAATCAGGGCCGGATTTGGGGGGGGGAGTTAAATGAGTTTCGTAGGCCCCAACCCTTGAGGTTCGTGTAGGTTTCAAGAAAGAATACAGTTCAAAAGGTGACAGAGAAGACAGATAGTGAAAGGGAAAAGTAGTGAATGATTAAAAAAGGTCATCACTTAATTTTTTAACGCAGAAAATGGCATGGTTTTTCTGGAAAATGGTATCTTTTTCGTCCGATAGTTCGACCCGACCACAAAAAAAATAGGTCATCGACTATTTTGGCGGATGAAAATGGTCTCTTTTCCTAAGAATTTGACTTCAGATTTTTTGGCAACCAAAGATGAAATTTTTCACCAGTCCCAAGATCCAAAATTTTCACCTCTCCCCCTTCGAAAATTTCTGTATCCGCCCCTGATAAGAATGAAGTCGTTAGATATGTGGCTAAAGGCGTGTAGAACCTGTAGATATGCCCAATATATTTTTCATTGCAGTTCATATATATAAATATATATAGCATATTGCTCTGCCTCAAAGATGAACCCTGGACATCGTGGTAGACGGTGCAGAATGCTAACCACAATATTATGCTAACATGGCTCAATTCGGTGTATTCACCGTATCTGAGGGTAGTTGGTTTAAAAGGATATTCTTACCCTTAATAAGTAAATCGAATTCTTTTGACATTGCAGTTCATCAGTAAATTATATCCGTAGATGAAAGAGTTCAGTTCGCCATTGCTAGGTTCATGAACTCTATTCATCATAGGGAATGACATAGACCTACAACGACCTATAGCCAGACGCAAAAATACGAGTTCACTGGGTTTACAAGGTTTGCCCTGTAAGGAGTTTTCAGTATTTATAAAAAAAAGTTGACTGCCATGTTGAAGGATTTATTAAATTTGGGTGTTGTCTTGCTGAAGGATTTATGGCAGTTCATTCTCTGGTGTAACGGAGATTCAAATTAAGCATAGGCCCACAGCAAAAGTCGATCTAGGTACTTCAACTTCTAACATGTAGCTAAATTTTACGACCACTCCATTTATAGTAATGTTTCTTTCAAATTCCACTCCAACAGTTGAGACTATTTTTGTGCGACCCGCAGGTATACCCTCAATTTGTTTCTACATGTGCAGAGGGAAAACTGTCTCATTGAAAGTCTCTGTATACTTCCTTTCATTGCAGTGCAAGGATTCACAAATACTTAACGCATATCCAAACTCCCACTATATAATAGCACGTAATGACTGGTTCCAGTCCCACTCACTTCAGTCATACACTATAGGTCAGTGTTAAAAGAAATTTATTTGTTTGCACTAGTGCATTTGAGGTTGGACTACTATAATATTTATGACAATTGTTGGGGTTTAAGTTTGGACACGGACTAGAAAAAAATGTTGGGATTGATTTACTTCACTTCCCTCCCAGACTTAATTCCAATCGTTTCCTCACCAGGATTTACAGCTTTGTAGTGCTGTGATTGAAACACAGCACACCATATAGCAGCTCAGTTTCCAACCGTCTTTGAACTCAGCCATGTATTATAGACTTGTGGGTACCCGCCCATAGGGCAAGAGGATCACTTACCCCACCCTTCCCTTGAAAATTGACCCCTATTTTTTAACTATTACTTTTTAAAACAAATTTCTTTGCACTAAAGTTCTAGTGATACTCAATGTTCTTCATCTCTTACTTTTTATTTTTAATTGCATATTCCAATAGCGTCTCCACGAAAAGGCGTCAAAGGTGCTCCCGACTTGAAGGACAATGTGTACATGGTAATGTTAATTGTAAATTGATATAGAGAGACTTGTCAGAGGCACTAACAACATGTAAGCTCCTCTGCTGGAAAGTTGACACCACATAGTTTTAACTGATGCACAAATTGAAAATGAAGATTTATATTTAGAATCCTCTATGAAAAATACCCATGTTCGTAAATATTCATAGTTTTCTGCTTTGCATTATTCAAACTCTTGTTATAAAATTAGCCTTGACTGTTGTGTTTTGCCCCTACTGGCCAAAATATCTGCAGATGTCCATAGCTGTCGAGCAGAACGGTCTTAATGGCTTGTGAAACAGAGACGTAGTCAGCATTCGTGTAGCAATAGATTGAATTATACCTGCTGCTCTGGGATTTAACTTCCGACACACTGTTTGAAGGTTGACACATTTGCCATCTGCATGTCCCGTCCACATGACCCGAGCTGCGAGTTGCACCGAACGATCTTAGTCACCAACAAAATAGCCCATCAGTATACTAATATCTGCTCACACATGCATGAAACATCCTGCCAGAACCATTTTTTGGTGCCCAACTAGCAATTATTTAAAGTGTGTTGGGAAGTGTTTATCGTCGGGTTTTATTCATAAGGTCCTTTCGTAAGGATTTTTTTAAAAATCTGCGTTGGAGTTAAATTATTGGAGGTACATCGGAAGCTTAGTCATAAGCCTTTCCAGAACGAGTTTGTTTGTTTTTGCAGTTTTTTTCGTACTTCAGTTTTTAGGGTCTCGGGCCACAGAGCATGATGCACTTGCATCTAGTTCATGTCTGAACAACGCAGGCACTGTCTAAATTGGCAGAAATGGCTCACACAAACTGCAGCTTATTTGATGTAGCAGTAATAAATGGAGATGTTAGATAGGCCTATGGCAAGCATATTTAAGCACCTTTGTGAGTTTGTGAAAGCTGATAATCCACATACCCAGTACTTACATACATGTATGTTAATTTGTCTACACACTACACATGTTTTGTTATGTAACCAGAAGTCATGCAGTTTTATTTGTTAGGGTGAGTTGGTTCACTTCTAACCACTTGGCTTAGTAACTGAAAAGATGTTAGGGGGTTAGGTTTTGACCCATTATTTCCGTTGTTTCATATGCAACATGTTAACCACGTGAAATATTTACTTGTGTTCGTTCGTGTGCTATCGTAATCTGTAAAATGCTGCCGTCCTCAGTTTTTTTTCACAATTAAAATACTGCAGAATGCTTGTAAATATGCCCTGCTTGCAGATTGATTATTTGAGTGCATCAATTATGTATTACTCAGCCTAATATGCATATATGCTTCGAGCGATTCTGTCTTGTTTGGATAAGTAATTAATTGTTTGAATAATTAATTAATTGTTTGGTGCTAATAAAATTGCTTGACTCGTTCTAGGAGCGGCAGTGTCCACAGGCAGAGGTGAAAACCAGTTGGACGAAAATGGAAATCCACTTCCGGCCGAAGAGACCGGTCCAAAGGTGGAAGAGGCCACTTCGGATGTTGTCCAGAGTCGAGGAGCTTTCAGGGTAGTGGATTACCAGCTGCCAGAGAACTACGCTCATTTGGCAGACGGAAAAGTGTCGAAGGGTGGAAAGGAGTACGGTCGGAAAGGAACGAAAGCTCAAGGAAAAGCGCAGATCAAACAGAAATCATTTAAGTCAAAGAAAAATGAGATCGGTGCGAAAGCGATGAAAATTCTGGACCAGGGTTCCAGCGGTGATATGGTTCATCATGGAATCAGCGCCGGGGTAAAGAACCAGAAACATGACGACAAGAGCCAAATGAAGAGTGCGGAAGAAGAATGTCTTGGGGATGAAGATGAGGAACAACAGGTCATCTCTTTGAGTGAAGCTGGTTCTATGGAAAATGATTGCATAGAGGAATTCAACGAAACAGAGAATGCATCGTCAATAAATGCCGACACGTCACTTGTATGCTCTTCCGGCGAGCAGGATTTGGATGTGCCGGATGAAGATTTCCTTGCGGAATCATGCCAGAATATTCCCGAGGAGAGACCGGCGTTCAATCGAAGCCAGTCGCGAAGGAAACGCCGGAAAGGAAAAGCGAGCAAATCGCAGAACTCGAAACCGGATTCTGTGTCGCTGGCTGTAAAGATTTCACCAGCTAATAAAGCTACCATTAACATCACTGACACAGTCATTGACAACGGTTCTAATGTTCTTAACATCACTGTTGGTGGTCCAACAAACTCGGTAAACTCCGTGTCCTTCTGCTGTCACCAGCTTTCGAATGTCCGCCAGAAACCGTCGGCAAGGGTTCCTCCATCTCGTTTGAACTCGGTCGACCAAGGATTGAACACCAGTGTCATAAGCTGTGCTTTGGAAGAAAAGAGCTACAGTGATTTGGGTGAGAAAACCGTCAATGGTCTTTCTATTGTTGAAAACAATAGAATAGACGAAGAGAAATTTGGCAACATGGAAGGCGAGGAGGTGGTGAAAGTGTTGCACCCGTCTGTCGAAATGAGATCTGATTCGAATAATACTTCGATAGTAGGCAGAAGATCGAACCCTAATTTGGAATCATCCGAACATTTCAAGAACGACCTCGTCCAAGAAGTATCTTCAGCAGAAGTTGTTGAAGAAACTCTTCCCAAAGTGCAGCCATGCATGACTGTCCAGTCTGGCTGTCCTCTGTCACCCTCCAGAAAGCAATCTACCCTCATCGGTCAACAGGGCAGAGTTAAACCACAGAGCACAGTTAACCCATTCTCTGTTCTCGACTCCAGCATTTCAGTTAAGCCGCCGCTCCACACTGCTAACCAAACCCTCCATCCTGCTCCACAAACCAGGATCCGAATTGAACCGTCTGCAGGTGCTAAACCCAAATTCAGCCAGTCACCACGGTTAAAACCACGGTCCCTGGTTAACCCGGTCAACCCACTGCGTGTCGACCAATCGCTGCAGACACGGGTCAGGCTACATCCGAAGTTCGACCCGGTCCATTCCTCGACCGACTTCCCCAAGCCAATGCCAAGTGACATCCCAGAAATACGGACTCCTCCTGTCAACGACCCCAACCCCACATTCCGTATTTTACGGAGAAGACCCGTCACGTCGTCCCCATCCCTGGCGAAACATTCTGATTCTTCCACCGCCACTGAAACAAAACATTCTGCTGTCATGACGGAACAGTGTTCGAATAGTTGCTATGACAAAGGTTGCCATAGTAACAGCAATCCTTCTGTTGCCAAGACTACGGTCTGTTCCGAGTCCAGTCACCATGACAACGTAGCGACAAAGAGAAGCGATGTCGCCAAACGACCTCTGAACTCTCGCTTGTCTGATCGTAAAACCTTCGATCACAATTCGATTCCCGAATCAATTCGACTGTCGACTTCTGCCGCAGAGTCCCATGGAGGTGAGAGGGAAAGGGAATCCGGGTCCAGAGCGGGCAACTCCACCTCTGACAGATTGCCCAGCGGTTCAAGAACCTCTCCGAAAAATACAAGAACTATTGGACCCCGGACTAGCTTGTGTTCCTCACAGGTGGCAGAAAATGCCATGACATTTGACCTCGTCAGAGCTCAGCAGTATCTGCGCTCTGGTAAGTTGTACTTTCTCATTGCTATGACGATTATCAATCAGTCAGTCAATTAATTAATTAATCAATCAATCAATTCGTTTTCTTTAAGTAGTTAAGCCGACACAGATACAACTGAAACAGAAAATATTGTTCAAGGCATTATGAAGAAAGTGACAACGCAAAGGTAAAGTATGTTGGTAGATATGCTTTTAAAGCTAACGTTAAGTGACTGTGAAGTGATGACGGTGTGTTACGATGTGTGCTTGAATTACAGCCAATTGATGTGAGCAGACAATGAGTGATGCTGAAGGATTATCATTAAAACAATCAGCAAAAATATGGCTTGCAGCCAGAACCAGCATGGCTTGCAACAGGGGCCAGGTGGTTCTGAGCCAGAGCTCTGGGCATCTTAAAGTAAACTTCCATGGCTAAAACTGAACTGAGGGATTAGGTTTCTTATGCCCTACTGATGCATTTGTTTCACAGAATTAGTTTTCATCTTGTTTGAAATCCCATCAGATGTGCCAGATATCAGTTTCCACTACTTAGCAATTTAGATCTTTTGATGATAGACTGTTGGATATTTTCTTTGAAGAGCCATTTGCAATTTATGAATAACAGTACATCATCAACAGCAATGATGCAGTTTAGTATTTATTGTAATTATTAATTTTTAATTAATTACTTATTTTGTCTATTTTTTTCTGCGGTTTATTTTTTGTTAATTTCTACTGTTAATTGATTAGTGGGTGCTTGCCTGTCAAGATTGCTATAAGCCAACTGGCTCTGTTATTACAATTTACCACTCCCTTTAAGCCAACTGGTTCAAACTTCATATATGCGGTAAGCCACATTGCATGTCATGCTGCAAAGTTGCAATAAACCACAGTGGCTCTCTGGTTTTCAGTCTCTTAGCCGTCCTGGTGTTCTGATCATGAACCACTGTGGCTTTTTGGCTATATGCATATCTGGCAGTTTTGTTAAAAGCCACATCGGTTCAGGTGATGTAAGCCGCATTGCCTGCTCTAAGCTACTGTGGCTCATGATGTAAGCCAGATCATTGCTTAATTTAACTGTACAACTACTGGGACAAATGTTCCAACAGTAATTTAAGGATTTGTTCAGTAGTTACTAATACTCTACCTTCAGTTTACAACATTAAATTATTAGCCTTCTCATTATAAATATTCAGTGAATAAAACATTATCGGAAAAACCAAATCGTGACACACAGTAAATACAGAAATAGCTTATAATTAACACGTGTATGGGCTACACAAGTCTACCAAAATCTCAGACATGTGCACCTCTAGGTTATGTCTCCAACTTGAATATGGCTGATTGTACAACGGAGCGTAGCAGCCTATGAAGAATCACTGGGTTACAGTCACTCAGCCTGTCACTCGCTTATTTATATCAATTATGAATATCTCTTGTTTATAATCAATTATTTTTGGTGTTATGATTGAACTAATTGTGTCATATATTCAGTCTTCTATCCATGACGTATATAGGGATATATGTAATATTATGTATAGTAAAAAAAATTTTGTAAGGCGTACCAAACGAGCTTCGTTTGGTTGCAAATGTTGTAGCATGGGTTGTCGACAGAAGCTCCACCCCAGATCCCACTGGGGAGCTCAGGATGCTCTCCAGACCGGATATCGTGACAGACTTTGTCACGGTAGCCCAAATCCAGTAAAATATGTACTGAGCCGTATTGATTATCTGGTTGCAAGCCGCCGTTGTGTGCTGGATCAAACCCCAGACCAGCGGACATTAGAGGCGAACGCTTGAGCATTAGGCACCGGTCAGGCAGCGGCCGTATCGCGCGAGCAATTAAGCAGACGTTAGGTCGCGTGCGAGCGGGTGAGGGAGCAAGAACGGCTGTCCTTAAAATACCTGACCGAATCGTTGGTGGGGGAGTGTGGGCAACTGCTGCCAGAGAATGGAATTTTCCACACGAGCCAATGTAGGTCACGACGGAGGGTCAAGTTAAAGGCGTTCAAGATGTTGGGTCAGACGGAAGAAGGTCAACACCTGGTAGTACCATGTGGTTTCATCATCGGACGCTATTCGTTAACACCGTTTGAATGTCGGTCTGGCAGGGTCCGTATTGGCGTGGCATCCATTCAAAGGGTCAGGGGTGTGTGGGGGAGAAGAAGTATCTCGGATCATCAGTTGCTGAAAACGGAACTTGGCTGTTGCGAACAACTTACTCAAGGTGTGGTCCGAGGCCCAGTACTTTCTGCGAGTGATTGGTTCTCGGGGCCGCGACTAATTGGTTCCGGGGGGTTGGGGTGGGGAGGGGTTATTGGTTCCCGGAGCCACGAGTGATTGGTTCCCGAGGTTGCGGAATGATAAGTGGTATTACAATTCTGATCCTACTAAAATAAAATATGAAATACAATATTAGATTATTAAATGTTTTTGAAGTTAACTCTAAACGTATTATTCAATAACATTTAATGCTAAATAGTTGCTATTCAATGCAAGGGAATGAGAAACAAAGACAAATGAAGAATGGCTGACAACATAAACGAGGGCCGATGGCATCATAACAAGTCTTGTACAAACATTGAGAGGTTATCTCGACTTTACAACTTCTTAGTCTGTCAGTGTCCTTCTTCCTGTTTGAAAACCATTTTTGGGGTTGTGGGTGATGTTGTCAGGTTGGGAGGACCTCTAAGCAGTTTCTTTTGAAGTGGTGCTATATAAATTTATGATTACGAAAAGAACCAAGATTCCGAGACTCATGGAGATTATTTTATTCGTACCCATTGCACTGCCAAACAGCTGTGTCAGGAACTTGTGATTATTTTTATTGTGAACTATTGAACTATTTTCAAGCACCAGTTAAACCTAAACCGGTTAAAATTTTAAGCACTGGTTAAATTTTAAAACTAAATTCAAATTTTTAAAGCACCAGTTTGTGGAAATGCTGGTAAAACAATACTATTGGCAGTCAACAGTGTCAGACAGTTTGAGAAGCACTGCAGCTTTAGCAGACCATATGCACGGTGTCACAGCCATCTGGTCTTCCAACTAACTGGCAGTCTGATGCAATGCTGAACAGCATTTCATTCGGTGACAGATAACAGATTGCACACATTAGACATCTGGAAAAGTGTTGTTCGCGTTAATAGTAGTCGTGGGATATCAAGTATTATCCTAATCTCAAACATTCTTCGCTAACCAGAGAAAGCTAAGCCATTATCATAGACGCTCTGCGAGTAATATTGGTAGTTATGTAAGGTAGGCAGTAGATGCACCAACCAATTTTCAAATGTGAGTAATCGTAAAACTTAACAGGAGGGGTATTATGTGTTAAAACAAGCGGTCCTTGTATTTGCAGGGCCTTGAGCATAGTATGGTAATGTAATGTGATGTAGATTCCAGAAAATTTCTCAGCACCCACAAAAGTCACACCAGAAAGACCGGCTAATTCATGCTGGCGCTACAACAAATCAAAGTCGCAATAGACAGTTTGTTCCAATGTCAGGTCAAAATCAGGGAGGCCAGAAGTAGCATAAGTGGTAGTGGTAATCAGATACTTGTACGGCGCTAATTTATGAATTCAACGCATAGCCCAGGTAACTGGAAAAAGATAATTTTTCAGTTGTTTGCAAAATGAAATAAGAGAAAGGGGGTGGTTCCTTAAAGCTGGTGACAGTTAATTCTATAGACAAGTTCCTGCTTGTATTTTTAAGAATGGAAGGAAACCAATTTTTTTCAGTTCTAATTTACAGTTGACTGGAGGCAACTGAGTTTGAGTGTTATCTTCTCACCATCAAAGAGTAGTCGTTCCGGACTTTTAATAATAATAATAATTTCGTTTATTCAATAATCCGGTTATTCAACCAGTTACAGTATACAGCTTATTCAAGTTCTGCAAATTTTCAAACATAATCATCACAAGAACGCAGATCACAGAAGACATATAACAACGTTGCTGCCATGCAAGGTGCAGGCTCTATGTACTTTAGCTGCCACCATAGGAATAAAGGAAGAGCTGAACCCATTGTTTGTGTGTGGGATCATTACCATATCGTTGTATCTGTTGAACATTCCTCCTTCCTTAGATCCAGTAAATGCAACTTGTCAGAGCACATATCTTCAGACAGAAACGATTTAAGTGGATAGAAGTGCTTTCACTTTGAGACGGCTTTTATCTACTAAGGTAGATTAGTAGACCAAAAAACCTATCCAGGGGAAGCTCTTGCCGGAAACTTTCTTGCATTATAGGCCATGTTGTTGGCTCTGTTGTGTGTAAGCCACACTATAGCTCTTCAGCTGGAATCACAATGGCTGTCCGACTGAGTGCCACACAGACAGTGTGTGAATTAAGTTGCTTTGTTCTGGCCACAATGCTGTGGGCGGAAAAACCTTAGATGTGCTCTCTTGTAGTAAACGACATTGCCTCAGTATATCTGCCACTGTCTACTTGTAAGCCACACAACGCCGCATTTTCTCTGTCTTACTGAAATCCGTTTCGTTTCTTCTGCCTTCTGCCTCAAGCTGTATTGAGGGACGAACGTTGGCCGTCTTGCATGCAGTCTGTTACACTGCTTATCATCCAGTTACCAGACTATCCAGACCGAAAAATTAATAGATTTTTCTGCTAGGGTGGCGATAATATTTCACGAATGAGACTTGCGTGCATTGACTGAATACGAAAAACAGACCATGGGAAGAATGCGCCATATATGACATGTTGACATTCGAATCACAACTCAAAACCATTTTTAAGTATCATATGATTGTCTTTTGTTAAAAAGCTAATGCCCTTCTTTTGACCTCTGCTGTATTTCGTCTGTACATAAATCATCTTGTTAAAATTACATTCAATCAAAGGATAGAAAGTCATAAGAACCTTTGAAATGGGATTGCGCTGGGCAGGACGGGATTGAAGTTGGGTGTACTAAGTCGGATGAGTTTGGGTGGGTGTGGGCTGTGTTGGATGGGAAGTGACATTAACCCACCCCGGGACAAAACCCCTCCGGACAAAAAGCCCCCCCCGGACATAACCCCCCCAGACAAACCCCGGGTAGAACTGTACTATAGGACATATGCTGGTCGTCGTTCACAAGTCGGATTTATTAAAAGAATTCTCGCTAAATAGAAGTCGGATTGATACAAACTCATTTTTACTTAAAAGTGGAAGCTGGATTGATGAAAATTTCTTGCTTAAATTGGAGATGGATTGATCAAAATGTTCTTGCCTAAATTGGAGCTGGATGGATGAAATTGTTGCTTAAATTGGAGATGGATTGATGAAAAAGAATTATTTAAATAGAAGTTGGATTGATAAAAACAATTGTTTCTAATTTGAATAGAAACTGGGCCGATTAAATGAAATTTTTATTTTTGACTAAATGGAAGCTAGATTGAGGAAAAATATTAAATTGTTATCTAAGTAGAAGTTGGATTGATGAATGCAATTGTTGCTATTGAGATAGAAGCTGGATTAATGAAACGCATTTTATCAATTAACTACGGATATAGGCTATTTGCACAGGAAGGGGGTTTGTCCGAGGGTGAATGTCCTTGGGCTTAATTTGGTAGTTTTGTCCGGGGGGGGGGGATTTGTCGAGGTGGGGGTGAATGTCCTACGCTCGTGTTGAATTAGGGTGGTGTTGATGGTGGACTTTGTGGGTAATGGTTAGGGGGTTGGGTAACTTGGGTTAGCTGCCTTATAAGGCGCCCTTGTTACGGGGCCATATAAATTGTAATTATTATTATTTTTATTGTTATTACATTATATTGTGGTTGGGATGTGTGTGGGATCATATGGGGTTACGGCAGGGGCGTAGCTAGGAGACAGTTGGGTTTCCATTTGGGGTTTCCAGTGACCATGGTCGCAAATTATTAGGGGTTGAACCCGGGAACCTCGGAATGCAGCCCTGTGTTATAACAAGCAGACGATTAGCGTCGCCCTCCTCTTTTATGGAGACCTTGGCCTGGCTCCATCCGAATGGGACAATAGCGGACTGTGAGCTTGAGTCGTTTGGACCGCGTACTGTATGACCTCGACGTGTGCACCTGGGCACGGGGGGGGGGGAGGGGTATGGAGGGATGGGTTGTATGAATAGAGCCAGACCATCCGTTGGTATGCGACTTGTGTGTGTGCCCTCTGGCATACCAGGCATGCCTTCTCATTGTGCACAATGTGCTTGTTCTTCTTGTCTGACCGCAGACATGTCAAGTTATTTCTATAACAACGGCTGACACTTCTCCCTCCTCCTCCTCCCCTCCTCCTCCTACTCTTCCTCCTCTTCGCTACTGTGTTGCCCTTTCTTCTCGTTCGCTTTGCCCATTCTAGCCTTCCTCCTTCTGATCATCCTGTTCATCATAACACTCCCACTCCTTCCTTCCTTCCTTCCTTCCTTCCTTCCTTCTTCTGACCTTTCTCACCCTACTTCCAGCTCTTCCTTCCTCTTCCTCTCTTCACTGTGCTGCTCATAGCCTTCCTCCTGTTGCTGATCTACATATATATATAATTATATACTATGTATAATTGTATATGTATATATTATATATGTATGCATAATGTATATGTATATATAATGTATATGCAATATATTTATATCGATGCGTGTTCATATATTTATGTAAAGAAATACATATAAATAAAGTATGTTATGACATCTTTCCAGTGTAATTTGTGTACATGCATATTTAATACATACATAGGCCTACATACAATTGTGTATAATTGAAAAAGCCATCATCTGCACAATAATTTCTGATGCAGCTATGAAGGGGTTACTGGGCTGGCCCTGCCAAGCGGGATCTTGGTCCTTTCAGGGTTTGTTTCCAGCTGTCTCTGTTTCATTGCATATAATTATTATTATATACATCAAATTATATATACAGTATATAAATGTATATGTATATATGTAACATGTATAATGTATATTGTATATGTATATATGTAACAGCTAACTAATTCAATATAATATAATATCCACAAAAATGGGTATGCTCGAGATATGTGATAGCATGCATTGCTATAACACTAAATCATACGTAACTGTGTACAGGTGTTGGCATGTGAGTTCCAAAATCAATTCAGCTGTGGAAAATAAACTGCGACCTTGTTATATTGCCTTTCTTGCCTTTCTTGACGTATATATGACGCTCACAAAAGCCGCTTGATGAATGACGGGTGTCTGACGTATAGTCCACTCGTCATAGATTTATCGACGGTTTATTGCAAAGATTTATTTGCTTCTCATAGGTAACGATTAATTTTAACGCTATATACGTTTCTGATCTTTATGTTTGGGATACGGCTGGTTTATTGTTGGTCCATTTTACAATAATTATACACATAATTGCATGTAGGCCTATACATTCACACACCCACACAGGTGCGGTGGTGTAGTGAGTATGTTCGTTGCCTTGCAGCTGGAGGGTTGCAGATTCGAATCCATCTTAAGTTGTTGTGTAGGGACCTTGGAGCAAGTCCTTCACTCACAATTGCTCAGCGCGTCGGCGTGAAACTCCGATGTAGTGTCCGCGCTGTAGTCGGGAGCGCCTCTGAGTAGAGAGATTGAAGGGGCGCTATAACAAGTGCACATATAAACAAACACACACACACATCAGTTGAGCGCCTTATGCATGTTCATGCAATTATGGATATAATGGAATTATTTTTAAGCCGAGGCTCTGAGTGGCGCTGTCTATAATAGAGCGCTGCAGTAGGTCAAATAGACGCCAGAAAAGTAGGGCATCAACTATACATGCAGAGGCGTTCGTTCTCTGTGGTTGGTCCAACAACCTGTAATTGGCTTCCCTTGACTGTGCGACACCTCCCAAGCTGTTCTCAATTTCACAAACTGTTGACTTTTTTCGCTTGATATCGGCCGGGAGCGCCTCTGAGTAGTTACACTTGAAGGGGCGCTATATAAATTACTATTGATTGATTGATCGCGCGTATTGACAGAGAACAGCTTGGCCATCTAGCGACGCACGACGCAATCGTCGTTTCAGAATTGCGAGCTCATGTGTCGATGCCTGCGATGATGTTGTCACTTCTAATAGCGCTACACACACACACACGCGCGCGACATATATATATATTATCAGTTTGTCAGTGCATATATATATAATATATGTATATGCAACATGTAAGGTCAGTAAGGAGTACATATTATTATAGATGGAGTTCATGTATAGAATTTGTCTAATGCAACAATATATAAATACAGAATATGTCCCTCACACACGTACATATGCGCATATATACATGGAAATATGTGTATATAACTATATATATTATATACTGGTCAGTGTTTAGTACTTTTTCCTGGTACTTGCGACTGAGACAGTTATTGTTCCAAGGAACACTGGCTTCTTGTGATTGGTCCTTTAATGTGGGGACAACAGACATGATGTATTCTCGGGTGCATCTTCAGAGTTGCTTTAGAAGTCTTGAGCAATTTTAAATTGCACTCCGGTTAAAGTCGACCAAACTCGATTATCAATTTATTATGCCCAGTTAGTGTATTAACTGATAATATTGCAATTGAACCAGGAAATGTCACAGGTTTTCTAGATCGTTTGGGGATGCAGGATGGGGAGGTCTTGTGGCAGAGAGGGCCCATCTTTGCCTTAGGTAGGTTAGGGTGGGAGATTATACCCATGCCTCGCCTATGGCTCATAATGGCTGTGATGACGACTGCTGCAGTGTTTCTGATGCATTTAATGTAATTATAATTATAAACTTTGTGAGGGTGGGGCGGGGTGGAGGGTGGGAGTTGGTGGGGGGGGGGTGGAGTGAGGTGGGGAGAAGTGAGGGTGAAAAACAGAAATTTACCTGCCATGAAGGTCATAGCAGAGTATGTGATTTGAGCACTTGTTATAGCACCCTTTCAGAATTCTACTCAGAGGCATTCCTGACTACAATGCGGACACTGAATCGGAGTTTCACCCCAGAGCGCATGAGCGAGTGAAGGACTTGCTCGGGATCCCTATGCAGCAGCTTGAGTTGGATTCGAACCCGCAACCTTCCGGCACCAAACGTACCCCTACACCATTGCACGAGTGTTGCCATCTCTTACAGAGAAGTAAGCATGTTTACAGGGTTGTGAAGGGATGTGACTGTCCTCAATATGTAGCCATGCTCATTGGGCACCATAATGGGTTTACAGCTGGCCAACAGTGGCTTGATGTCGGCTTTCTCTGGGCCCAACAGATGTGGCTGTCTGGGACATAATTTATACTCGCTCATTCATGGCTCAAGGCCTCACCCGAGAGCTTGTGCCCATTAGCCTACATAATCCTTGAGACTGGCTACAAAGACAGGGTGATTTTTGTTTGCTGATGATGTCTTTTTTCAGCTTGGCATCATTATTTTTGTCTAGTCAGATGGCTTTAGTGATAGACGACAATTTATCATAGATCTGGATTCCACGTGCTTTGGCATTAATCTTGTTTGCAAACGGAAGTTTTGTATAAACAGATGGTTATATACCACCACTTCAAGGAGGAGGATGTTAAATGTCTCCTCTCTTAACTGTGTTAAAGTGCTCAGTAATTGCAGTGGCAAAATCTGGAAATAAATACGATTTGTAAATTCACTTAACTGAATATGTTGTGTTCAGTATTTTTTTATTTTCTGCTTGTAGAATTTCTTAGAACAATGGAACTAAAGAAGAGAGGTAGGTGATTTCTTTCTTGTCGAATACTTATTCAACAATCAGAATTACAAATTTATAAAAGAAAAGAATTTATTATTATTTTGGCCGGATTCTCTGATTTCTGATTAAACTTTAATATTGCTCAAACGCCATAAGTTTTCCAGACTGCTATGAAGACCCGCCATGTGAAAATGCTGTGTTCTTGATGTGCAGTTTGTAGCAAGTAGGAAACATGCACTAAGTGCAGTTTGATTACCACATTCATAAAAGAAAGCCTCCAGAAACGTTGTAGACGTAGAAATGGGATACCAGAGCCTCCAGAGGCCATGTTCTTGGCATTTTGAACTGTAAGAAGGTTTCCTTCACAGTGGTATGCTCTAATCTGCGTTTCGTGAAACACGTTCACTCTAATAGAATTTAATGCATTTTGAACTGTTTCAGATTCTGTATTTGGACGAGTAGTAACATTAAATTACATTTTGGCTGTTCGTCTGTTTTAGGTGTTAACGTGAAATTCTTGAAATTGTGACTGGTCACATCAACGGCTGCAGATTTTCATTTCCAAAGTGTTCCATTTGGTGATATTAGGATCTTGGAGACTGAACCAGTTCTTTAAGAGTCTTACTATGAAAAGAGACAGACAGAACAAAAAAGAACACCGGCCTGCCATCTGAAGTGCATCATTATCGTAACGCCATGGCCTGCCAGCAACTTATAAATTAGAGTGTAAATTGCTGGCATACGAAATGACTGACTAGTAGCTATGTTGATAGCCTCCCAAGTGGAATGTCTATAATATATTCACATTGAACTAGCATTTCCTAATTTCTGCCATGCCAGAAATTCCAATATAATCCTATGTATTTAAGTCTCTTATCCGAAAATAGCCAAGACAGTTTTTGGACCATTAATGAGAGGCTTCTAATTGGCTCTGCTGAATGTATAAAGACACTCGAATTTTGGAGTCAAGTCCTAAACTTTCCAACTACTGCAACCTTCCTAAGGTTGTTTTAGAATTCAGTTTTTTAGTGCACGAAGATGAATTATCCTGGATTTTGTGTAAAATTGTTCATACAACGGGATGGATCTATAGTCTTTTTTCGACTGCTGTGGTTGGTCCATCTTTCTGGAATAGGCAACCTCCCCATAAATAAACTTCTTTTACCCCGTTTTGCAAGCATTTGAAAACCATTATTTTAGAGCATAGTTTGTATGGATAGGTTGCGAGCACCTCAGAGGAGTTTCTCTTTAATTGGTGCTATATAAAGTTTCTATTACAATTCTTTGAATGTTCACTATTCCATAACCAGTATGAAGCATTTCACGTCCTGATTATCTGCATGATGTTAATGCTAATTAGTATTATATTCATCTTCGGTATATGTGTATTTAGCACAGTTTGTACATTTAGCCAATATATTATATAAATAATTAATCATGAGTTAAGTGCTGGTCTATCCAGTGTATTTATTTGAGTTATTATGAACATAAAGAATTGCTGAATGGTTCCCAAATTTGCAGAGTAGGGCTGCCCGGCTGCTGATTGATTTCGTTGGGGGATACTGTGGGCCATTAGAGCATGAGATATGATCATTTTAATATTATTTCAGCATTTATCATGCTATTTTCTATAGGTTGTTCCTGTGCCTGCCTTGGTTTTGAGACTTGAAACTTTTTTCGAATGACTATTCTTTAATGTTGGTCACAAGTCCCATATTATAGATTTCTTAACCGAGTCATTTCTGGTAGCAGGTTGTATTTGGAAATTTACACTTTTTGAGGTGACTGTTTGCAATTCCATTCGGTACATAAATTGAATTTTGCATGTATCTACTTGTATATGCAAAATTATTTGCAAAGTTTTGAGTTTACAAGTTTACTCATTTAAAACTTTAAGCCAAATTGGTCACTCGTGTATTTTTTTCAACTTTGATATAAGTTATTCTTGTCCAGGGAAACATAAACACGACATTGGTTCTTGTTTCGGTACACCATATTTTAAATGAACTTGTACAAGTTAATGGTTAAATGCTTTACTTCAAACCATTTTTTTTAATTTCTGCAACTACTTGAAGGGTAGGCTCAAAACCAAAAGAAGCAAAAAGTAACAGTTTAACATGTAGCATTGACTACATCGGGGCACTAATAGCAAGGTTGAATGAAGTTCGATTTTACGTTATACGGCTAAAATCGGTGCCATAAGAAAAGTTTAATGGTGAGTTTGTGAAGATACTAACACTGCAATAAGTACATTATGGTCATGCACAAAGCGGTGTTTAAAGTTTGGGGTCAGAAAGGGAGTTTATGGAAATTTAGAAAAAATATATGAGTGTAGAAAAAATATATGATTGTATTCTAATCGATGTAATTTGTATCTTTTCGTATAAAAATATGTTTATTTAGAATGTCTGTGTTTTGCGTTCTGCTGATCTTCTTAATCTTTTTTTAGTTCCCAGAATTAAATAAAGCTGCTCTTGCCCAACAATGGTATGGGCGATTGATGTGGTTGGTCCTGCCATTTGGAATGACCTTACTTATTATCAAGGGCTAAAAATGGCTCGTTTTCCTCACCAGACTATATTTACTCACTCTTTCTTTTAAAAACATTTCTTTTCCCCTGGAGTTTCTGTGCTGAGAGAGTCTCTGAAAAGTCAATCTTCGAAAGGCACTATACAAATGTATAAGTATTAAGTACAATACATCATGTGATCAAATCCAAGATTACCTATGAAGTCAACATGCAACTTGAAGGCCGTAGCCAGGATTTTTTTGGGGGGGGGGGCGGTTGTTACGGGTGTTACGTGAGCAAGTCCCACAAGCAACCGAATCAACTGACTAAGGGCTTTGGAGAAGCGTCGTGACCTCCCTCTCATGGCAGGTTCTGGACGACCAATACATTACACGCCGTAGTTCTTACATGACATGCTAGTATATGCATTATTTCCTTTTTACGTTATTTCATGGGATGGATGTTCCAAACCAACGAACACCTAAACACATTTTCCAGTAGATGTCTGAAAACCATGGCATCGAATGAAGAATTTACAATGACAATAATTATTGTGTAAACGAAGTTATCAGCTACTTTATAGAAATTGCTTCTCAAGAAGTACTTAAAAGTTAGAACTATGATGCAGTGATGTAGTCTTCGTGACGTGGAACAGTAGCGTCATTCTGTGACTGGTTAAACTTCACCAGTGAATGCCAGACAAGCACAGGCAAGTTCATTACCAGAAAGCCTACTTTATTTACAATCACTGGTCGAGACCATTGAAGCGGCTATGCAGAAGTAAACATGACTAACGAGTAACGAATGATTTATGGTGCTATGCAATTAAGTCAACCAATAATATTAAAGCATGCCTACAGGTGTGTATATATATACAAACATGCATATATATACATAGGCTACATGCATATAATAATTATAAACTGAAGCATATAATACATATACACATAGGCTACATACATACATCCTTCTCTTCCATCAGTTTCCTGACAATGAGGCCCTTACGAAGTTTCTCCACAGTGTTCTGTCCCTGATAGTTTCGCCCACCATGGTCAAGTTCATGTTTTTGCATACATATTACATACATACATAGGCTCCATCATACATACATGAATGCATACATGAATGCATACATGAATGCATAAATACATACATACATACTTATTAATACATACATAATGTCACACACATATGGTGTCGGCCCGCTATTCCGAGGGTCCACTATTCCGAAGGTCCACTATTCCGAATATCCGCTATATTTTGTTCATTATCCCTGGTGGTTAGCCAGGTTAGGGTTACGGTGGGTTAGGGTTATGGTTGGGTTAGGGTGGATTAGGGTGGGTTAGGGATGGGTGGGTTAGGTTTAGGGATAGGGTTAGGGTTGGGGCTATAGGGTTGGGGTGGGCTAGGGTTATATTTAGGGTTATGGTTAGGGTTGGGGTGAGTTAGAGTTAGGGTTATAGTTAGGTTTAGGTTTAGGGTTTGGTTTAGGGTTAGGGTTCGGAATAGTGGACCTTCGGAATAGTGGACTCTCGGAATAGTGGACCCAAACCCACACATATACATATAGGCCTATACATAAATACCTAGTCCTGCGCATACATGCACAAGCAGCACAACCATGCCCACCAGCATAGGCCTATATGCATACAAACACTCGAGTGTCGAACTACATCCGTCATGTGATTCCGTAACAACAAAACTACTTTGGTGAAACTGGGTTGTCCTAAAACCCGGTAAAGCATCCTGCGGCAACCAGCACCGCGTCGTCGTCTAGACGTCTGGGTGCCATTGAGAAATTACCCGTTCGACGAGAATCGACCGACAATCTGCAGTACCGGAACACAGACGAGTATGTCAACATGATAAAGTGAAGCTGCGCTGTGTGTATAGTGCGATGAGCTATGTGGTCTGAAACTAGTATTCGGAAGTGAGTATAGGTTATGTAGGCCTGAAGGCATTTTATATGCGCGCTTGCGATAATGCAGCACAACACCTCGGTGGTCTGCTGTCTGGTCTTTGACAGCCACATTTAATAAACCGTTCATGTTCCTCGTTTTAATCATTCTGAAGTAATTACACATGTAGTCTATTCATTTTCAAGGCGCTGCCAGAGACGCATTTAAAGGCGAGTCTCACTGAAACTCTTCCTACAGGGTAGGACTTGATATACAGGGTGCGCCAAAAAAAACTCCCCCTAGGTTTTTTGCCAATATTTTGACCAAAAGTAAGAATTTCCAAATGAAATTTTACAGGCTTAAAGACAATTCATATTTACACATTATGGCCAGATTTCATGAAAATATTTCAAACGGAACAAAAGTTACATCACTTTTAGTGAGGTCACCCACCGTTTTTTGACGATTCAAAAACGAAGCGCAAAAAATTAGGTTTTTTGAGAATATCTTGGCCAAAAATAAGAATATCGAAATGAAATTTTACAGGCTTAAAGACAATTCATATCTGCACATGGTGATCAGATTTCATCAAAATATTGCGAACAGGAAAAAGTTATACCACTTTTAGTGAGGCCACCCACCGTTTTTCAACGATTCAAAAACGAAACACAACAAAAAGTAACAAAAACACGATTTTATTAAGTCTCATCTTAAATAACTGTTGTCAAATGAACTTGGTACTGCTTCACAACTTGTGTTCAATGTGCCCACCACCAGTGACAAAACTTCTTTTGAGTTTCTTTGCAATGTTCTTGGTGGACCTCTGATTAATCTGACAGATTCCTTATTTACCAATTTGATTGTCATCTTGCTAAGTGACTTCTCAGTGACGTGCAGTTTCGCTGGTACCCTGTTTCTTTTTAAATAGTAATAATAATGATCATCTGGCAATATCAAGGCTACTTGATAACAATTATTTAAGATGAGACTTAATCAAATCGTGTTTTTGCTACTTTTTGCTGCGTTACGTCTTTGAATCGTCAAGAAACGGGAGGTGGCCTCACTAAAAGTGGTATAACTTATGTTCTGTTTGAAATATTTGATGGAATCTGACCACCATGTGCAGATATGAATTGTCTTAAAGCCTGCAAAATTTCATTTCGATATTCTTACTTTTGGCCAAGATATTGGCCAGAATAATTAGATTTTTTTAAAAACTTTTTGTTGCGTCGCGTTTTTGAATCATCAAAAACCGGTGGGTGACCTCACTAAAAGTGGTGTAACGTTTGTTGTGTTTAAAATATTTTTGATTAAATCTGGCTATAATGTGTAAATATGAATTGTCTATAAGCCTGCAAAATTTCATTTGGAAATTCTTATTTTTGGTCAAGATATTGGCAAAAAACGTAGGGGGGTCTTTTTTTGGCGCACCCTGTACATACCTTCGCAAACGCCTTAACTCTATCAGACAGCGCTGAACCTTTCGACTGTGGGTCTCGCTATGTGGAATGGCCTCCCATTAGGCTTGTGACAGAGGCGGATCCAGAGGGGGCCAATCCGGCCATGGCCCCCATTTAAAAATTGCATGGGACGTGTGCCCCCCCATTTGGTTTCAACAAGCCATTATATAAATGCAGCGGGAGAGAAAAGTAGGATACCAGGTCCCCCCATTAAAAAATCGCATGGGACGTGGCCCCCATTCGATTTACCAATTACTCCGGACCACGACGACTGACGACTAAAAAGTCATCATTGCAACAATTTTGGTGGCTGAAATGGTATCTTTTTCCTGAAAATTAGACGAATGACTAAAAATGTCATCATTTTTTCGGCGACGAAGAAGACGAAATTTTTCCCCCTGTCCCACTAACAAGACCGAAAATTTTGGCCCCCCCTTCTAAAATTTCTGTATCCGCCCTTGGCTTGTGATTGTAATCTAGGTTAAAAGCCCTGGCTTTTGTAGCTTCAGTCGCTCAATCCTACCTTTCCAGTTGTGGCTGTGCTGGGAGCGCCTCTGACTAGGTTTTTTCTCGGAATAAATAAAGAGCGAGCAGTTGTAGGAGAAGAATGCTTTGAAAGTTCGAGTAGAGCCGTCGCTACACGTTCAGATGTTCCATTATAAAAAAAACACTTGCACTCAGTGGCGGCGCCAGGATTCCAGTTTGGGGGAGGGGGAGGGCTGAAGCCTTCCGGAGGAAATTTTCCATTTTCATCCGCCAAAATTTCTGACGACCTTTTCTTAGTCATCCGGCCGAAAATCGTGGAAATATTTCAGTTTTGCATGTAAAAACCCGTCAAAAAGGTCGTCAAATTTTTCTGACGGAAAATGGGGAATTTTTTGGGCGGATGACAGTAGTCAGAAATTTTTGCCCCGAAAAAGTTTGTTTTTCTCCTGGTCAGCGTGTATACTCACCTCAAAATTTACCAGTACAGCCCTGCCTTCATCATGCAGAGTCGTGCTTTTTCTGTTGTTGGCCCGATGGTATGGAATATGCCCTCCCACATGAGCTGCGCCTGTTCGCAGGATCACAGTCTATAGGCATTTAAAAACTGTTATGTTTGTCCGTGCTGGAGTCGGGAGCGCCTCTGAGTAGTTTCCTTGAAGAGGCGCTATGTAAATACATGAATGAATGAATATCTCTAGCGTCAGCACTGAATAATTCCCTATCAGCCGAGCGTAGGGACAGACCTGTCCGAGTAGGCCCTACTTAACACAGGCCGACAAAGATCAAGTAGGTAAGTTGGAGCAAGACCTATAGCTGGCATCGCTAGGTCTATATCAAGGAAGAGATTCTGTAATTTCTGTAGTCGATCCGGATCCCTGGTTAGAGCAGTCACGTACAGCTGCCCTGCCAGCATGCCCATACAGAGCCCATCTCAAAATTATGTGGACTCATGGGCACGGGCTAGCCCATATCAGCCCCAACTGGGCAGGACATGAGGAGCCCATTGTGACATTGTCCGAATAAAGTTCGATTTCGGTGACAATAGCTCATGAATTTGAGGTGCTCGCATCGAACCCATATAGTATTGTAGCGGACCAGGGCTGGGCGACAACCCCAGGATGACAATACCAGCCCTAGTCGTCAGGGTACGTCAGTCAGTCCGCGGGATAAGGCTTCAGTTGTAGGCTGAACACTAGCCGACTAGGCTTAAACACTTTTATTTCCAGTAAAACAGTACGACAGACAGTCTGCAGCAAGTTCGGAAACGTCAATGCAGATCTCAGCGACTTCTATAGCGCCAGAAGTCCTTTTAAAAACCAACATTTTGGTGGGCAATAAATGGGCTCATGGGCATGGGCTGCCTACATGAGGCCCATCTTAGATTGACATGAAAAGCCCATTAACCGACCTCTTTAATTTTCAACATTTGGGTGGGCGAAAATGGGTTCATGGGCATGGGCGGCCCACATGAAGCCCATCTTAGATTGACTTGAAAAGCCCATTAACCGAC
Organism: Lumbricus terrestris; assembly: GCA_949752735.1. Taxonomy (NCBI): domain Eukaryota; kingdom Metazoa; phylum Annelida; class Clitellata; order Crassiclitellata; family Lumbricidae; genus Lumbricus; species Lumbricus terrestris. Next base: position 94,046,827 of record OX457036.1, read on the forward strand.
CACTTTAACTTTCAAGATATGGCTGTGGGTAATATGAGCTCATGGTCATTGGCTGCCCACATGAATCATATCTTAAATTAACTTGAAAAGCCCATTAACCGACCACTTTAACTTTCAAGATATGGCTGTGGGTAATATGAGCTCATGGTCATTGGCTGCCCACATGAATCATATCTTAAATTAACTTGAAAAGCCCATTAACCGACCACTTTAACTTTCAAGATATGGCTGTGGGTAATATGAGCTCATGGTCATTGGCTGCCCACATGAATCATATCTTAAATTAACTTAAAAAGCCCATTAACCGACCTCTTTAATTTTCAACATGTTGGGTGCGCAATAAATGGGCTGGTAGGCATGGGCTGCCCACATGAGGTCCATCTTAGATTGAATTGAAAAGCCCATTAACCGACCTCTTTAGATTTCAACGTATGGATGGGCGAAAAATGGGCATGGGCTGCATACATGAAGCCCATCTTAGATTGACTTGAAAAACCCATTCACCTGGTGAGTTTCCTAAGTATCGCTTCATAATTATTAATGTCAATATTAAACGTTGTCAATAATCAATAATCCATTGTTCAATGTGCATTGATAGTTCAAGATAAAACAACAAAACAGCCGAAATTTATTGACCTATTTGGACTGTCGCTATAATTATAGTTTTCTGCAAAGCAAGTGTACGGTAGTTAACACTGCATAGATACGAGAATTTAAAGCGGTATGAAGAATCATGAACGCAGTTGCCTATGTATAGGCACACCACAATTTTCCACATCATGCACAGTATTATAAATAGCCAACAGGTTTATTGGTTACCCTAATGTCTTACTTACCGATTAATAATCAAAAAGAGATAATTTACGACTCAATCTATATTGACTTGAATTACAGTTCTAAAATAAAAAATGTAGGCCTATTGGTCTACAGCCTAATCATGTATTTGTACGCTACTTCAAAACTGCCTACAAAGTATAACGCACACACACAAACACATGCGTGCGCACACAGATACACACATGCACGCACATTATTTCATTCCTGGGGGTGTTCAAGCACCCAAAACATTTCCCTACGGCCTTGTAGACAACCCGATAATATAGGCCCTACTAAAAGCGGAAATACAGTGATCATTTAACAAGAATGCTAAGTAATTTAAGTAATCAAACCTGAATTATAACTGTAATAGCGCCGATATCATCATCTACAAAGACATCAATCGATGTTCGTTTCAAGTCGAATCACAGACTAAACTCATAATTCAAATGCAGAAGACAAGAAAATCTGAACAGACAGAAGAAAACAAGAAGTCAGACGACCGTGGAAAGCAAGTTGAAAGAGATCAGACTAAAGTTGAATTAGCGATATGATAGAAGGATAAAATAATAGAGAAAAGTTAGGCAAACAGAACTATAGTAGACAAGAAGGAGAAAGTTAAAAAGCAGAAGCATTCGTCTGATCGATATCATGATCTGAATACCAATACTTAGCATCCTCACACGCATGGGCGGAGACCTAGGGGGGACAGGGGGGACGGTCCCCCCCAATGAAAGTGTTGGGGGACGGCCCATGCATTTGTCCCCCCCAATGTTTGAGCGTCAAGACTTTTTTGGGCGGCGAAAATAGACAATTTCGTCGAGATTATGACCGGACGACTAAAAAAAAGGTCATCAACTTTTTTGGCGGCGAAAATAGAAAAATTTCGTCGAGATTTTGTCCGGATGACTTAAAAAAAAGGTCATCAACTCTTTTTTGGCGGCGAAAATAGAAAAATTTATTTCGTCGAGATTTTGGCCGGACGACTAAAAAAAAGGTCGTCAATTTTTCAACTTTTTGGCGGCGAAAATAATTTTTTCCCGAGATTTCGCCGGTCGTCAGAAATTTTTCTGAAAATCTCGCGTCTTTCCGTCCCCCCCAATTCTCGGCCCAGGTCTCCGCCCATGCTCACACGGAATAGCGATTTTATCAATTGCAGCCATTAGGCATACCGTACATCGGATAAGCCTGACCTTCAGAGAAACTCATACAAACCTATAAGTACTTCCACGAGAGTCGGTCAACTGGATCGTCTTTGTCGCTCCTCTCCGGAATTGCAGTCAACCTTCGATCGCTGCCGGAACCAGGTAGGCCTACCAGTCAACAGCCAGCGCACCATGTCAGATACCAGAGCCGACAGAGCTGACCGGTGGCCAGGACGGACGGTGCCAAAACTGCCGGACTTCTCTGGCCGCCAGGACGGACGGTGCCAAAACTGCCGGACAAGTCTCTGGCCGCCACTGCAGGACGGACCGTGCCAAAACTGCCAGGCAGTCTCTGCCATGGCCTCTGCAATTTATCAACAACTTCAAGTTCTATAACTTTTATACATTTAAGTAGGCCTTAGCAGAACTATTTAGATCGATAGAAAATAGTGGGGAATGGAATGTCTATGTAAAAATCGCAGAATTATTTTTGCACACTTCCTAGTAACCTATAGGGACTATAGAATTAGTAGTCCATTAATTTTCACATTGAGATGACGAAAACTCTCAACAGACGGGTAACGACTAAAAAACTTTAAAAGATCATAGAGAGAGAGAGAGAGAGAGAGAGAGAGAGAGAGAGAGAGAGAGAGAGAGAGAGAGAGAGAGAGAGAGAGAGAGAGAGAGAGAGAGAGAGATACATCCATAACACAGACGAAAAAGATACTAATTTAATAGATCAGGACATTGGGGTCACCGTTTCCTACACATTATAACTTCCTTGAACCTGTGTTCCACCCTTTCCTACTACTTAACTCCTTAATTGGACCTCTCTCCGTTCAAATTAAGGCAACCCTTTCCTACTAGCCTACTCAGCTCCTTGGGTTCTTTCCGCTCGACTAAAGGCCATACTTTTTATAATTAAACTTCTTGGGGCTCTCTCCGTTTAACTGAAGCCACTTCGTCCTCTTCATCTACATAAACAAAGTTGTGTAGCTTAGTAGTAATTTCAGTAGAAGTCATAGAGTGGGGTAGCAATTATAGCTTCAGTTTTACTACACTTTGTGATAACAAAGATTGTTGGTGTCAGCCATTATTCACCCAGGACATGCAGGGACCGTCTCTGTCAGAGTAATGTAGTGACTGAGTTTGGAGAGGGTCTCCAAGACTACTGCTTAGATATTCTTAAACAGTTAAACTTGGTTGTTGTAACTTACAGCTGTTGACAGATGTCGCTCGTCATTCCATCCACGCGAAGCACCCTCTGTTGACGGAAGTCAAATCTTCTTGATGAAGGATCCTCGCGATTCTGAAGACACAGTTGAACGGCAACATCACCCCAACTACACAACACACCAGATAGAGTTAGCATTGCCATGCATTTGGTATTATAGTTGGCCTATGCACCAACACATTTTACGAATGATTAAATGACTTAACTAACAGCTTTGTTAAATGATCACTGTATTTCCACTTTAGCGATATTCCCATAAGAACTTTCTAGATATTACACTAGTGTTGCAACTAGAGTCGATGAAACTCAGCCACTGCTCGTGCTTTGCCAGTGCCAGTCCGAAGCCTTGAGAAAAGAGGAGGGCGACACGAAACATCCTTGATATGACAATGTCGCAAAAACAGCAACGCTTCGTAGTTGCACGATATGGGACAGATGTCGTTCCAGTCGAAAGAATCGCCACCTTCCGATTGATGACAATTCGTCTTCAGGACGGTTCCTTGCAATCCTTGAAGACGGACGATATGGATATGAAATGTTTCAGATATCGCTCCACCGACAACGGAAAGCAACAATCAGATAAACAATTAATTGCCCTAGAATAGCAGTTCTCAAACTTGTATCAGCATTTTTAGTGCGTCGACATGCTGGTAACATTTCCAAAGTTGTGACGACCCAAACAAGAAAATTGATTAAAATTGCTCTCTTCACTGCATTTTATTTACTATTGAAATAGTAAAAGTGGAGTCTAGATTTGAAAACTAAGCTGGCAAAAATTTAATTAGCTGCCGCAGTCTAGGCTATCGAATGAATCATTGCAAAGGAATAAGTTAAAATTTATTTTAATATGATATATTATGGTGTAGCAGGTCTAAGTATTGAAATTGCTATTACATCTTTTACAAATTTCTGAAGGGTTCAACCGATCTGGCAAAATTAATCGTCAGTGGCGGTCACAACCAACATGTTGAGAACAGATGCTGTATAAACACATAGGCCTACAATATCTATGCAACTGGAGGCCTGTGCAACATCGGTACCGGTACCTATATACTTCACCAGTCCAGTGGCGGCGCCAGGATTTCAGTTTTGGGGGGCTAAAGGGGGTAAATCGCCCAAATATTTAATTTTTACATGGGGAAAAAAATGGATGACCTTTTTTAGGGGGGGCTTAGCCCCCCTACCCCCCCTAGCGCCGCCACTGCACCAGTCCATTATTCTAGATTCTAGATAGTCGTTATGCACCTAGGCTACAGTTGCATAACAACTATCAAGATATTCTTACTTGAGATTGTTCTCCAGTTACATAGATATAGTAGGCCTACTGTTGTCGATAAGCCATGAATGAATGAATGAATGAACGAACGAACGAACGAACGAATGGACGAATGAATTTTGAATGCGAAAGATGAAAAGCTACTAAATTCAGGTCAGCGACTTCCTTGTTTTATGTCGACCTATGATAATATCTTATTATAAGGATTAACTGTTAGACTATATATTAATATATAATGAACATTAGGCTCATATATTCACTTGTCAATCTAGTTGACATGACAGTTTAATTAGCATAGCTTTAGTTAGAAACCAATCAGACAGTTGCTAGTTATCTATCTGCTTTGTAATTCGCTGCAGGCGGGACTTAGCTATCTAGACTGTGTATCTGAACTCTATAAAACATGTAGCGACTGACTTAGTCAGGGAGAGAGAGAGAGAGGGAACTGAGGAACAGTACTTGTAGTTATTAGTGTTAGGCTCGTCTAGTCTGGTGTATATCATGTTGCTTGTTTATATCACGTAAGTTCGCTTTCTTAGATTCATTAAACTATATAAAAATGTATTCTCATTCTTCTGTCATGCTATCACTCAATTCCACATTTTATCACACTCTCCACGTAGCAGCTAGGTTCCCTACTGATTAAATATCCTACACCACAATCAGTTTATTATTATTAGTAATGGTCCATTACCGAGAGGATCATATGGTGGAGACCGGAGTACGTATCTCTTTAAGTACCAGTAAGTACCAGCCAGCAGTTCACCCAGGATTTTTTTCTCTCTTTATCTCATTCATTCACCTCATTTCATCTTCATGACGTCACAACCGCTGCCCGATTTGATCCCACAGTCCGATCCAGCGTACGCCCTCCCTCTTCCCACCCTCACCGCCCAGGAAGTCGAAGATGTCGAGTCTTGGCTCGCAGATCATTTTAGACACAACCATCGACATGACAGCATGTGTTACCACATAGAAGTGTATATAGACGATCTCATCGCCCTCCGTAACCCTTCCCGTGCCGACGAGGACCTCCCTCCGCTTCCAGAAATCAATCCGGATGAACCAGAAAAAGACGGGGACTTGCCCGCCGATCAAACCCACCCACGCCAACCCAGTAAGCTTCACGCCATCATCATTAAGTCATGTTAGCGTCGATAATATTCATTCATCTCGCTAGATCACATTTTTCTCAATTTTGATTATTTGTCATTCTTATTATTATTTTCTATATATACACCAGACCAGATGCGGTAAGTGCTGAGCTCTCTCTCTCTCCACCAAAACATTATAATTGCAAAAAGACGGAAATTTTCCTTTTTAACGATTTTTAACGATAGAGAAAACTAAACTCTGAAAAACTCAAAACCATTACAAAAATAGCATTAAGTCTTCCCATAAAAACAGACAGCAGAATCGCTTTTCGTTAATTAACACTTGTATATAATTTCAGTATTCATCGTACATATCTACGTACGAATTTTTCGTGCATTTTCGTTTTGCAGACAATTTTGCGCGTTTTTCTTGTATGTATCTATTTTGCCTATACGTCAAATTTCGCTTCCGTATTTTTCGTTGTTCAAATATGCGACGCTGAAACATCGTAGTTTCTCCTTCGCATGTTGTGTTTTGTTCTGAGTATCTGTTTTGCAGTGGTTTTGTATCGATCGAATGTGACCGCTAGCTCGCCGATCATCACATGTCCACGACAACGTCCGTTTTATCAGGTCACGCCTTCGCTCAACGGCTACACCTCTTCTTCCACCAGCTTCGCGCTTCCAGTTATCAACTATCATCCGTTCAAGTACCACTGGTCCTTTCGACGCTGCCATAGGCCTACCGATCAACGCACCTTACTGCGCTATCAAAACGCCAACCAAATCACCCTCCGAAGACCATGCTTCAGCCTGCCGAACGCTTGCCGAGCAGATCGCTTTCAAAGATTACACAAACCCTTACGTAAGCCAATCAGTTCGTTTTTCCTTTCTTTTCACTGCTTGGTATCAGCCATTGCTTATCATAATCTTGCTACCCATTTGAATTATACACATGCATACAGACACAGTTTCTTCATTGCATTAGTCGTACATTACATTGCATTATTACACAGTGCCATTTTTGCATTATTGTCGTGAATTATTGTGCTTATTGACAGAGTGCTTCTATTATTGTTAGTATGGTTCGGTCAGTCAATTTTGTCGGATTGTCTTACAATCGTTGACTGATCTCTATGATTTTTATAGCGCCTTAGTCAGGGTCGTGTTCTCGTTTTTCTTCACATACATACAGACAGTGCATTATAACCACTAGGCTACAGCAAGTCTAAGGTCGTGTTTCATCTTGGCAAACCCATTTTGCTGATTCCGTGTTTTACATGTATACTCGAGGTCACTATATACCCACAGACAGTCACATACAAACACACAATTTCGTTGGATGAGAGAAATTTTGCATTTGAGTCATTTACTGGACGAGTTGAAGTTACACTACCTAATGAAGATTATATAGCGCCATTGAATGTTGTTAGGCCTACTGAAGATATTGAATTTCGTTTTGATCAACCTGTTACTATTAGGCATGATTCACTCATCCATTATTTTACCTTAGTGAGAGTCGATTCACTCAAATCGTTCACATCCATCTGATTCATTAACTCACGAAGCACGTACATCCCTCACCCCTCCATTTATTCCATGTCATCTACGCACTGGACGACACCGCCAGTCGACAAACATTCATGATTACTGATATGACTCATGCACGTTCATATACTTCATCTCCTAGCGTTGTTAATCATGTTAAACGGTTTATTCTGATGCTCATTTATGTAGCGCCAATAAATATGCTGACTCTGTGTATGTCAATTTGAAAGTTGTTGATGATATTCAGATCAGTTCTACGTGTACTTCAGTTGTCAGGGATGCATCCTCATAATCATCAATTTTTTTATGCATTCATCGTCCATGCATCATTCACACCATTCACAGACGCATGAGTCATCCGTCCATGCTCAGACTTCACCTCCTCCCTTTTGCACGGGATACCCTCAAATCCATGCGCCCACCAGACTCCTCTCCTCCACCTCACCCACCACCCCGCACCCACCCTTGTCATCGTCCGCCTCCGTCTTTTTGCGACGTTGGCATCAAGTCCACAGCGTCATCGCCCTGTTGTTTTTCGATCTACCTACGTGCAGACTCCACCACCCCACCCCAACCCTTCCTCCCATTTCCAGCACCTCCAATCTACTGCGCACTGCTGACTCACCAGCAATTTTCCATCACCCTGCACCCTCCTCATTTGGCCTTCCACCACCAACGACCCCACCGCCACACCCCATCCATGTTGCCACCCGCGATAACCATCCGAGTCAACCATCCCACGTCGACAGTCCTCTATCGTGTTACTCCCTCCCTCCCTACAGACCGCCCAGAAAAGCGATTAGGCTACCACCTCAAGGTTGCCAACATCGTCATCCCTCCCTCCACACCAGTTTGTTGATCATCCGTTCTCGTCGAATTTTGCACTTAACTCGCACTTTACGTACGACAGCGTTTGCCAGAATCCTACGCCAAGAATCCCATCCTCCGATCCATCCTTAATCATCCATTCCGATCATCGCCCCATCAAATCGTCTGCCAAACACTTCCTCCTTTACCCACGATCACAATCATATCCAAATCATGTTATTGCCAAATAGGCCTACTCAGCGCCCGCGTTCATCAGATAAGACCAATCAGTGTATCCAGGCAGAAGTATCGAGTTTGAACGCCTGTGCTCATCTCACGACTAACACAGATATTACTGCAATTTCTTCAATTTATATTGCGCCTATAGTAAATAATGCAAGCTTTAAGATCCATATAGAGCCAATTAGACAAGTTGTCGAATCATTCAGCCTCTCCAGTGAGTGACCAATACGACAGGTCATCCATCTTAGGCTATTCGAAGATGCCCAGTCTTCATGTAGGCCCATTAATAAAATATTTGCTTTTCAGGGAGATCATTCACCCTCTCCCACTTCTTACAACCATTATTTTGTTCCCCATTCACAACTCTATCCACCCCGCCCATTTCGACAATTCGAACACCTTGCAAGCTGTTCTTCTTTCCCTCATTCACCATTCCCAAGACCACCGAGAATTTTCATTCGACAGAAATTTAGGCCACCTTCACGACCTCCATTTTGGAATAAATCTTATGACCACCCACCCACAAAGCAGTTATATTACAACTGTCCTTCTCGTCAACCTTCTTACCAGTGTCCTAGTTTCGAGACTCAGCGCCAACCTTCTTACACCTACAGACCTAGACGTCGTCCTAATACCCAAAAGGACAGGCAGACTATACAATCAAACAGACAATCCATACAATCACACAGACAATATATACATTCACATAGGCCTACACACACTACACACACTACACACACACATACGCACACTACACAGCCAAATAGATCGACCTTGAAGACGCACCGACCGACTTTACAATCACACAGACATACGCCATTTCATTTGCAGCATAGGCCTAAAGTTTATTCGAATTATCACAGTCAGACGATTCAGTCAAACACGTACACAAGTTATCACATCAGACACCAATCCTCCTATCACTTTAGCTCCCAGACGATCATTCACACAGACATGCAATGCAATTGGTCAAACTTCTGTGTTTTATATACAATAAACCATTTCAGTCGATTATAGACTCTAGTCTAGGACACAATATAGCTGTATCCATGTTAATGTTTTGAAGTGTTTACCTAAATTTTATCACAATCTTGATCCATGTTGATCAAATGCGTTGATTGCTGCTGATAGGCCTACTGAGCAACTCAGGTCTTATAAGGAACAGTAGTTTTGCTTTCGATTTTGTCAGTTCTTACATTTACAATTACATTAATGTTAATTAAGAATTTATCATATCAGGTGATGTTAATAAACGTTATGCTTCCAACTAGCCACGTCAAGATCAATTTTGCTGAGAGATCAATGTCATTTTTAAAAAAATATTATTTACTAAGGATGAATTTATTTAAGCCTATTAGAGATAACTCCGACTTGACTTTTCAGCGTCTTAACCCTATCACTTCTGTAGCGCCTAGAGCTGTCACCCAAGTAAGAATTCGAACCCCGAAACGTTATATAAATATTCCCTCTCTGATTCCACCGCGGCAAACTACGCCCAACCACGAGATAAAACTTCCCCCCGAACCCCGACAGCCTGCACATCTTCCGCCGACGCCAACTCCCTTCCTCCATCTGCTGCATCAACCGCAGTGCCACGTGTAGGCCTACCTCGCGATCTTGGCATCTGCTCAACAACGACTGCTACAGCCAACAGAGAAGAGACGCTACGCGACTCAGATATATTAAACGACACGGATCTCGCCTCCCAAAGAGACAGTACGACACACTAGCCAACTTCACCCATTCATCTACAAGCCACAGATCAGCAGAAATCGAACGTCCAATCCAGGATATGATAAAGCATAATATCATATCACCTGACTCTACTCCGTGGCACCACACCATAATCCTCGCTACCAAATGTAATCTTCAACGCCGAGACTGATGGCAGATTTCAGGCATATAATTATATCGTCAATCCCAGATCACCTGTTTGCCTCTACATAACCTGGATCCCATTTTAGACGTCAGCCAGCATATTTTTCTGCTTTAGACAATGAAGCAGCACAGGCCAGAGAAGCAGAATTCTGTGGCCGATATTTTGTTAGGTGTACAGCGAGGAGTCATTCCACACCTTGCTGCAGACGACCAAGTTGTGACAGACATTGTATATAATTAGAACGCCTTTGACTTATGACGAGTCAAGTGAAGTGCCAGTGACGTCAAGGATGTACACTCTAGAGTAATCAATGCTCTGTGGACTGAAGCTTCAGCCCAGATGACCTAGATAGCTATGTAAACAATATGGCGAGCTTTTAGCTTGTTTGGAAAACGTTAATTTGAGCGTTGAACATAACAATGCGTTCAATTCAAGCAGTTGATAGATTATTTAGACTCGGGAATTTTCCCACGGACGATGCTGACGCTCGTGCGATTATTTTAGGAGCTGAACAATTTCATTATAATTGCCAGCATTTTAGTAGGTCATCTGTCTCAGCAGCATGCTTGTGACGGCGGACTAGTCAAACCTAGCCAACTAGTGATTTCGTGACACTACGATGTAAGACTTTAACCGCATATGACGATGCAGTAGCCCTTGCGAGCGTACGGGTGCCCCCGAAACCAGGAAAAAGTTAACGAAGATGTTTATAGTCGACAATCATTGTCACGTCTCGAAGTCGCAAAGAAAGTAGCCCAAAGACGATATAAAGATTGTACAACGGTGTACACGACCTGCTTCGACGCAAGTCACAGGTCCGTGTCATATCGAGCAAAAATGATCACACGATAACTATTACATCAGAGACGTTAGGACAAACAAGGATCATCATGATACCACTTAAACGGCATGTCCAGGGACGTGATATGCTGTTCGCGAGTTTCCAGTACCTGCTTACTGATCCTCCCTTCCACGATCAACCAGACGTCAGCACTACGAAGCTCGCTTTACCGGGCTGCACTACGACCCCCGAACCACTTCCAGGCGTCAGCCAGTCGTCGAAACCTTCGTCTCCCAGTCCCCCATCGACCCATTCCGAGAGGCCTTCTCGACGACGAATCCAATCACCGTCAGTGACCCCACGACCCTGACCCGGCCCCGTCCCCAGCCCTTGGTGCCATGCAACCAAACGCTTAAGTTGCAAGTAAGCACGGTAAGAGCTATTAACTAGCTAAGTGACAAGACACTTCTGTCCTTTCACGGCAGATAGATTTAGATATTTCTGACATTTTTAAAGCATGCATGTTATATTAAGCATCCCTCATGGGAAGAGACGACGAGAGGTCAAGTCATTATAAGATGTCTCAGATTTTTTTTTTATCTAGCGTATTTTTATATTCACCTTTCTCAAATTATTATTCTTATTTTTATTATTTTCTCTAATTAATGCCCGAATACAAAAATTTTGCAAGAAGTTCAATTATTGTAGTTTATTTGAATTAAAGGTGAATTCGATGGCCACGAATTTCATTCTTGTTAGATTCTTATGGATTGCATAATTTGATACCACCGCAAAAATTGATCATTTTATTTTATCCCCCTTATTTCCCTTATTTTCTTTATATATGTCAATTGCATATTTTCGTACAGTATCGACCTTATCCAAAGCAAACAGACATCGTAGTATATCAAGTTATCTCTAATGTACTTAATTGTATTGTCCCATTTATGCGCATTGTATACATGTGTTTTGAAGTCAGTTCAAGTAGCTTAGGCAGTAAATATCTTCGGGTTGTTACCCAGAGGGATTTGAGTTGCATTGAGTCATGAGTAAGGGTCAGAGATTATTTTGGGTTTTTTTTTATATTTTATTTACATTTTATTGGGTTTTTTTTTTGCCTGTGTCATACAGCGCACGTATTCAGATACATATCAAATGTACAGTAAACAGTACGATTTTATTTCAATGCATTTTTGTCCAGGATCAACCTGACGTGTTTTCTCAAGTCATGCACATGGTTATCACAGCCATATCATATCACAAGTGACAGATATGTTCGTATATCACATACGGTATATCACAGATGTATAAGTGTATCAGAATTGTTGTGTGAAGGTTATACGAGTTTTGTACTGGAGTTGAAGTCATTTCATTGATAAGAGGAAGCTAAATGTTAGTGTTGTTGCTCAGTGAGTGGTTATAAAGAGTATGGTTGATCATCGACCAGAGTCGTTCAGCAGTCTAGTTCGAATTTCGATTAACGGTGCATTTTTCACGCATCTTGGTTATACATATAGAGTGTTCCGTAAACATTACGATTTTTTTTTTATATAGGCATTTTCTTGCCATTATGTTTTTCATGTTTATTATTAAGTCATTAACACGAGCATTACAGTCATTGTTCTGCATTTTTATATTGTAGTGGCATTTAACTACCCCTTAGCGGTAAATCACACGAGTAGCAGTGAGTCAGTGAAGTATGTGAAGTCATTTACGTATAAGTTACAGAGTATCAGTGAGTCAAGGTAGAAATAAGCGGTTCAATTGAGTGTAAGGTACTTATGTGGTTATAGGTTGTTGTCATTAGAGAGCGTTTTATTTTTGGAGCTGGGAATTCTAGTTGATTGGCAAGAGTTAAATATGAGTGTACATTGTGGAAAGTTCAGGTCGTTATGAGTTGCTCAGCAGAGTAAGTGATTATTGGTTTGGTTATGTGACGAGTTACATGTTACAGGTTATTTGTATTTTGAGTTATGTGTTTAATGGGTTGGGGGTTGTTTTTTTTTTCTTTGACATGAAGAGTGACCTTAGCAATCGGTTGATTGTATGTACCGTACATTACAGACTATTCATTATCAGCGTTTTAGGTTGTCTCATATGGTGATTAACGATTTGTTTGTTTGTTATTGTTTCATAAACGCTGATCACGTATTCTATGAGTCGCTTTAAACAAGTCGATGTACTGGACGCGTCTGCGATTCAACCTAAATGTCAGATCGCATGCGCTGTGAAGATACTACATACAGCAACGCGTACCGTCATCGCAAAGTGTTAATCCCATGAACTGGACTTCCGTTGTCTACATGTTGATGACGATTCATACTTTCGTTTATTTCGGAGCGATTCGTTATGTTTAGCGTCGTGATCAGAGTTTAGAGCCACGTTATTAGCATTATTATCGCTTTTTCCTATTTTCGCTTTGACATTACCTTATTTCAGTAGTCGCATTTATGTAGTTGCTTTTTATATTATTCATTTATCTCGTAGATTTTTTTGTTGTTCTTATTCGCCATTCTTTTTGACACTTATCTGTCCGATCCTATTAATCGTGTCATTCTAGCATTTTTGCCTAACTTAGCTTTAATTCTATTTTTCATTAGTTTCCATAAGTTTTTTTTTAGTATAGGGTGACTAGCATTATTATTATTAAGTGTTTTTCGAAGTCGGGAGCCTTCGCTTTCGTGAGAGCGGGAGCATATGATAATATCTTATTATAAGGATTAACTGTTAGACTATATATTAATATATAATGAACATTAGGCTCATATATTCACTTGTCAATCTAGTTGACATGACAGTTTAATTAGCATAGCTTTAGTTAGAAACCAATCAGACAGTTGCTAGTTATCTATCTGCTTTGTAATTCGCTGCAGGCGGGACTTAGCTATCTAGACTGTGTATCTGAACTCTATAAAACATGTAGCGACTGACTTAGTCAGGGAGAGAGAGAGAGAGGGAACTGAGGAACAGTACTTGTAGTTATTAGTGTTAGGCTCGTCTAGTCTGGTGTATATCATGTTGCTTGTTTATATCACGTAAGTTCGCTTTCTTAGATTCATTAAACTATATAAAAATGTATTCTCATTCTTCTGTCATGCTATCACTCAATTCCACATTTTATCACACTCTCCACGTAGCAGCTAGGTTCCCTACTGATTAAATATCCTACACCACAATCAGTTTATTATTATTAGTAATGGTCCATTACCGAGAGGATCATAGACCCAGTCAACGCATTGCTGCAGGTTTCCAATGATCTGAGAGAGATGGGGTTGCTGCTGCTGCTGACGGTGGAGTCGGTCTTCTGTAACCTGTTCCAGTCGTTTGTCGGGTAACTGAATGCAGCGCCATCATTTAAAAACAGCTATGCAGGAATTCACGAGGGATGAACTACAGCATGGGATACACATAGGCCTACACTACGCAACAAGGCGTCGAAATTCAAATTAATGGTAACGTCTTTTAAAAAATTATGTGCTTAGTGCTTACTATAACCATGATGTAATTTCTTACGTCACGCTATAACGTAACTGATATTTACATCCTATGTAGGTCTATAGTATATAGTCACTATAGTGCTATTATCATCGCATCATGATCACCATCACCACAGTCCGTGCATGCTGCCTTAATTACTATAGCGTGACGTCCATTGAAACTGGCAATCAGTGAAAAACGAGCAAGGTCGACGCCATAATTATTATTGGCCTGGCTAATATGGCTATAATCACAGAATAGATAGCTTAAAGCGGCCATTCAAATACGGTCCAGCTAGACTCATGGCTGCGCTTTATTTTATTCTGTGCTATATAATAGCCTAATAATCGAGTTGGCCTATACATGGAGTCATGTACGCATTGTACGTCTTCACTCTTAAGAGATTCTCGGTTATTCTATTATCAGCCGACTCCTTAAAACAATACGTTGCCATTGGTGACCATCACGTGGCCTAAACGGCTGTCGTCGAAATTTTTTAAGACGCGGAGAAAAGACGAGAAAATCTATAATTACTTTGTTTGCTGAATGGGTCGTCTTCAGCGAATACAATATTCGTAGTCACAAACTTTTGATTTCGAAAAAGATGCATAAATCGTACGCTAGTCTGCAGGCCACCTAGGCTACACTGTAATCGTTTGCGGAGTTGAATAAACGAAAATCGATATTTACTTACGATGTAATGCATGCGCGCATGTCAAATGCGAATAAAGACTACTTTGAAACTTTCTATACAATTACAATACAATTTATTATTTCTAACGCGCTTTAACAAGACACGTCTTGCACAAAAGCGCACGGCCTATGATGTTAACAGTCGCTACAACAAACAAAGTCATCTGAGAGTAATAACGCAGCCAAAAAAACAACACGAGTCACAATCGAATGAACTCCGATGAAGACATAAGAGTCCAGCCGGAAAGTTTCTCGTACGATGTTAAGTTGAGTTTAGGATCGGAATATTTGAGTCTCTGCTTGGTGGTCGAAGCAAAGAACAGCAACGAGCAGAACTATCGCAAACACGTAGCACCGCAACGGTACAATCCTCGCTGAAAGACAGTAAATGAAGCATAACTAGTAACTTGAGGCGTTTTTAAAAATAAAACTGACGATGAAAATACTGCGCTATAGAAATGATCGCATTACAGTCTATTCGCCAGAGTGCCGCTTACTCGCCTAAAATATATAGTTTATGTTTCGTTTTTAATAATGTATAATGGTCATGTGCTGGTTTTTGTCGGAATCGTGAATTAAATTTAGAAATGTAATGTAAATATTTATATAAATTTATAAGACGACGGCGGATTTGCACTTTTATAAAAGATGCTGGAAGTTGATGAGCTTGACTCCAATCCGTTTTTCAGGGCCCTTCAGGTTGATTAAAAAATTCGCTGTGAAAATTTCGTTTTGCCGAAATATATAACTCGTAGATCGACTTCGATTCCAGATTTTGGCTTTGATTAAATTTCAAAGTCCTAAGCTTTTGTCTTATTAATAAGCGTTCTTTTGATTAAATATTTTGGTATTGGAGCGATTACTCGCGTCCACGAACCCATATTCACTCACTAACATATGTATGTGCCGGTTTATTTACTTTGAGAGTCGGCTTAAGCAGGTTGTCATGCGTTGTGATCGGCAAGCTTAGAAATGACGCAGTAATTTGATTGGCTGTGACTAGCGGACCGCCAGGCGGCCCTCGAATTTCCATGACTAGCGGACCGCCAGTCACGTGTAACCTGTCACATGACCCGAGTCACGAGTCCAGGCGGCCGTCTCATGCTGAATCCGCGAGTGGCGGATTCAGAATGAGACGGCTAAACGAATATTATTATGTAATTTGAAGTTCGATTTTTGAAGAAAATGTTCTTATGACTAACCCTACCCTATCCCTAACCCTAACCATATCATGTAAATGAAGATTGGTTAGCAGGCGGCCGTCTCATGCTGAATGCGCGAGTGGCGACCATCCCATAAAGAAGATTATTATGCAATTTTAAGTTCGATTTTTGAAGAAAAAGTTCTTGTGACTAACCCTACCCTATCCCTAACCCTAACCCTATCATGTAAATGAAGATTGGTTACTTACTCTGTCATTAAAACAAGAAAAAACAAGAAAACTTTTGTCCGACATAAAACAAGCAATCGGTAACTGGCGCCATTATTCAAGAATGAAGACTCGTGACTCGGGTCATGTGACAGGTTACACGTGACTGGCGGTCCGCTAGTAATTGAAATACGAGGGCCGCCTGGCGGTCCCCTAGTCACTTCGAATTTGATTATGTCGATTTAGTGGCTAAAATGTAAAAGCAGACCAGCTTATTCATCGGCCATTAACCAATTTAAGCCTGTGAAAGACAGGTTGTTTGGTGATACATGAAATTTGGTGGGGTGAGAGAAGAGAAACAGACTAGGCAGCTTTTGTTGATGTAGTGGAATAATGGTGCTGGGCAAAAGTGAGCCAGTTGCATTTATGAAGATGTTGAAATAAAGTCACTTTCCATTACACCGATAGCCATTGTAAGTAAGTTAACTCACAGTTAGCCAAAGTAAATCAAATCTTAGTTGTACTTCTGGACCTCAGCTGTATAGTGTTGCACTTTGATACTACCATAACTTGTCCAATACTCCACATCCCAATTCTTCTTGATCCATGACAACGCCTACATTAGCTGCTCATCTGCCTCCACTCTTGTTTTGGTCCTCTGTAAACCGGTCGTGGATATCACCATTTTGCAAACCCCGCTGCCTTGATGCAGCGAATGTGAATAAGTTGGTGTTTGGCATTTGGCTTTCACATGGCACTTTATAAGTTTGTGGTTTAGGATGTAAAAATGCGGCAAATTTGCGATGTTGATTGATGCCACGAGCATTGGAATATTTGTTCTGTTGTTTTTTGCAGTCGCAGCCGTTTACGAGTTACTTCCTGTGGGCTCAGGATAAGTGCGGTCTCGTTTGTATTCCTCACAGTCGATCTCTTCGCGGCATTGAACTCAATCGAGAATTCGTTGGTGAGAAAATTCAGAATGACACGCTATTTCTTAAATCTCAACTCAATTCAACTGACTTTCGTATTTCAGATTTGCATTTAGGAAGATATTCATTTTGCTAGTTGACTCGTACTTAGCTGAGTTACTTGACTTATAGTAACAAGTACTTAAGTATGGTTAGTAGTACCTAATATAGTAACAAGTACTTAAGTATGGTTAGTAGTGCCTAATATAGTAAAAAGTACTTAAGTGTGGTTAGTAGTGCCTAATTATGTTGACTATTGATCACAATTATTTGTTACTATGGTGACTAGTAACTTGACTAGGGAAACTCACAGGTGTGTTACAATAATATTATGTCAGTGGTATAAATATTTCTTCATTATCAGTTAACTAATTTAATTTAATTCAATCTAGTGACATATTTGGCACTATTGCCAAATTATATTTGCTGACATGCTAAGTGAGATCATAATCAATATCATTGCCAGTAATCTTTTGATGTTATTTCTTGTAAATGCAAATGTGGCAGAGCTTTTTTGTAGTGCATTTTCAAAGCCCTGCAAAGTTCCTATTCGTCAATTGGAGTAAGCAGTCTTAGTTTATTTGGTGATCACGAAATTCTTTTCTTGATTTTCAGATAAGCATACTTTCCGACCTTCCCCTCTCTACAAAGAGTGAGTAATTTTGGTTGCTCTGCACGGTTCTGCCACCATCTGAATAACAATATTAACCATTGCTATTGTTATTGATACCTGTATTGTTGCATATTTAATAATTGATACTGGAATTGCTGTACCAGTCTAATGGCAATACTTAATTGTTTATCCTGCTGCTTATATCTTTAAGTTCTGTATGTGTGTTTGTCTGTGTGTGTGTGTGTCTGTCATTGGAATCTGCATAAAAAGGAATGATTAGTTGTTTTTAAATTACCGTAAATTGTGTATTTGTTTCTCATTTGTCCGTGGATGTCGTCCCACTTAAGATTTTCTTTCCAATATCAAATACAGTGTTCTAAATCTCCACAGTTGTCGTGTTTTTAAGGAGTTTCCTGTCATTTGTGTAAATATTAGGTTCTTGTCTGTGCCTTTACTTCATTTTCATGCACTTCCTGCAGGTTAAGTATTAATGAAAACTAGTTATTAATAAATGGCTAGCAATGATTATTTAACTGAGAGTGATTCTTGTTTGGAAAAGTTTTTTTGGCGACATTCCTAGATTTAGTTTGGATGTAGAAACTGGCCTCATCATGTTGAAAGGTTGTTGGTTTGTCCTAAGTGATGTTTGCAATGTATTTTCCAATATCTGTAAGAGCTTGTGTTCTGGTTGTAGCCACTACATCACGAAAGATGGCAAGCGACCCTGGTCAGCATCGGTTGAAGAGGTTAATGTTGTCACCAGAGAAGGTATTCGATCAATTCAGATAAAAGTCTTAGAACCATCACATTCATTCATTCATTCATTCGGACATTTATATAGCGCTCCTTCAAGAAAAACTACTCAGAAGCGCTCCCAACTCCAGCGCGCACAAAAAGAACAGTTTTAAGTTTAGTAAGGAAGGATCCTGGTAGAGTTCCAGGGTGTAGGCGTAGCTCAAAAGGAAGGCCATTCCAGACCACTGGTCCAACCACAGAAAAGGCTCGATCCTTCATGGTAGTAGTACGAGCAAAAGGAACTAAGAGGACTCCCCTATCAGCAGAGCGTAGCTGACGACGTCCATGGATACCCAATGTAGAGCTGCATAGCTCACGGAGGTAAGTTGGGGCAAGGCCCTGACAACATCGCCATACCAATGCAGCTACCCTGAACTCGATACGCTGGCGAATAGGGAGCCAGTGAAGTACCTCAAGCATGTAGTTTGAGACATGATCATATTTAGGGATTTTCCCAATTAGGCGTGCAGCAGAGCGCAACACCCGGTCAAGACAAGTCAATCTGCTGGATGGGAGGCCAATGTAGAGCGAAGAGCAATAGTCGATGCGAGATGTAACGAAAGAATGCACTAAAGTAAGAGTAGCAGCAGACGTAAGAGAACGGATGACAGTGCGAAGCTGGCGCAGCTGATAATAGCAGTCTCGAGCAAGACGGTGAAGTTGAGGAGCAAAAGTTAGTTCTTGGTCAAGTTGGACACCGAGGTCATGAACCGTGGTTGCAAAGACAAAGCCAGGAAACTCAGATGCAAGAGAAAATAGATCAAGCTTGGCAAGCTGCTGCCGTGTGCCCAACCAAATAAATTTTGTCTTAGATGGGTTCAAGCGTAGTCTATTGGATGACATCCATGCCTCTAGAGCATCCAAAGTCCCGCTCATTATCCGAACCGCTTTGACAGCATTAGAAGGGAGGCAATGGGTGTAAGCCTGGACGTCGTCAGCATACTGCTGACTCAAAACCGAATGAGCTGTTAGTAGAGTGGCAAGACCTGAGGTGTAAATAATATAAAGTATGGGACCAAGGACTGAACCCTGGGGTAGACCATATTGTGCAGGCACCCATGAGGACCTAGAAGAGCCATGGACCACACAGAGAGAACGCTCCTGAAGAAAAGAATCTATCCATTTGTAAAATGCACCAGACAAACCAAAAGAAACACTCAGCCGCTCTAACAAAATCTCGTGGTCGACAGTGTCAAAAGCGGCGCTGACGTCAAAAAGGGCCAGCAGGGTCAGCTGAGTTCTGTCGATTGCACCGTAGATGTCTGAGAGGAGTCGGAGCAGAAGCGTTTCAGTTGAGTGGAATCTTCTGAAACCAGACTGATTCTGAGGCAGCAGATTATTTTCTTCTAGGTAAGCGACGAGTTGCATGGCGACGACCTTTTCGATAAGCTTCGAGAGGAACGTAACATTCGCTATCGGCCTATAGTTCCCGGGATTAGTCGGATCCAATCCACCACTTTTCAGAGCAGGGATCAGGATTGACCTCTTCTGCGTTGATGGTAGAATGCCTTCCTGTAGAGATCGATTGCAGAGTGTTGTGAGGAGAGGAAGTAAAATGTCGATGAATTCGTGAAGTAGGAAGGTCGGTATGGGATCTAGTTCACAGGACTTTGGTGGTGAAGAGAGAATAATGCGTCGAAGTTCGGTACTTGTAACTGAATTCAATGTAGAGAGGTGACAGTCAGATGGAGGATATTCAGGTGGCAGAGAGTCAGCAGTTGCCTGTCGAATGTCACGAATCTTGGCATCAAGCGAAGCCAGGAAGTCATCCGCTGTAAAGAATGGAGTATCTGGAGGACGCTCAGGGCGACGACGGCCAAGGAGCGCATTGAATGTTGTCCACAGTCGCTTAGGTTCCTTTGTGTGAGAAGCGATCTTGGCTTCCCAGTATGACCTTTCTTTCTCACGATACTGCCGGTGCATGCGGCGAACGTACTGCACCCAGGTGGTGCGATCCGATGGTAGATTGGTGCGCCTGTATCTTCTCTCTAGGCAGCGAGCACGTCGTCTCAAGGAGTGGCACTCACTGTCGAACCAAGGCGAGCTGAGGTTTCGGCGTATCGTGACTTTTCGCATTGGAAGAAATCGGTCGACCAGATCAGTCATGGTCGCTTCGTAGGCTTCAAAGGCTTTAGCAACTGTAAATTCAGTCAACGTTGATGGATCAGCAACGGCCGGAACCTCCAACAGCGCCGCGCCGAAAGCATCACGGTCCAATCCACGCCAGCTACGGACTTGCCTGGTTAGAACAGTCAGGGCGTCGTGTAGAAACGGGATGTTGGCTGTGACGAGACCATGATCAGAGACTGTCGGCGGACGGATATGTAGATCTGTTACCGCACAATCGTCTCGCGTTATGATGACATCAAGCCAGCCACCTTTGTCATGTGTTGGTCCGCTGACATGTTGAGTTAGACCGAACTGGTCAGTGATTTCTCGAAAATCAACCACCGATGGTAAAGTTGTGTTTTCAAGATGGAGGTTTAAATCTCCTGCGATGATGACTTGAGAATTGTAAGTTGCAAATTGTTCAAGTACTGTAGAGAATTCATCGAAAAAAGTAGACGAGGGCAGGGTCGATCCAGGCCGATAGACGGCTACTACTATGAGAGGTCCAGAAGGTGATGAGATAGAGACTGCAAGCGCCTCAAACGTGGTCGGAGTCGAAGATAGCGCGATGTTCCGAGCTGACAGAGAATCACGGTGATAGATCACCAGACCACCTCCATTGGGGTCCGCATCTTGAACTCCAGATCTCGGACGGTCTATGAAAGAGAAATCCGAGGGCAACGAGCGAGAAAGGGCAACATCGGTTGACGATCGATGCCATGACTCGGTGACGACGAGTATGTCAAGTTTTTCTGAGCGAATGGTTTCAGCGATCGCTAAGTATTTATGGCGTAGTGAGCGCACATTCCATGTTCCTAACTGGATACCTCTCCGCGCCGCTATAAAAGCTCCAGTTGACGGAGGAGGTAAAACTGGTGGAGGTTGAGGACACGGAGGGCAGTCTGGATGCCGTGTATGCTCCAGACGCTTTTGTTTACGAACAAAAGCCGGACACCACAAATTGTTATAAAACAGAGTCTTAAGCGTAGAGCGAGGTATCCTGCTTTCAGTGTCCCGCAAAGAACATATTAAATCACTCGTATACGAATAAGGTGTTGATAACATGGCGGAGTACTGCTTTTGAAAGTTTTAGATTAAACTGGTAGGAAACGCTGCTTTAATCTATAAATCAACGTTAATCCATGGCAGCATAATTAGTCTGTAAAGTTTTGCAGAAAAACTAAATCGTTTATTAAATAAAACTGTAATATTATTACAAATAAGCTAGCGCACGTGGAGTCGGCGTTAACACGCCGAAGCGCCAACTATCGAATCGTCCACATTGTTGGACATATGGCAGCCAAACTTGGACCTCCACTTGGTTCATTCATTCATTACAGAATTTCTATAGCGCTTCATCAAGAGGACTACTCTGAAGTACTCCCGACTCTAGCATGGCAAAAAATCACAGTTTGAGTTTAATAAAAAAGAAATTCTTCAGTTAGATTTTCAGGAAGCAGACGTAGCTCCTGTGGAAGCCCATTCATTACATTCATGTAATGTAATGCAGTTGCAGTGAACCAGGAGGTCCAATCATCTGTTCTTTGCTTTGTTGGTGTATTGCCTATGGCTGTCTTTTTTGTACCTAAATTGTAAACAAATTCTGTGCGTATGCAGGTTATCCCGAGAAACGAACTGTGAAGATCTTGTCGGAGGAACTTGGCTATAATAAGGTAAATATTATTGTTAGCAAGGAAATTCTTTTTTCTCTGATTGATTGGTTTTATCATGCCATTTTAATTTGATTTTGATTTGAACTTGATTTGAAGCGTTAATGACCATCAGTACGGAATTAACATTTCCTGTGGGCTTAAGATGAACTTTCTAGGCTGTGCCAGATACCCGTATTCCAGTTCCAGAATTATTGATTGTCTGTATATAGTGTATAACTGCACAATGCACATCATGTTACTTTAAGGATTTCATGTTTTTGATGATGCTATTTGATTGTGGCTGCATTCGTCAAATTCTGCCAATGCATTCATTATTTTTTTTACCCATGGTATCTCAGATCCGTCGGGATTTCAAAAAATTATCTGGAAATGTGCAATTATTATTATTATTATTATTATTATTGTTATTATTTTAAAAAAATATTATTATTATTATTATTATTATTATTATTATTATTGAATTATTATATTTTAATTATTATTATTAGAGTATTATAATTGGTAATATATTAATTGGTCAATCATTCTATTAATGAATTAGTCAATTTATGAATTATTTGTTTAAGAGTATGAATTGTTAAAAATGTTGCTGTGTTTTTGGCAGAGATCTGAAACATTTCGCATACTGATCATTGAAAGGCCACTGGTTGGTAATCCACAAATTAAGGTGAGGCAGCTACTATATAACGAAATAACAAAAAAATTCATATGTATGCGAACTTAACGTTGTCAATATCATGAAACTTTTTAATTAGGATTTGAGAGACTTCTAAGAGTACTGATTGAATTGAAGAACATTTGTCTACACATTCTCAGTGGATTCCTTCAGTAAATCAATACAATCTGTTTCTGCGGAATTTTGGAAATTATGCCCTGTGTGGAATAGCCAGTTCATTAACATAATCTCTGATCTTCAAGTAATGCTATTAAGGCAACGTGAAGGAACTATTGAAACCCTTACCTTTGTAGTGGCATGGCTTTGTTATGGCACCATAGAAATCGTCATTGTTATTATTATAATTATTATTATTAGTGAATAAATTAATGAGCAATAGGATGGATCAATGGATGATGTGTGGATGGATGAATCAATGAATGGATGGAAAGATAGATGGATGGATTGATGTGTGGATGGATAAATCAGTGAAGTCTGACTGAATGGATGGGTGGATGGATTGA
The DNA here is from genome assembly GCA_949752735.1 of Lumbricus terrestris. Taxonomy (NCBI): domain Eukaryota; kingdom Metazoa; phylum Annelida; class Clitellata; order Crassiclitellata; family Lumbricidae; genus Lumbricus; species Lumbricus terrestris. The sequence goes on from OX457036.1 coordinate 94,070,526, forward strand.
TGCATCTGATGGATGGAAAGATGTTGGTAGAGATGATGTGAATGAATGAATTGACAGGGAAAGAGATGGATGAATGGATAAATAGAATTAGAGATGGATAGGTGAATGGATATTGCAGATTGATGGATTGAGCAAATGCACGAATGGATTCATCAGTGCATGGACTTTATGGTTCATATGCATTATACCGCTTTCTCCTATCTCGATTGCTTTTTAAACAGACTATCGTGTGTGCCATCTACCGCTCTTCAGATTTACCAATATACTTTTGAGATTGATTAATTAACACAAATTATACTATGGCAATGCTAATTATTCTTCTTCTTCTGTTCTCTGTCCCTAGACAGATTAAATTGTCTGATGTCGCCATTCCTCAAGCTTCCCATATCCTCTTGCCATCATCCAATCCAGCATCATCTGTCGTGGTCTTCCTTTTGTTCATTCTACCTTCATTTGTCCTTCGATGACCATTCTTAGTAGTCAATCTTCTTTCAGCATTTGTCCTACCAACTTCTTTTGTCTCACCCTTATTGTGTTCAATTATTACTTAAATTGATCAATATCTCACTTGTGAAAAAGTATTATAGGTGACTAATATCGGAAATAATTGCAGGATTATACATGTGTGAAATGTAAGCTGCTGCTGTACGTTACTGTAAGCTGTTGTAGATGTTACTTAATGTCAACCGATTGCTTGTGATGATTATTTAGGTTGAGCAAGATGGGTACTTGTTTGACTCTCCAACAATACTTAATTATAGCGAGTAAGTACTTTTTCAAAATCGGAATTATCTCTCTTTTCATTTGTGATGCTTGCTGTTCATAGTGTCTGGACTCCCTCTTTACTGTGGCCAGAATCCTAATTTCGTAGATCGCAGTTTCCGTACCACTACTAACTAGTGTAGGACAAGTACTCTAATAACAGTGCATGTATGTCTTTAAAATCTGCTTCTTTTATGATCTATTTCAAATATATTTGTAGTTGTATACAGTGCAATATTGCAGAATATTTTTAGCATGTATAAATAAGCTACTTGTTTGCTCTTTCATAAGTTTGCAACCTGTGTTATGCCACGCTGTTGCATCAATGCTGAAATTATTTACTGTTTATTTAAAGATTTCAAATGTCATATTTTTCAGAAGCCACTCATTTCTTTCACATTATCCTGGTGCTTCGCAGGTACGGACTTAAAATTCGGTTAAAATTAAATTCAGTTAAAATCTGAAGGATTAAATCGGGACACTATCTCATGCTCGGGTGAAATCACGGTCATGAGGGCTTGAAGTCTGGTTACAGAGCCAGGTCTTAATGAAAACTAAAAGGTTTGGAACTACATTAATTGAAAATAAACATGAAATATGAGTTGTTTATGGCCATAAATCTAGTAATTGTTTGCAACAGAAAATACGGTTTCATTGTTTCTTTTTATTACAATGATTTTATATTATACAATTATTGGCTGAATGCATGTTTTTGTTGATTTAATCAATTATTCAAAGCAGAAGTTTGATACTCGGTCTATATTTAAAATTTTTATGTGATACTATGCAACAGAAAACTTTTAATACCTTTAAGCACTGTAGTTGAGCAACCAACCAATCAACAGAGTAGTGTTTAAGTAACAATGTTTTATAGCTAATTGTGTAGAAAAAACAATGACTCAATAGGTAGCGATCAATGGCAATGGGTTTTTACATTCAATGACACATTTGAAACAATTAATAATGAGTAACCATCAGTAACAGTATGTTTGTTCGTTAGGTCCTAGCAACGCTTGAGAAGGAAATCTTGCAATTCTGCAACAATTACATGATTCTGTCGGAGTTTCTTGACGATGCAACCGAGAAATTACAAGGAATCTGGACGACCGCAGTTAAGGTGATTGACTCAATCAGTCTCGAATCGGGGAAATTATCAGTTTCGAATGTGACATATTTGTGTATATTTTATGGCAGCAGATTTTAACAATTAATTAATCTAGTGGCACCAATAATTTATGACATATTGCTAAAATATATGCTTTTCTACACTGCTCTCCTTCCAAAGCTTAGCGCAAGTGGGTTTTTGGTTGTGAAGTGCAGATCTGCTTAGATTCATTAAATGGCAGTGTTCATGGTGTGCTTTTGAGGTTGCACTTGACAATATGGATTTTCAGTGAACACTTATCAAAAAGATGATCTAATGTGATTCAATGATGCTCATTTTTTATGTTTTTGCCATTATCTGTAATATTTTGCAGGGATTTCTGGCATGTGTTGGTGATAAGATGTCTGGCAGTGAAAAATTACTGAAAAGTCGGATCCAGTTGGCAGTTGAGAGGCAAGCTTCTGTTTATTAATTATAACTTTTACAATTTAATTAATTATATTAATTTTTATTCAATAGCCAGCTTGTTCCATTACTCCATGATGAATTTCTTGCACTCGTTAATACAAATGCGAAGTGATTTGATATGGTTCCACTGTATGGAGACTTCTTATCAGTGCTTCAAGTTATCAGGAAATATCTGAATAGTCAGATATTTTAAAGAGTGGCAAAGTGCACAGACGCAAGTCAAAATTTAATGTTGTTGATATGTTGAAATGATGAAACATTTTATGTTTGTGTACGGTGTATGCAGAAATAACGTAGGACATAGTGCACAAAACTCTTGTGCTTTAGTTTACAATTGAATGATTTGGAACTATGTGAAGACCTGGCCCTCCAGCATCTTTTCAGTTGTTAGCTGAGAGATTCGAATGGAGCTGGTGGTCGAATCATTCCCAAAAATCGCTATCAACTAAACGCTGTTCCTGGTATCGCAGAATGAATTGACCTCTGAACAAGATATGTTTCAGCCTTGAAGGTCAATGCTGTTCTAGTGGTGGCTGTCTCCACCTCAATGGTGGTTAATCCATTCACTTCAACTTTTAACATATCATAATCATTGTTAAATCCATGCACATCAACTGAAAATCAAGAACAGGCTTAGAAGAAACTTCTGAGTGTGGACGTGGGCTCAAGAGCAGTTGGCTGTGTTCCTTCAAACTGTTGCAGTTCAGTTAAATTTCATGAATTTTCTTCAAAGAACAATGTTTGTTCCACTTATATGACAAAAAGCTTGAAAAACAGTGATTTGTTCGTGCTTATAATACTAAAAACCCTAAAAAGCAATGATTATTCTGATTAATTTGCTTAAATCTTTTATCCATTTATTTTCAGTTACCTCCTTGGAAGTGTCAACAGTAAACTTTCTCCGAAGATTTACGAACACTGTCGTCCTGATGACGTCAAACTAGAGACAAAGTGTCGTGAACTGCAAGGACTGACACCATGTCAGCTCGGTGTTCCTGAATCCATTCAGTGCGATCTGACACCAGCGGTATGCTTTAATCGCTCTCTCAGGCTTTATATTGTTCAGGTCTGAACGTAAGATTTGTTTGTTTCAGGTTGATTGCTCACTGTGGTGTACGTAATCTCACGTTTGTAATTGTAACTGTAGTAATTACAACATCTTTATGGCATTGTCAGTGGCGAGCTGCAAGTAGACTGTTTTGTAATGGTAACTCTCAGCGCAAATAAGATTAGAATGCTCTTTAATTGACAATTGCTATCCGCATTTTGGTGTTAATACTTGGTAATAAATGTACAATTTTTTTACATCATCCATAGAAGTGATCAAAAAGTCAACTATTTTAAAATCACACACGTATCCTAAATCCAAACGTACATTCTTTATGATGATCAACTATTTACTGTAATGCTAAGAGTTATACTTTAGTGCATGTTGAGCTTTACTGCAGTCATACAACTGAAGTTATGAAGTTATTAGTTTAAATTTGCTTACATTATCCAACATTGCCTGTGTGTTTATTCAGATGCCTCGTAATTTAGTAGAACAAAGTTTAAAATGAAGCTCTTGCCTTCCACTCTAGTCTATTTCTTGTTTGTCATGCAGTAAGCATGACCTTGCACTCATTAAAAATGTTTGTAATAATAATATTTAGCAATAATGGTATTAGTAATAATATTTATTATGATTAATGTATGATTCGAGAGAAAATCTGTTTGTTTTTCAGTGTGAGAAACTTGCCAGTTTGGACACGTGTTGCTGCACTCTGGAGAAAATGATCTGTGTGAAGGAAGTTATGGTGAGTTGGAGAAACTCTCGTCTCATCTGTTTACAGTGTGATAATGTCGCAAAGGTTCGCCAGTCACTCTGGGACAGAGTAAAGCAGGGAGGTGATCTGACCGACGTCTCTGACGAGCGTAGACTTGGACCCGACCAGGGCTGATGAACCAAAGTCCTCCGTGCCCACCTTCTCGTGGTGCGGACTGTTAGTACCCTTCCTTAGGAAGGCGAACGAACGGGTATGGCAGTCAAAACCAAGAGAAGGCAATGGCAAACCACCCCTGTTAACATGCCAAGAGAATTGTCATGAAACATAGCAAACCAAAGAACAATGGAGAATGTGCGTCAGGACAATCGCTAGAGCTCTACGAGCTGACAGCATAAGGTGACAAGGTGAATGTCGAATTTCACTTTGTCATGCACTACCCGCAAATTCTATATATTATGTTAAATTATGTACAATTGATTGATTAAAAGCGGTTGAACATCTGGATGACCAAATCGGATTTGGTTTGATTAAGCATGTCTACTTGACACAAAGTTTGGGCAGTATTAAGAAATATATATGATTTACATTACGTTGTAACGTATCAATCTTGACCTAAAGATCTTGAACGTGTTCTGTTTAAAGGATTCTATAACAGAGAGCGTCAAGTCCAACGCCAAACAGAAAAACTCAAGTTCTGGTGAGAGAAATTGTCCTTTTAAATAATTTCAAGGACCTTATAAGAATTGTGTGGTGCAGTTAGAACTGTTAAATTGACTTAGATTAATATGATGGTGTTTTGTCAAGACATAATTGACAGCAACATATTAATGTCAGGATGTTTATGAATGAATAAAAAATTGTGTAGAAAAAAATCTGGCAAGGAGAAGACTGGTTGTAGGCCTTTTTTTGAGGTGAAGAGATGAGGTTCTAGGACTTTGTACTCTTGGTTTGCAGTTCCATATATATAGAAATTTGTTAAATTATTGTAAACCAATGGAATATAAGAATGTCACTTTTTGAAGGCAACCATTTTAGTTCTATTTGTAACTCTTAGTACTTGCACTGACAGGCGACATTGTAAAGTACAATAGAAGTTGTGATGCAGGTACTATGTAAATCAGTGATTTTCAACCGGGGTTCCGCGGAACCCTTGGGTTCCGCAGAGGTCGGCCAGGGGTTCCGCGGCAGTTTGGTAGAATTTTTAGTGCATCGACTGAAATTCTAAAAGAATTAGCAATGAATAGATTCTTTCCCAGCCTTCAGTCATTCTTGCTTAAAAACATTATTACCTGAATGCATTGATGTTTTCTATAGGCTAATTATGTCGTCCAATACTTTTTTGAAGGCACAAAGGCACATGCATCAAATTGGAATCTATAGACTTAAGCCCTATATGCCTAATAGATTGCCTACGTTTCCAACTGCCCAGTTGGACAGAGCATTTTTATCATTGGCTCTAAACTATTTGGACGCTCGAGATCCGTTCTGACTAAACAGAATGTGATAAGCACCGATTCTCGATAAACGGCTTATTTGGTTAGTTCCTCTTTCGATCAGTTCATTTCGAAGAGCCATTGTTAAATTTATCATCCAGAGGTAGCGGATATTCAATTTTTTGCAAATGTAGGCCTAAATGTGAGCCCTAAGCATAATTTTATAGGCCTAATTATTTATCTGTAGTATATGTAACCGACAGGCCTAGGCAATACCGGTACTCGCTTTTTGCTTATCGGAAAATCACATTAGATGTGTGAAATAAGAATCAGATGTGTGATTGTTGTGACAATAGCACTTTTTCAGGTGCAGCGATAACTAGCAAAGAAGCTGACATTCCCCAAATAATCTGAAGCCCCTCTGTCCCACTATAGCCCCATCACTCCCCACACTCGTGACGGTTGATGCTTTTATGTTGAAGATGAATCATTATGCGTCTGCGTACTTGTGCACCCTTTTGTCAGCGCCCTTTTGTCGTGCGACCTTTTGACGGGTCACCCTTGTGTCTCTCTCTACGATGCGTCCACGACTTAAACTAGGCAAAAATTTCGCAGTAAACTTGAAAAATACTTTAATACAATTCATCCATAACACTGATACAGAATAGAACGTATTTTTGTTTTTCAATAAATTATTGTCTCCATCTGTCAGATGGATTGATAGTTGTGGGCGAAATAGAGCAGAAGTGCAATTGCTCTCTGACAGTGCTTTGCACTTCGCATAATTAGGCCTAAGTATTTATAATGTGATACTATAGACTGCACCAGAAGTGCAAGTAACGTACATTTAAATATTAGGCCTACGTAATTTCAAAAATTACAGCTGTAGGCTATGTATTTCTTGACATACTGGGCTGGTGAAACGCGAAGGGTTCCGCGAGCAAATACGTGCTTTGGAAAGGTTCCGCCACTAGAAAAAGGTTGAAAACCACTGATGTAAATTGTTGTTGCAGTATTTTCAGTGAAATGTGGTCATATATATGTTCTTTTTCTCTTCTCAGATGATGGCTTTTTGACATCCGATCAATACCTACCTTTGTTAGTAAGTATGCTGCAGTCCAGACAAAAGTACTTATGGGAAAAATTAATTATGATGCAAAGCTTCAGTGGTGCTAATTCCAGTAATTTTTATTAATACTAATTTAGCAAGTCGTCAAATTTTCAATCTGAGAAGTTATCATTACTATTTTTCTTAAAATCATTATTTATTTGAATTGTGGCCATTAATTATATTTGAGACAGTGCCATTTTGAATTTGAGAAGTTGCCGTTAATAATTGAGAAGTTGTGACTATTTTGTGAATAAATTAAGAAAAACTGAATCTATATATTGCAGTTGTTACCGGTACTGGTTTTGTACAAAATTCTAATAGTACAATTTTGTCTTTTTTAGGTGAGCGTAATTGTAAACCACAAGGGTAATCATATCGTTAGCAATGTCTACTACATGGAAAAATTACAGTTTTATGCACGGACATACGACAGTCTGAGGTAAGTAAGCATGCCAGTTAAATGTACACACTTTGCGGCCGTCTATTCATTAGAAATTAAAGCATGTTAAGTGTTATGCTTACAAGAAACAGGTGTGGGATGCATGATATCGGTGGTAGCTAGCGTGCTGGATTTTTAATGTACAAGTTGCGGTTAAAATCAAAGCCAGGACAGAATATTGTAAGATTTGTGGTCCAATTGTGTCCATGGGCAACTTGGACATAAATTTTTTAATAAATATTATTCTTATTAATAAACTGTCATTTATGACGCTCATAAACAAAAAAGAATTGTGTGCAAAGACCCGTGACATGAAAGTCTAGTCATAATAGAACTTGAACAAATCAATCTTAGGCTTATTTTTGAAGGGCGATATTGTTGGAGTTTTGCAAATAAATAATTGTATTCTGACTCTACGTCAGGCAAAGAAAAAATAAGGTCACTGTCATTTAATACTCAGTCTTACTCTTGCTGCCAATCTGGGGCTTTCTTAGCAACCATTTTCCTTAGCAACCATTCTCCTTAGCAACCGACTTCCTTAGAACCGATTTCCTTAACAACTGCCTCTTTGGAAGCTATCTAGCCATTCTTCCTAGGGACTAACCTCCATAGCAACCATTCTTCTTAACAGCCGCTTTCCCTAGCAGCAGTCATCCTTAACAATGAAGCTCCTTAGCTGCCATTAACTTTTAGCAATGAAAGGGATTAGTTTTGTATGCTTCTCAGTATATGATCATTTTAAAAAGTGTTTTAAGGGACTGCCTGCTTTTCCCATGGAAGATGGACTTAAACTTGGAAATCGAAAAGGTTTAGAGCATCTTCAATCAGTCGCGAAATTGTTATTTTTCGTGTAGCATTCAAGATTTTATCTAAGGTGTTGTTATATTTGAACAAAAGTTGAAAATAGAGTGGAAATTTTGGTATTGTTGCCAATTCTACTGGTACCAATTAAAATCACCATAGACTTGGTTTGAGTTGGATGATTGTGAGTTTCCAGATATGTTGTTCTTGTTATTTTTCTCCAGTTTCTCGTTAGTGACATTCAAAGCCGCTTACAGTTACATTGAGACTCTAAATGTTCAGCTTCTGCTACCCCCGAAAATATCGACTCCTGATAAAGAAGAGGTGGGATCCAAGTCGTTTTTTGTAAACCTACTTGGTTCCCGAATGATGGATGGGTGGATGGATGAATGGATAGGTGAAAACATGGATGGATGGATGTACGATTGAGTAAATGGATGGGTTGGTGGAATGCATGGATTTGATGGATACATGGAATGGATGAATAAACGAATGGATGGATACATGGAATGGATGTGTGGTGTATGCGTGAATGAATGAGTAAACAAATGGATAGATGGATGCATGGATGGATGAACCAATTGTTTGAATGATGGATGAACGGATGAATGTATCTATGGATGAAATGGGTATGACATCAAACCAAGTGCGGGCATATCTAACAATCATCCCATGGCAAAGTTTCTGCTGCACGTAATATTTGTGTTCGAAAGTTTAAACTGCTTTTATCATTCCAAATCGGCTTTATTACTATTGTATATCTGTAACTTTAAATTTCAGGAGATTTCAAAACTTCGACATTTGGTTGGCAGGTCGTCTTCCTCTACAGCCGCATCTTCCTCTTTACTTTCCACGTCATCATCATCATCATCTTCACCTCAGAGACTGAAACTGGAGCGAGAGCTCGACGAGATAACACGGATGATTCAAGCACCAACGAAGGAATTCGAAGAAGCGAGTCAAGTCCGAAGGATAAATCGTGGATTCAGCACCAGTTCAGGTTATTGCTGATTAGCTAATGACTTGTTAGCTATTGGCTAATTAATTGCTAATTGGCTATTTAGCTAATGTCTGATTAGCTAATAGCTTATTTCCTGTTATTTGTTTACAATCATTTAGACATCTAAGACAGCACACAATAAGGCACACATTGCAAAAAAATTAACATTTTGTCTTGCATAAATTTATTATCATTTAGTTTTACTTCTTATCGTAATAAATTACCTGTTTATAATTATCTTGTGTACAATTTATATGCGGGCAATAAAAAGTAGCTTCTTAGATAAAACGGTAAATCTAGCAGACTAATGATAATTATAACATTATAATGGATTGGTTTGCTGTCTTGTCTAGTTGAAGGTGCTGACCTAAATCGGACAATGCGAAAAGCCAGCAATCCACAGCTTGGGTAAGTCTAGTTTTCATCTGACACAAGATAAGTTAGTCTGGTTGCTCATAAAGTGTTTTGCCTACTTCAGCATTCTTTGTGTGATGGAAGGAACTTCAGTTTGAGCCATAAGCAAATGGGCATCATTTCTTTAACACTGTCATGACAAGTGTGCACTATAAGTATTGCCTTTAAATAGCCTCTCAGAAGCAGTGCACCATGTATTGTAAGTGCTTGTCATGTTCTCTTGTAAGCATACCTTTGATGTTCAAAATTTAGTTACATATTGTATTTGGTCATTTCTAAAGTACATCTCAAGGCATTGGCCTTTCAGAAGTTCCAGTGTGAGCAACCCCAAAAGAAAGAGCAAGATTTGAGTAAGAGAAATCTGAAGGTATGCTGCGTGATGATGCCTATCCTGGCAAATGATCTGGATTGAGTCACATAACAGAGAGGTCAAGCTGATCAGAGGATTGAAGAGTATGGAGCGAAGTGACAAGCGAGGGGTCGAAGAATTAGATTGGAAAGATACTTTGTGGCCCTATTGAGACTAAAGCACTGAAATGAGAACCTTGCATTGCATGCAAGCTGAATTTAGAGCAAAGCAATTTCTAGGTTTCAACGTAAAGAAATGGCATTTTGATTCTTTCTATTGTGCTGCGAATTTTTACTTACAGGGAGTTTTTGTTAGCTCTGAAGGAAGACAAGAGACAAATAAGTTTCGGAAAGCAGACGTAACTGCCGTGCAGATTGCTGCTCCATTCTATCAACCGATTATAATTATTGTTCTATTCGTCAGAAGAGCTTCGATGAAACTACAAATTGAAATTACTTATCACTGGAGGAATCGTGTGTCATAACGAGTTCTCTCGATATAAATACAAATCACCTTAGAACCTCGTCTGTTGGACATTTTGTCTCTGGTTTTTCAGTGACTAGCTTTAATTCCAGGATAGTTCCTACGCTCGGTGTGAAGGGAAGTGCTCAATCCCATTTGCTTCTACCTCCATTATGCAAAACAAAGCTTTTTCTGTGGTTGGTCTCTCGATACGGAATGGCCTCCCTCTTGAGCTGTGCCTGTTCTCTAGAATCTAGATCCCTCTCTGATACGTACTATAAGCACTTGAAAACCTCATGTTGGCCGTGCTGGAGTCAGGAACACCTCTCAGTAGCTTCCTTGAGGAGGTTCTATATAAATACTTAAATGAATTTGATCAAATGGTGTCTGTGAACAATGACATTCCTTTTGATCAGATTCAGTGAGCTTAGCATAAGGCAACACTATTTTCCCCAATGTCAGGCAGTCCTCATTCACGGCAGAGTTCCTAAAATCGTTTCATTGTGTGAGCCTACATTGAAGCCATCAATGTTCTGGCTTCTCAGAGTTGATTTACAATTTGAAATCTTATAAATATGTATTCCATATACAAATTAATTCTTTCATATTTTGTCTGTAAGTGTGATTCAGTGTACCTGCATCTAGATATTTTATGAGAACAGTTTTAAAGATGTAACATTTGTCATTACTTTGATAGCCGCCAGCTTTTTAGGTGTGTTTAGCATTAAGCAATTCGTGCATTTAGAAATATATAAAATGTTATTTTGGAGACTTTGGGGAAGAGCAGATTGTAAGCGGTTGTTTAAAAGAAATGACTATTTTCCATGTACGAATTTTTTGATTTTTTATGTAAGAATATGAAACGTACAAGAGGAGTTACATGAGCTAGCTGCTAGCATGAGATACTGTGATGGGCATGAAGTTTTATTGTAATTATTAGCAATTTAATCTTCTAATGAAAGTGTACATCAATGTACTGAGATTCTACTCGTTATAGAGCACAGATGGAGCAAAAATCTTGAACCAAATTTCTACCTTAGTGAGCATTTCAACTCTTGTTCGATAATAATCCAGCAAGTGACGACATTGTACAAACTGAACAGACCTTTCAATCTGGTATACTGGTACAGGCACAAGACTTATGACTCACTGGTCAGGTTCCAGGACTATGGAATTCATCTGCCTGTCTTATGCATTGATCAATTGATCATCTAGAAATTGACTTCATTATGGCTTGACTCTGGTGCTCCAATTATTATTATTATTAAATAAATTTGTAACGCGCGCAATGTCACACCGAAATGTGAAGCTGAGGCGCGGATAGTCAGCCGCCAGAGGAAGATGCAATTAAAGATCCATAATTATGCTTGAAAGCCAAGGAGAAGTAGTAAGTTTTTTTGCCGCTTTTTGAAGGAAGTGAAATTGAGCTTCGAAGAGAGAGCGGAAGCTGATTCCACTCCCTGGGTGCAGACTGCAGAGGCATGGATTGCACGCAATTAGTAATAATAATGATCCAAGCGATGTCTTAGATGAATGGCACCAAGTAGATAGTAGTCTAGCAAATTTTAAAGTTTAAAACCCAGGTGGTTAGCAATATTTTTAATACATGTATGACAGATTTTTGAAAAAAATGGAACATTTACAATTGTAGTGTCCTCACTATACAATCATCAGCAGTTTACGATGAACTTTACACCATTATCGCGCAGTTATACACAGCCTTCACTAACAAAATATCATGCGCTAATTGTGAAACAATCTACCATCAATCTTTGTCAAAGATGCAATATAAATAAATGTCGTTGTAACGCAAAACATGTTCTGCCCAAAGGTAGCAATAACAAAACTACATCATAATTATAATACTTTATATTGCTTGCCATTCAAATTTCAGAAGTACATGCTCGATATGATGGACTATTGATGGTGTCGAGCAATAATTGCGAGTGAAAGACTTGCTCAAAGTTCTTACATAGCTAACATCCGAGCACTCTTTGCATTGCGGGTCAAGCTTTCTAAGCAACATAACTGAAAATAAGATAATGTAACACAGCATAACACGCATTTAAATAACATGATGCAACTTAACATGGTTTCAAGTGCTTCATGTAACAACTTTTTGTGCCATAGTCAACACTGCATTTGAATCGCTTACAGTAACGATCAGCATTAAACATGTTCAGTAATCCATTGTAATATAATTTCTATCGTCATTATTACCACAAATTAACAATTAGTCTTTACTATCGGAAGCAGCAATGCATTGCAGCTAGGAAGGGATCATAAACGTGGACAGGGGGAGGGTTATGTCCATTGTTGACATGCCTACAATGCCCTACATCTATAATTGTTACATAATTGTAGTCTTTTCAGTACAACCTGTATCTTGATAACAAACCGGACAGATCTCAACATTAATGTGTCATCACATTTCAGACGGATGCAAACAAACAACTACAGTCATAGGCGTACGAGGCGGGGATCCAGAGGGGGTAAATGCCCCCCAAATTTCGGGCAAATGTGTTTTTCGGGCAAAGGAGGCATGGACTGTCAAAAAAAATTCGAATTTTTTTTTGGGCAAAACAGGTACGGGACGATTTTTTCGGGCACAGGGGTAAAAAAGTCAAAAAATTTAGGACGGATGACTAAAAAAAGTCATCAGATTTTTTGGAGGGGAAAATCTTAAGATTTTTGGGCGGATGACTAAAAAAAGGTCATCAGATTTTTCGGGCCAAATTTTTTTGCTCCCCCCACTGCCGAAATGTCCCGTACGCCTATGACTACAGTTTATTGTTTGAAATAACAATAAACTACACTTTATCGTTTGCAAACAATAAACTACACCACAGTTACTAATAGTAATAAAAAGTAATAATAATAATAATAATAGTAATAATAATAATTATGTGTAATATTAACTCCATGATGTCATAGAACCAGAATCTAATGCACAACGTATCATCAAAAAGCAACCCATAATTGGGTGAATATCCAGAAGGATATCTAGCTATGGCAAAGAAGACTAATGAAGAAAAAACTTGAAAAGGTTAAGCCCTACGTTCAAGAAGTACAATGATGGAAGGAATGCACAATACTAAAGACAAAGACGTCGAAAGTTGTACTTGGGAGATGCGACTGTGGGTATGAAGTGTTAGCAACATCATTCTTCTTGGTCTTGGCATATGTGGGGGGGGTGTGGCCAGACTTCTTCCTCACCGTATCATCTTCCCACCATCAGTGGAGTTGGCTAGGGTTGCAGGTGAAGTGGAAATCTTACATGAATCTTTCCTCTGGTGTGATTTGAACTCCGACCGCTTTTAACAGTCCATCACACCAACCACAGGACTACTGTGCAGACAAGAACCATGAAAAAGAAAGATTGCTAGTTGCTGTCAACATTTGAGAAACTGTCCCAAAGCATTGTGTGGTAAAGCAGAGTTTGTGCAAATGAAGAACAAACATATCCGAATGTTGCACATTCACAAGCAAAGCAAATTTAGCTTATGTACGGCCCACGTACACTAGTCGCAATAGCCAAGTTAGTTAAGGGCATAGGAGGTGCAGAACCTCAAAAGGAATGTCTGCCCAGGTCAGGATTTGAACCTCCAATCTATCTTGTCGGTAGAGCACTAACCACTAAACAATCATGCAGCCCCTCCCAGATAAACCGTTCAACCATTGCATAATATCCATCACCATAACAAAGCCACTTGTTAAGTTTCTTAGACTAGACTTGATATACCCATCGTCCTCATCTTATCATGGTATCCCCAATCCCCCCAGCCCCACATCTTAACAACACAAGGCACATCTCATCAGCAGTGCAAGGCACAGACATTTAACCATTGAATCAGTTTATAACGTCTGTCGTTTCGTGACACGTGTCGCTACTCTGTGACGTCTCAGGTCTTACATCGTCCACGTCTTGATGTGTCACTTCGCCTTGATGCGTCACTTCAGACATTTCCGCTTGCAGTTTATACTTCAGCTTCTTTGCAGTGAACCTGCAAACCATAGATGTAAAAAACGATGGAAACGGAATAAAAAACGGTAAAAAACGTCGTTTTTTTCGAAAAAATAAAAAACGACAAAAAAACGATAAAAAACGGAAACGGTAAATAATTTGACTTTGCTACATCTAAAACCGCATTTTAACCTTGAAAAAATTGATTAGGAACCTACTTCACGCAGCCAATCTCTTAAATGATGATGTTAAACGATGAAATAATGACTTTAGTTAGCTGAATCGTTGAGAGTTGGCGGAAAACATAAGGAATATCAGAAAAAATTAAATTTAAGGAGAATAATAACAGAAAGTAAATGAATAAATAAAGTTAAAGAAAAAATAAAAAACGATAAAAAACGATGGGAAAAATAAAAAACGAAAAAAACGACGTTTTTTGGGAGAGAATAAAAAACGAAAAAAACGTTTTTTACAACTATGCTGCAAACACCAATAACGATCATGTAGCAGACAGGTAAGAGCTATACACTATAAAAGTCATTGTATGAATGTTAGTGCCGAAATTCTGTGGATTTTGTGGAATACAGGCCTGCATTAAGAGGTAGTAAGGGTGCTGCAGCACATGGGCCACAGCATTGAGGAGCCTGCAGTTACAAATATGTCCATGGTGGAATAGTGTGTTGTCAAAGGGGGTCGTTTGAGGGTAGCCACAGCCTGAACTAGCTTCAATGAGGCATGGTGGAATGGCATGGATGATAGTATTGTTCCAAATGGAACAGCATTTAAGAGGCTGAGAAGGATGGGCTGCTAAGCTAAGTTAAGCTAAGCTAAGTTAACTTGCAGTCCTTCCAAAGCAGATTGTGTGTATTCTGAACCACTTAAAGCCTAAGTTCCTATGTCATTCAAATAGTACACTGTATTAGATTCTGGATAATCTGGATAATTAAGCATAATTACAAGTTACTAAGTCCATTTTGTTCAATCTGCTCAAGGTTACATATTATCAAGTTAAAAGCAGCAAAGGGCAATTAATAAATGAGAAAGTAGCTAATTACTTACTTAGTTAACTCCAATTAATTATTAACCACAATTCTACTTAATGATATAATTTTAAAAAAATCTAACTAAAATTAACAGTTGATAAATAGCTTCAAAAAGTACCTTTCATAAATGCTTCCTTACCTATTTTACTTGATGATTTCATTACAACCAATGCATATCAATGATTATTATTAGTCTTTACTATTATATAGTCTTTAGTTGGGACATGGTTTACGAAAAATGCAACACAAATTTCAAAATAAAACATAATTGCCAGTCACAGGGTTCAACAAAGACCACTGGAAAATTGCAAGAACAGACAAAGGTCACCTTGAGGCCAGATTATCGAAGAAGAGAGTATAGACTCCGAGTTTCTTTGCCTTGAGCTCTCCTGTCACGGTCTGTTGATGCGAGTTGAGCCGGGTGAGCGGAATGAGCGAGACGCAATCCTCACGAGGGATTGCGTCCGACTCTTTGTACAGCACGGCAAACGAAATGCCCTGGAAAACAAATAATAATAACAATTGCAACTACTATCTATCCAGGATGAAAAACTTAGGGATAGTATTTTTATGGGATAGCTATTTCATGGCTTTTCTCTTCCGCACTGAGTAATCACAAAGTCTTCATCTCATAAAAACATATCTTAACAAATTTATATAACAATTTATAATGACAGAATTTTTTATTACATTTAAAACACTAACAGAGTCGGTTGTCGCATATGAGTCTGAACTTTCATATAAAACCTTCAGATTATTAGTGAATTGTAACAAGCTGCGTTCAGCCGGACTGAGTTTTTCAATAAATGAAAATTGATTGATGTTATGGCTGGACTTTGCCGTGAAAAGCGATTTCTTTGAAGCATTGGATGGCTAAATTAACCACTACCACTACAGCTGCAGCTACTACCACCATTGTTATTATTTTCATGCATTTTCAGTGCCACAAGCCAATGAAATAAGCATCAAAAGAAAGGACAATGAGCAATTGTTGTTCCTTTCACTCGCTCTGCAACAATGCAGAGGCGTTCGTTCTCTGTGGTT
Organism: Lumbricus terrestris; assembly: GCA_949752735.1. NCBI lineage: Eukaryota > Metazoa > Annelida > Clitellata > Crassiclitellata > Lumbricidae > Lumbricus > Lumbricus terrestris. The sequence goes on from OX457036.1 coordinate 94,086,687, forward strand.
GGTCCAACAACCTGGAATGGACTTCCCTTGACTGTGCGACACCTCCCAAGCTGTTCTCAATTTCACAAACTGTTGAGGACTGTTCTCTTCGCTTGATCTCGGCCGGGAGCGCCTCTGAGTAGGTACCTTGAAGGGGCGCTATATAAATTACGATTGATTGATTGATTGATTGGATTGTAAGCGAAAGATATGTTCTATGTCGATATACAGTACAACAGTAACCATCTTAAAGAAGGCTCAAGCCTGCTCAGTGCACATTTCACATTGCAAGACAGGCACTTTAACCAAACAGGCTACTCCAATACAATACCAACCTTTGGGCGTGTTGAAAACTCCCAGCTGAGCTTAAGCCCGATGACCTCGATGGAAACTGGAATGGCAAAACACTTTCCGGCCTTGATCAACAATTCGTTTTCGCTAACAATCATCACACCTTCGACTTCAGCGTCGCACAGTTTCACAACAGTCCCGCACAAAACGCTGCAACACAGAGCACCACTGTATAGTTAAAAAATATGACAATAGGAATGACGTCTAAAAAATCTTAGCTGTTGTGGCAAATACTTGTAACTAAGTATTGTATATTGCATTTAGCTTTAGACTTAGCTCCTTCAAAATTTAATGTTTACAATTTTGATTAAACTCCACATTTCTGCTAACAAGCAAGCCTTTATTATTACGCTAGCAAATGCAAAATGCAACATCAAAATATAATTCAAAGTGACACAGAAGTAATAGAAACAGATAGTAATATTAATGAATAGTAAAGTTAAAACGTAGGTTAATAATTGCAGTTATATAACCCATATATTTGTAATTATATATCCCATATAATTTGTAATTATATATTTTTAATTATATAGTCCATTTACCCTACGATGCTTACTTAGGATCTGGTGTGGGCCAGAGACGAGATTCAGAGATTTCTTCTGGGCTGATCAAATCAAACAAATCGCCGCTTGATCTTCTGTAAGATAATTTTCATAATTTCACATTGATTTCAACAGAATTTAACATGTCCTTCTACTCCAGGGGTTCTCAAACTGTGGTACGCGTACCCCTGGGGGTACGCCAGGCGCCGGTAAGGGGTACGTGAAAAAATTCCATAAATATAAATTTTTCTTTGAGTTTATGAACTTTGTGTCCATTTTTCCATGATTAGCAATGATTTTTAACGATATTATGACAGCATCGTCATTTATTTCTTTCACAACATATGATTAGACTCACAAACTAAGCTGATATAGTGCATGCAACATACTTAGCCTGCAATCCCCTACATGTCTAGGCCTATCAATATGAATTTGAAAAAAAGCAATGTACTAGGCGTATAAATGGTTGAAAGAACCAAGACCAGAAATTTTCAGCATAGAATTCAGATAGAAGAGTTCAATTGGTCTAAGGATTAATTTCTGTCAAGCTTGAAAATTTGTGAATCCTTTCAGCACGGCAGGCCTATAATTATAATTATAATCTGTTGAAACTAGTTTTTAAACTATTGCTATCAAAAACAAATATGGCCTAAATTTGCGTTTGAAATTGACAAATATTAAACCAGGTAATTTTTTAAATTTAAAATCTGTGCTAGTCAAAACAGGCACACAGCAATAAAACGCTATAGGTTAGCGCTTTATTACTAGGATTATAGACCAATTTTCCTTTTTGTTTATATGATTGCATGATTAAAACTATGCATATTTTAAATTTTGCTCTCTGTATACGACTCTATGCTTAACCAATTACTAAAAGGACCTTTAGTTGTCACTGCAAAGGGACTTCGCAATGGCATTTTGTTTCTGATCTGGCTCTGATGGGGGTACGCCATCATTCGATTTTTTTACTTGGGGTACAATAAAAATAAAGTTTGAGAACCCCTGTTCTACTCGTATGTATGTATGTATGTATTATGTATGTATGTATGATGTATTATGCAGTCATGTTGGTGTTCCCCAGTTCCTTAGGTCAGATCACAAAATATGTCAGGCCATGAAACTGGATAAGGCACAAATCTCAGAAAATAGGTCAGTTCATGAAATCATAACAAGTGAGGTCACAAAATAGGTCAGATCACAAAATAGGTAGGATTACAAAATATGAAACTCAATAAGGCACAAATTTCAGACCTTTTCTCGTGAGACTCGGCTCCGGGTAACAAAGAATCGGGCTCCCCATCGATCCCCGACACGTCCCCCACTGTCGACTCAAACAAGGAGTCTTCCCTCGAGGAAGATTTGAGCTGCTTCGGAAGAAGACCCGACGCCAAGGAAGTCGTGGCGCTGGCTGCACTTGACACCCACGACACCGCTGCCTTGGCACTGCTAGTGAGACTCCAGGCAGCGGAAGAACCAGGATTCGTATCACCAGTTGTGGTGTCGTCACTGACAGACGTCTGGATAATACTTTCATCCAGTTCACCTACAGAGATACAATGATGCATACGTGAGGTAAAGATATAAATATAGCTGAGGTTGCAAGATCATGAAATTTGTGGGGTCACAAAATAAGTGAGACCATAAAATAGGTCAGGTGCTGCTAGACTTGCGATTAATGCCTAGGTTACACTTGTCTGCTTTTAATTATGTCACTCAAATCTCACTTTTCAGCTAAGGCTGATCTGGGAGCACCTCCGAGTAGGTCTCTGCTGGGTTACATTTAGAAATAGCTACTAAAATTTACGGACCGTTATAATTAGAAAATCTCTGTATTTTAAATCGACAAGAATTATAAGTTCAATAAGCTAATCAAATAGAATCTATAAATCAATCAGTTAAGTAGTTAACCTATCTCTGCTCAAAAACGTACTAAACAAGGCAATTACAGCAGATATAAAAACCCTGCATCTTAAGATAGCTTCAGAAGGTTTTTTGAGCTGTGCGTGATGAAAAAAGTAAATTTAATTGCAGACTGGTACTGAACAGATGATCCAATGCACAAGAGAATATGCAGAATAATAACAATAATTATAATACAATTTTTAATACGAATACTAATAATAATAACTGGCTCTCTGCTGTCACCTGATGCTGGTTCTCTGTTGTTATCTGAGTAACAACAACAACATCATCGATGATAAAATAATAACTGCGTCTCTGATGTTAACCTTGTAATCATAATAAGAAAAAGAATAATAAAACAATAAAATTAACGAAGATGATGAAGACAACAATAATAATAATACTACAATTAACAATAATAACCTGAATCTTCAACTTTTTGCAGAGACTCTGCACCATTTCGTGTCTCAACCAAACTTGCCACATCTTCTCCGTCCTCTGAACTGCTTGAAGGTAAACCTTCCCCTGTAGACTTCGCTTCAAATGGAGAGTCATCTGATTGCAAACATGGCGCTGGTTTCATACTCTTCACATCTACCTCAGCTGGTTCCACGCCCCGTTCATCGAAAGATCGATCATGTGACCGAACATCAGTTTCCGCATCACCATCGCCACGGAAAATTGAACTGTACGTTTCGTCATCGCTTTCACGATCTCTCCTTTCGGATAACGCTGGTTCCCCAGTCGCAGGTGACCAAAGGTCGTCACCTGAAGCTGGTTCCCTGCTGTTAGCTGACGCTGGTTCCCTGTTGTTAGCTGACGCTGGTTCCCTGTTGTTAGCTGACGCTGGTTCCCTGTTGTCACTTGAATCTGGCTGTTCACTGTATGACTCTGCGTCACTTTCCCCGTCTGCTGTTGAATTGACCGTAGTCTCCAGCAACAGAGACATATCCATCTGACATTCGTTGCAAATGCGTTCCTTGATTCTGCGACCGACAAGGAAATTTGTGATATAATATTTTTATTATTATTCTTATTATTACAAAGATTTTTGATGGGTGCAAGGTCACACGGAAAGGTGAATTAGAGACACAGACTTTAGATATACCAATGTACATGATATCAAGACACATAAATCATTTTCTTAAGCAATCGTTCATATCTGATTATCCACCAGGCTTTTCCAATGGAGTTACCGAGTTCTCGGTTCTGGCTCTGATTTGAACTTACGTGACCATCAATTTAAAATGACTAGATTAGATTAGCTATAGAAGTTACAAGATTAGATTAACTGACCAACTCTAATCGTTCGTTCACCCACTAATCATTTGTGGTCAATAAACACTGGCTTCCTCTCTCTTCCCGCATTCAATATAAAGTCTGTGCTCTGGTCTTCAAATCCAAACTGGATCTTGAGCCGAAATATCTCAGTGATCTCATTCATTCTCCTCTTTCTGCATCTTCTCATCGACCTCTCCGTTCTCTGGACAGGTCTGACTTGTATGTCCCATGAGCTAGAACCACTATTGCTCAAACTTGATCTTTACCATTGTTGGCCCTCCTTATGGAAAATCCTTTCCCTCCACTCTACATGGGTCATGGGAGTCTTCCTTCTGGATCGCTATCTACATATCTCTCTCTCTGATTAAGACCCATTTTTTCTCTCACGGTTCTTGCACTGGGAGCGTTACTGAATGTTAGCGGTGCTTTAGAAATTACTAATTACGTTACATTAATCCACAATCTTACAATGAACTCTGTAGCGTGTTTCCATGGCTTGTAAATTTTCATTTTTGGCTTTCCAACGGACTCACACTGAAATTTTGCTCGTATGATTTTTCCAAGTGGTAACCCTTGAAAAACACCCTCGAACATTGATACAGTGACACTACAGAAGTTCATTAGGCATTGTAAAAATAACAAACTATTATTTAATTGTTCACTTCCATTAATTAATTTGTTCACTCAGTAAAATTATATAAATTTGACATTGTGCGCTTTTATTTAGTACAGTTCCCGTGTTTTCAAAATCAAAATCAATAATTAACCATTGATGTAAAAGATTTATTTACAGAGGCTGAACAGAAGCAGAAGCCGACTTCAAAAGCCATGCACACTCACTTGCTGTGTGGCAACATAACCCAGTTGTTGCAACAGTTGTGGCAAAAGACACGACCGCATTTTCGACAGTGATGCTGAAGACAGAGAAATACGATAGTACTGTAAAATTACTATTAAGAAATACTATTAAGTATACTGTAAGTGTTATGTTAGGGAGAATTCTTATTAATGATAGAAGATGGGTTTAGCGTTCTGTATCCATTCACAATATAACCACAAGGCAGCATTGATCTAACAAATAATGTTCAAGCACAAGATCCAACGCTAAGTAGTATTCTATTCTTTTCTTTTCTATTTACAGACTTATAAAGCGCCTCTACCTGTACAATCTAATCAGAGGCGCTCACAGCGTAAAGAACCCCTTGAAAATGGGACTGGCAGAAACAGTACTCTAGAGTCATTTCACAGCAAAGGACCAACAGACGCAAAGGCATGATGCTGTGTTTCAGTACGAGACGAAAGTACTGGAAGGTCCTGACGGTCAAAAGAGTGGAGGAGAGGTAGACCGGAGGTCGCCTGATAAGATAACAGAGGTAGCGAGCAGCTTGACTCAAAAAAATTTAAAAAATTTATACGCTATAAAGAGAATAGCAAACTGAATTCAAGCAGAACAATACAGTCGCTAAACAGTGAACACTACAATGCAGGCCCGTAACCGTACTCTTTACATTACGCATTAAATGCAAGTCATACATTTAACCCAAAGGCAAAGATGAACGAACCTTTCGAACGGTGACAGAGAAGAGACTGTGACAAATGAGACAGTTTGTGACGTCTGCACTGTTCATCCACTGATACGAAGCTTTCACCTTCTGCTCATACGCCAGGTCATCGGTCTTCTGCCATAGCTCGGCTTTCTCCCTAAAAGACCATTCAACAAAATCATGGCTACTGCTAAAAAATAGAGTTAAAAATAAACTACTTAAAACTAAGAAAAAAAATGAGTTAATAGCCAAAAATACAAATGGGTTGAAAAAGCAACTTGAGGGCGAGTATGAAGTAAGTTTGAAAAAGGTATTTTTGGTCTGGAGGTACCTTATGCAGGAGCTCTGTCACCGAGTCCCATCCTATGACAGTTGTATTCTTGTTCGCTCTGCTGCTCATGGAGATCTTACTGTGCCTGTTGCTAGAACGGCTAAATGCAGCAATATACCATTGGCCCTGCAACATGGAACAGGCTTCCTTGGGGGTACATTGCTTCCCTCGGTTCCTTCCCTTTCCTAACACTTCTTTTTTCTGCTTGGTCTGGGCCAGGAGAGTCTTTAATGACCTTGAATGGACGCTATAATAAATTTCAAATGACTGACTGGACAACAGTCCAGATGCACTGACAGACTTTAAATAAATTTTCCCATCATGGCATGTCAGAACCTCTTTTTCAATGTCGCGTGTAACAACGAGAGCAGGTGTACATTCGAATATCTTTAAGTCATGACCAGCAAATAATAGGAATATGCAGCTTACCTAACGAGCTTAATGATGCGTTTCTTGAGAGCCTTCAAATCTTCGTTCATTCTTCTAGATTCTTCCTGCCACTTCTGATGACTCTCAACGAAAGATGATCTCTGCTTCTCCATCAACTCATCCCTCTAAAAAACCAAAAACACAGTATAATAAAAATTAAAATAATAATAATAAGACGACTTGCACAGCACCATAGTAGAGCCGAAGTCAAAGGAAAGGATGCAGTACATAAGTTCAAAAAGTCAATGGCCGTGATATGATTGTTTAGAAAGATAAGTCTTGAGCTGTGATTAAAATGTCTCCTGAGATGGTGTCTTCTTCACATGGTCTGGAAGACTGTTCCACACAGAGGGACCAGCGACATAGATGGAACAGTCACCAAACATTTTAGAAGACCATGGAACTTATAGCAGAGCTATACTACCATGGATATGAAATTGCCCTCTCTGAAAAATGCAAGGAGACATTGATTAGAAGTGGGGCACGGTGGTGCAGTGGGTATGTTCATCGCTTTGCAGCCGGAGAGTTGCAGGTTCGAATCCAGCTCACGTCACCATGTAGGGACCTTGGGCAAGTCCTTCACTCACAATTGCTCACCACTTCGGCGTGCAACTCAGATGCAGTGTCCGTGCTGTAGTCGGGAGCGCCACTGAGCAGAGAGCTTGAAGAGGCGCTATAACAAGTGCACATACAAACAAACTATTACACTGCAGACTGAAACAAACATACAATACAAAATACTTTTAAACATGCATCATGTGTAATTGTGTATTTTGGATGTGATGTAATTGGGCATTCATAAAGCATCCCTTCAAGGGGCCAGAAATAGCAAGAAGCCCTGTCACCAAACACAAAAATTGTCAGCTTCAAGTGGAGGGGAGGGGCAGAAGTTTCCCAGGTCCCTAAGTTTCCATTTGATCATACTATTATTTATTGGCGCCACCACTGACTTCACACAAATCTCCACTTACACCATAATATGAAAAAATAAACAATAAAGAGTAGTTCACCTCTTTCAACTGATCCTGCATCTGGAACTTCTCATGTTCCAAGTGGCCAAGGCACTGCTTCAGATCATCCAGCTGGAAAGGAAGCACAGTGGAAGTAATTTTAACTAGTACATTTGAAGAAATGCTGCTCTCGTAAATGCACCTTCTAGACCTATTAGATAGGTACATTTTAGTGTCCCTGTGAGTATATCTGCAGCATTTCTAAATAAAAATAATAAGACAATATGTATAGTGCCAAGGTACAACCAAGGCCAAAGGAAAGGCACTGAACACGAGTTCAAAAGTCAATGACAGTGATATGATTGTTTAAAAAGACAGGTCTTGAGTCATGATTTAAATGTCTCCAAAGATTACACATTCTTCACAAGACTTTTTATTCAGTGGGTAAAGTGACAGATATGGAACTTTTAATAAACCACCTCATAAAAATGGTGGACTTTCTGATGAGCAATGTAGCCAACGTCTGTTCTGGTTGTCACCATCCCTACCACTTCAAGTGACAAATTAAACATATACTGTTTTGTCCATTTAAAAGGTTCTCACCAGGAGAATTAGTGCATATCTTCGGTTTAACGACAGTGGGTGATACCAAAGATCATAAGCATTGCCCTCCTCCTTTATCCAGGCTTGGGACTGGCACGGCTGGAGTGCAAACAGTGCAGGAGTTTTCTCACCTGGACACGAGCTCGATCTTGGTCAATCTCCAGTTCCAGTCGGATGGCACCTAAAGCATCCTCCAACTCTTCCTTCTTCTTCTCCAACTCGACCAACTTCAGCTTTGTAGAACCATCGGCAACCAGCTGCTCGAGCGTCTGTCAAGAAAACAATCAGAGTCCAATCAGAAAGAAATTAAGCAATCAAAGCATCTGCTGAGTGAGCAGCTACACTGTGCATCCCACCAATACCTGTTTAACTCCAGAGAAGGAAAGACAGCACAGAACATTTCCCAAGTGTCCCCACAATGGACATTCTATCCATCCATCCATCCGTCCATCCATCCATCCCATCCAGCGATCCATCAATCCATCCATCCATCCATCCATCCATCCATCCATCCATTCCATCCATCGATCAATCCATCCATCCATCCATCAATCCATCCATCCATCCATCCATCCATCCATCCATCCATCCATCCATTCCATCCATCGATCAATCCATCCATCCATCCATCAATCCATCCATTCATCCATCCATCCATCCATCCATCCATCCATCCATCCATCCATCCATCGATCAATCCATCGATCAATCCATCGATCCATCCATCCATCGATCAATCTATCCATCCATCCATCCATCCATCCATCCATCGATCAATCCATCGATCCATCCATCCATCCATCCATCCATCTATGGAACTTATATAGCACCCATTCAACATAACTATTCAGACACACTCCTGACCCAGGTATGGTAAAGAGGAAGTTCTTGAGAAGTTTCTAAAAAGAGTAGACAAGTGGAAGGGAACGCAGGCCAAGGAGAAACCAGTTGTATGTATGTATATGACCATTTATATAGCGCCTTAACCGGAATCTCACGAAGGTGCTTACCTGAATACGACCAGCCTTTTCCAAGATATCCCCTTCCATGCTTTCGCGTGCGTTCTCCCACATTTTCTCCCGCCGCTGAACCGATCCAGACAGCGCATCCAAATCCTCTTGTAAGTCAGCAATCAATTTCTCTTTTTCTGCTATCAATGTTTTGGAAGAATCCTCCACTGATTCCAATTTCTCCTCCATTTCTTTCAGCTTATCTAAGAGTTTCTGACACTCCGCTGTTTTCTGTTCGAGGTTCTCTGACTTCTCTTGTAACTCCTCTACCAAAGACGCCTTTTCTGACGCTAGAGAATCCTTCGTTTCTAAAACTTCGTCTAATTCGGTTTGAGTTTTCTGAATGGATTCCTCCAGAAGCTTTGTCTTCGAATTCGACTCCTCCGAGCTGATTCTGCTCGATTCTAACAGCTCCTCTAACTCAGAAACCTTGCTCCTCAGGTCATGAACTTCCTTGTCTCTATCTTCACTTTTCTCGACAGCTTTTCTCAACTCCTCGTCCATCTCAGATTTCTCTTTCTGCAACGTTTCGCACAACTTCTCCTTCTCATCAAGAATCCTCTGACTTTCGTTATTCCCTTTCGAAATTTCATCAGACGCTTCCTTGAATTTGCTTTCCAGTTCTTGTGTGGTATTGCGACCCGACGCCACTACCAGCTCCAATTCAGCAATTTGCTTCTGAGCTGCGGTGGCCTCGAGCTGAAGTTGCAAAATATCAGCCTTCTGTTCTTCGTCAATCTTTTCGAACTTCGAAACTCTATCCATAAGATTTTGCTTCTCAGCAACAACAATTTCCAGCCTTTTCTCCGATTCCTGTCTACGACTTTCGCTGGTTTCGAACTTCCCCGACAACTGACAATGAACCCTCTGCAGTTCTTCCATCGAAGCCTCGGCCGACGCTTTGTCCTTCATCGCATCTCCAAAAGCCTTCTCAAAGAAATTCTCCTCCCTGCTTCTCAGCTCCACATGATTTCTTTCCTCCCTTGCTTCCCTCAGCTCCCTGTTCAGCATTTCCACTTCCTCGCTCAGTCGTGATATATCGCGTTGCAGCAGTTGGGCTTTCACCTCGACGTTTGTCAGCCGCTCAACCTCAACTCTTGCAAGCGAAAGCTCCTCTGAAAGATGCTCCCGAGCATTAACGGCCACCATCAGTTGCTGCTGCAGACTTGTGATAGTAGATAAGTAAGCATCATCCCTATTCTCACCTTCAACAAGAACTACATGTGACTGATGTCCCTTGGCACCTCGCACTTCAGATGAAAGATCGCTACTTTTAATTGAACTCTGCACTTCGGATGAAAGATGGCTACTCTCAGCTGAGCTTTGCACTTCAGATGAAAGATGGCTGCTCTCAACTGAACTTTGCACCTCACAAGATCCACTTAGATTGACTTTGACTGAGCTTTGTATTTGAGGTGAAACGTTGCTGTCTTCAGCCAAACTCTGCAAAGATGGCAGAACATCAGCTCGAGCTACATTGACCTCTCCATCCTGCAACAAAATAGCAAGCCATCAAACAGTTTGACAAATTTACAGCGAAATACCAATAGTCCAGGGCATTATGAACTCACTATTTTTGCCTAGATGAAAGATAATAATAATAATATTCGTTTATCAAATTTTAAAACTGATAAAATAAATACACTGTAAGATTACATAATACAGCAGTGACAGATCACATCAGGAGTCAAATTTAACTGTGTTGCAGGTTGTTAGAAATTTACCTTCTTTTAAGAAATCTCATTAGACTATGTAGCGGGTTAAATACAGCTCAAGCATAGGATTTATTGTTTTTCTCTTTATAATATATCCGCCACTCTATCTATAATCATTTCTAATGACTCATCAGTGCTTAACCACACCATATAAAGCAAACTACAGTTTAAAAATCTGATATTCAGAGCTTCAATACATAACAAACATGCTTATGCTTAATCGCAAATGACAAAAAAATGTAGGCGAGATATGTAAAACACCAAAATCAACATGAATGAGTGGTTCTGATGAGCATTTTCTGAAGCAGCTACCAGATGAATATCGTATCTTATTACAATTAGTAGCAATTATAAACAATACCTCACTGCTATTCTCCTTAAGATTCTCGGTGCGTGGTCCCTCTTCAGTCTTCAAGACATCGCGTGGTTTCTCGGCTGGCTGCTCACCATTGAACATTGCTTTCGTTCCAATTTCCGTTGCTCTAATCTCGAACGATTCTTTCGCATCGAGTTCAGTTTCCAATTCTTTAATTCTTTACAAGCAAACAATACGCAACGCAAGTTTAATAGTTTAATAGTTTTTGTTTAATATTGTGTTTTTGCAATGCACTGGAGTTCATTGTCTGTGTGTATGGATCAGCTTTTTAAATTGCATTTTAATATCTAAGGTGTTGATGAACCAAAACAAATAATCATAGAAACAGCAGTGGATATATAAATAAAAAAATAAATCCTACCATTGAGCACGATTTGTACTACCATCTCAGCGAGTCGTGAACAAACTCTCTTCTTTAAGAATCTCAAAACTGTCCTCTATAGTCTTAGAACAATTAGACGAGAGGACACAACTGACCTTTTTGAGGCTTCGTCATACTTTGCGGTCATCTCCTCAACCAATTGCCTCAGACGTTCCACATCTTCTTCCGAAGTCGAAGTCTCCCGTAGCATATCACTGGAGTCGAAAGACATTCTGTCGGCTGTGAACGCATTACCCTCTTCGATGTTTGGAGACATAGCGAATGACATGCTGGGGTAAACTTCCTATGAAAATGTCAAATATTAAACTATTTAATCTAACAATAAAAATAAAAGAACTTCCACAGTAACATGGCAATAAAAAGCAAATCAAAGATATCTATAACTATGGATATCTAGGAATATCTGTGTATTTTATAGATAACAATGGATATGTATATACCGGTACAAGGCAGCACTTGTAAATAAGCCAGCAGCAACAGCATAAATGGCAATTCAGAGCTGTAAGAGTATGGCATATATATCCTAGCAGTATCAGTATGGCAATTCTGAGTAGTATCATTAAGAGTGGCAATTCCTATCAGAAACAACATGGCAAATCTGAACAGCAACACTATGGCCACACAGCAGAACAGCAACAATACATCAGTGGTTATGTAGCAAAGGGGTTACTAAAAGATCGCTACTCACAAGGTTTGGTATGCTGGATAGGCTGGCAATGCTTCCAGAGCGACTTGGAGGCCTCCAGTTAAAGACAACGCCAGGTCCCTTCCTATAAAACATAGGACACACATGAAACAGGTCTGAATAACGAGAACAAAGAACCGTAGGTCATCATATTGAACCGTCATCATAACCATCAGCACCATCTCATAGCTCATCATCATACACTGGTGATATGCCATGCTTTCTAAAAAACTGGATCATAGCCTTCTGGAACAATCATTCAGACCATAATACATACTACTCGTAATATATAGAATATACACATAGATTATTGACAATATACACATATATTTATATGCACTACATTTTACCTATAAATTTATAAAGCGTCTCTCACAGTATCCTAGTGCAAAAGAACCAGAGAGAAAAGAAAATAGTTTGATACCAGAGACAAAGAAGATAAAAGCTAGAGTTTTGTCAAAAGCAGTCCTTGCTCGCGACACAAGATCATGTCTGTTATGTGAACTTAGTGGATGAAGAGAGGATGCTGAAAAAAGTCTCATGCGTACACACAAAAAATTAATATATGTACATAATTATATATAATTATATATATATATAATTTATACATATACCGGGTATATGTATATGTATATATGCTTGCATTTACCGGGTATATACATAATATATGAACACTATGGAACCTTCCCAAACAGAGCAGATGGAAGATTCACAGCACTAACTGACCTTGCAAATGTTGGCCAACACGTGTCAAGTTCCGCATCGCGTGGATCAAGGTCAAACTGGAGGTCGTTGAGGTCGTAGAGGGCAATGAGAAGATCACCGGCAAGCTTCTTGTGGTTGAAAAGAGACTTCACTGTATACCATTCGCTGAACAAAACAACTTGAAACCGTCATAAAACGATTTGTTTATTTATTTATTAATTTCTAAGGTAATTATTGTTTACCGCAGTTATAATTATATGCTTGGTAACATCACATAGATTAGCAGCACTGTGGCTGAATGGTCAGAGTGCTTTGCCTCTAACGTGGAGAGTACAGGTTTGAACCTGACCCTACTAGAACATGGGCGTATTTGGTGTTCACAGGTTCAGACCCCAAAAGAAACAATTTCTGATTTTTTTTAACTATCAGTATTTATGCATCCGTGTTCATGTGATAAGTCTCTCCACATGGAATGGTCATCCCTTCTTCTACAAGCTAAGCTCATGTCTGCAAGGCCGGATTAAGGCATGTTCAACATGTTCGGCCGAACAGGGGCCCCCAGACATGCGGAAAAATAATTTTTTCACAAAAGTTTTTAAGATTTTGAGCAAATTTCGACCAAACGACTAAAAAAAGGTCATCAGAATTTTCGGCCAAAGATCCGCAAAAAATTTCCAGAACAAGGTCCCCACATTTCTTAATCCAGCCATGCATGTCTGGGCTCTTCCCTGCATCCTCACACCCTCTGAAGACATTTCTTTTCCCTGGGGTTTCTGTGCAGAAAGTTACTCAGAACAGTCAATCTGCAAGAGGTGCACTAGTTACAAATAAATTGGATACGATACAATGTTCACTGAAAATCACAGAATGGGAAAAAATCTGAAATTTCCTCCTGTGTAGGGACCTTGAACAAGTCTTTCAGGCACAGCTGCTTAATGCCATCGATGTTCTATTGAATGGTAATAGGAACGCTTAAGAACTTTAGAACTTTACAATTATGGCTATAAATATTGTTTTGTATCGAATACACTTGGTCTTATTAATTAATGATTTTTTTATTTTTTAACTTCCTGTATCAGTTAATGTTTTTCGCCTTAGTGTATTTGTTAAGGCTTTTTGTATGTCTATGCTAGTTAGATTTTTTGTGTTCCTTTTACAATGTGGCTCTGTTTATGCTTACTAGACCAGCTGGACTTATAAATATCATTCTATTTTCATTTATGATACATAGGCAGCCCTAATAACCGGGACCCTGGTCCCTTCTTGGTTTTCCTGTTGTATCCCTACATCGCTGTTTACTGTGTAATTGTCATTAGCAGATTGTTTGAACTGGGGAAAATAAAAGAATTGAACTGAAATGAACGAGTAAACCGTTTGTTGAAGTTGTGCAAAATCGATATTTAACCGACCTGTTAAGCAGTGTGTTCATCAGACAGTATTGTAGCGTATCGGCCAAACGATGGTGAACGAGGCTGAATCGGATGAGTGCACGACCTCTACCCGCATTCGTCTTCAGCTGACATTGTCACACCAAATCCATTCATTTCATTTTGTTCATTCATTCTATCAACTTATATAGCACCCCTTCGAGAAAGCTACTCAGTAGCACTCCCGCCAAGCAATGTCTAAAAAAGACTTGAGTGATTTATGAAGCAAAAGTTGATTAGTTAGAAGTACTATGCACACATCTGAACTATGAAGGGAAGTCATTCCTGCAAACAAGAAAGCTCAGCATTGTCTCAAAACAAGGCAGGCCCATGGAACTAGGAGTTCCCTGAAACGCTACATTGTCATACTGGACACCAAAGATCATAGAGGTAGAGGAGGTGATGGAGTACAAGGATGCAGCATGAAACTAGAGCGGTAATCTGATATTTATGAGATCCTAACACAAGCAATGCATACATACAAACAAACGCATGATATTAAGTGGACACAATAGTCAACTGGTTAGAGAGTCCACCTCATAAAAATGCATAAATCATGATTTCTGTGTCTTCTCAAGTCTCAATTAAAAAAATGAGTTGAATAACTGAACCCAGTGTGCGCTCTTCAAAGCTGCCTCAACTTGGTTGTCAAAACTTGACTAAAATATCTAATTAGATAAAAAAAAAACCTTCGTTGCTAACCTCCGATCTGGCCTTTACAAATCGCAGTCCATCTTTGAGGTTCTTGTTGTTTGAAAGGCACTCCTGCATGTAGTTCCAGTAGCCCTTCGCACCACCAAAAATCCCAGATCGTTCTGTCAAACAAAATCACAAGTTGACAGTTCTAAGAGAAATTTCCTGATTAATTGAAAAAATTAATTTACAGAAAATCAGGATTATATAGCAGATTTAACAGATTTAATGCCATCTAGCATAATAAAAATATACTTGACCGAAGAACAACGACTAAACTTGGAATAAATTTACTGAGTCAAAGACTGTTTCAGGCAGATACATTGTCACCAACAAGTACTTGAAAACTGACTGCTGGAACTGTCTGTGAGTGTATATCTTGAAAGAGTGCTATATAAATGCATGAATGAAGGATGAACCCTTTGTGGTGTTACAAATCATTAGAAGGCTCATCAGGAGGCTACGAGCTAACTAAAAACTTATCTTTCCGAGTTGATTTAATTCCATTCACCAATCACCATATACTGCAGCTCTAATCTCTGTTAAGTCTTTGTCTCATGGAAACGAATATCAGTCAAGTCTCTGATAATGTACCATAATCAGACCATAAACTGTGCTAATGGCACAACAGAATCTAACATAATCAACTGACAGGGCAAAGACCGTTCATCTTGTAATGCTGAGGTATGAGCTTCCCTCTAACCTCTAATGAAGATATCACATCATTCTGTACCATCTTCCTTCTTTGCATGCCTACAGCATTTTGCATGTTGCTAACTCAATAAGCGAATATATATATATATATGACACATGAAACCAAATTCCAATACCATAATCCAACATAAATCTGTTATGCCCCATACACTAAAAGACAGCTAATATTGTGCTTAGAAACATAATCTGTTGCACCTGTGTCAAAAGCACAAGGCATCAATTTCAATAAATCATCATAATTATAAGGAGACTCAGCAATGGGGCATCAAATGACAAGTTGTGCGCCCACACTTAAAAGAAATTGGCCAACTTGCACGGCAGACCAGAACGGGCAGAAGTTTCGAGATAGGCGCACTAATGTGCATCCATGACAATCACTTTGTTTACAAGTCACTGATATGGTTGTACATAATACCCAATGAGCTGAATGAAAATCATGATTGATCTGGATCCAGAAATTAATTAAGCAATTGCACACAAAAAATATTCTGCCAACATTAATTTTAAGTGCTATTACAACGTTAGAGTGCAATTTCACTAACATGCCATAAATTCTGTTTTGGTACCATTTAATAGGAACAGCAGAACAAAATATGCATTAAGGGAGATAGACCATGTCGTTCACAAACATCACTCGTGGACCAGAACATTCATGCACACATTAACTACTATTAATGGACTTCTGTGGGTATGCATTAGTAACATAGCCAGTGAGGGCTAATAGAGAAAAATTGATACAACTTATTAACAATGTGACTGATGGTAAATGCTGGGTGAGCTGTACCAATCGCCTGTGTGACAAAGCATCAAAGTTAGGATGACCTGACGAATAGTTTAACAAGGTCTGCTCTCTGTTCCTTGATATGCTTGTACCTCCAACAGACAGAACCGTGACTTCTCGGTGGTGGGTCAGTCAACTTGGAATGTCCTCCCTTGACGCTCCACTTCCTTCATAGAACTCCTTCTCAGGCATTCCTCTCTCATCTTAAAACAGCTTTATTTGGCCACGCTGGGGTTGGGAGCGCCTCTGAGTAGTCCCTTGAAGAGGCGCAATACAAATTCATTCAATGAGTGGATGAATAGCTGCCTGGCTGGTTGTGTCCATCCTACCTTAGACAGAAGAATTCCAGTGTCATCATTACCTGGTTACAACCCTCTTCAATCTCTGTAACTGAGGGTACTCTGGCTGTTCCCCAACGCCTGCACATACTTGCACAATGCAACTGGAAAGTTTCACAGTGGTTTGTTCCTCATTCTGTAGCATCCCTCCGTGCAATCTGCGACATGAACTATTTTCTGCACCTCCACTTCCCAAACGGATAAAGACTGTTTCTCTTGATCTAGATGGTATTTACCTGATTACAAATTGAGTTTACTTTCAATTCCAAATATTAAAACTATTAGTCGTGTTCGTCTCTCCAATCCACATGAAGACTACGATCTTCATCTCAAAGTGACTTTGTCACACGCTCAGTTCGAAAATTTGGAAATGGTAAGCCAGCCACTCGAATGGAATAAACGTCTGGCTTTTATTCGCAAAATCATCTACTTTATCGCTCTTCATGAAAAACCTTAAGATTTATCTGTCTAATATTTATTATGAGTAGACTTTCTGCTATGTACACGCTTTCGTTCAAGAGTTCTTTTTTGCTTAAGCGTGTCACAAGTGATAGTTCAATAATAATAATAATAATAATAATAATTAATATTGTCGTGATTATTGTTACTAATATTACTGTCATTGTTATTATTATTTCTTTTACCCAAGGTACCTCAGATCCCTCTAGAGCTAAAAATTATCTGGAGATGAAATTCTAATCTGGGACAGCCATTATTGTTATTACTATTTATCATTAGTCCTTTATGTGCCATGGGGTCCTGTTTGCAAAATGGTGTTGGGGGAGTTTCTCACTTCCAATCGGTCAGTGGGTCCCTGGACATGAAAAATCACCGAGGTGCTTGTCTGCCATGACGCCACGAATGACGTAATTGACAAATCCAATATGGCCGCCGCCGGCCATATTGGAAAATTCATCTTCTTTATTTCTTGCAGTATATGCACGTGTAATACCTCTAATGGTACTGATTCAGGTGCGTAGAATTTATTTCTGATATTGTTTTTGTCATCAGGGGTCATCTTGAGGTCGCAAGGTCATGGTCAAGGTCATTTTTCATCTTTTTCTTTCATTTTCCATTTCTTTCAGCTTATGAACGTGTAATACATCTAATTGTACTAATTCATAGATGCTGAATTCATTTCCGATATTGTTTTGTCATCAGAGGTCATCTTAAGGTTATAGAAGTCAAGGTCAAGGACACTGAGTTTCATATTTTTCAGTTATTACGTCTTATACACGTGTAATACCACTAATGTTACTGATTCGGGTATGTAGAATTCATTACTGATATTGCATTTGTCATCAGGGGTCATCATTATTATTATGCATGTTAAGTGCCACTGCATCCAAAAAAAGCAACTCTACCGCATCTTGTAGCAACATAATTCACATCTTATACCAGGCAATATTTACCTGATTCCAAATAGTGATACCTCATTCCAAATGAAAATTACCTCATTCCAAATAGTATTTACCTAATTCCAAAATGAAGCAGTGTTATAAGTTACCTCTAATTCCAAATTGTAGCAAAAGTTCCAGTTTGGCGCAGAATTTGCTCAGCGAAGAGCTGTCATCAGTCAGCGGACACAGACCATATTCCTCGAATTCCTGCTTCATTTCAGAGATGCATCCTGGAAGAAGACAGAAAAAAGAAATTCCAATCTACCATCTGGAAATACAAAACAAGGTCATAAGCTAAGGTTAAAAAAATGAAAGCCGCAACACTTCATACAAAATTTTGCCTCAGGGCTAGCGAGCGTATAGGGACCACTCTTCGTCTATTTCTATCCTGCAAAGGCTGCCACTCTGACTATTCTTCTGGAAATTAACGAGGAGAAAACAGATGTTAACCTTTTATGTCGGTGACGATCTTCTGCAGAAGATTATCTGTGTTTAACTTCGAAGACAAAGGATTATCCATAATCGAAAGCAGCCGCCTCGTTTTCAGATGTTTACAAGCAAAACCTGTTGGTAAAAAAAACATTTTTAGAATCTACACACGGCATCATATTCATAAGCTCCAAAGTGGACTTGCAAGGAGTTTCAACTGAGAAATTTATTCAGTGAACTAAATTACCATACAACTGACCCTCATGACTTAACATAGATCTGGACAATTGTCACATGTCTTGGTTGGCTATGACATGAAAAGTTCAGACAGTAAGAACTAGCTGCAAAAGGTCAATTCATTAAATCCATGGGTGGAGTTTATCAAAGGCTAGGGGGGCTAAGCCCCCAAGAAGGTCCAGATTCATCCTTTTTATCGTGTAAATGGTATTTTTATCCGGACTTAGCCCTCCCCCAAGAACTCTCATTCGAATGACTAAAAAAGATCATCATCGTTTTTGGCTGAGAAAATATTGTTGGGGTGCTCGTTCTGGACCAAGTTTTTTCAGCCCCCCCCAGAACGGAAACTAAACTCCGCCAATGATTATATCATTGGATCATAACTGAGTGGCAATAAAAAGATGGCAAGTTAATTCATATTAATATTAATTAGTATCTTCCATAGTGCCAGTAGGCTATGTAATTTATATATTCTTCAAGGCTACGTCAACCAATAGTGTTCCAGACCATACACTGGTCACCTGCATTTGGTTTAGCACCAATTTGTACTTTAAATGAGACATAAATGTCTTGAGCTTCGCGTTGAAAGATGGTGATACAGTGGCATCTACAGGAATACTGCTGAAGGTAGCCAGTACGGAAACTACAAGAGTGCTGACTGCTCATAAAATTTCAAGAAACTTCATTGCGTGAAACTTTAAGAGTAGTATTTAACTTAACCTCAGAACATTGCCTCAATATATCCAAGTTCAACTCTAAATTTACACTGCATTATTTGGTAGTTTAAATGTTATTTCATATTGCATTTTTTTATCATGCATTGTTTGAGTTCTAAACAATTGAATATACTAAATTTATGCATTGCCGTTAACCTGGGGAGCACTGGCACCTAGTGGTCAGTCTGTAAAACTTCAACCACAGCACAAGCATGTTATTAGACTTTTTCACTTGTGCACCTTAGTCATAAAGAGTGCAACTGTAAGTGCGAGGAACAGGCCATATGGGAGAGGACTGAAACTTAGAATGTCATGACGTGGCTAAACTTTATATAAATTTCAGAGGCATGACGCCCAGAGCAAAGTATGTTTCAGCAGATCTACTCTTGTTTGCCTACAGCTGCTAATGAACAGCAGAACAAATATGCATTAAGGGAGATACACTGCATTATTTGGTAGTTTAAATGTTATTTCATATTGCATTTTTTATCATGCATTGTTTGATTTCGAAACTATCGAATATACCAATAAAAACTTCATAACACGGATGCTGTATAAAAACACTTACTAGGCTTTATTCGCTGCTCCTTTGTGCTTGTTAACTGTCGTGTTATGTCGACCGGTTATTCTTTTAATAAAACGAATATATACTAAATGCATTGCCGTTATCCTCGGGAGCACTGGCACCTAGTGGTCAGTCTGTCAGACTATCAACCAAAAGCTTAGGGTTCAAATCTTCAACCAGAGCACAAGCAAGTTATTAGATTTTTTATTGAAGCAGTACTTTCAGTCATTAAAATTTAGCAAATATGCCATATATGTTCATAACTCAATGGTTACCTAATTATTATATTGCAGGGGGTTAGTTTAGTTTCTCAAAGTCTAGGAGAAACATTATTGTTCATGTGTGAATAGTCCAAATATAATTTACTAGAACTCCTATCCTTTAAAAGATAGCTTAGGCATTGATAAAAGTTGGATATAAAAGATATTGTTTAACAAAGAAACTCCCCCCAGAAAGTCACTCTCCAGATTTCCTCTTGGACAACGCAAATGGAAATAAGTAGCGAACCGATTAGAACATTCACCTTTTAACGCCCTTCCTGATGTGATTATTGTCTGAAGACCTTGATTAAGTCCATCACTCACAAATTCTCAGCACCATTGCTTGCTTGATTAGTAGATAGTGGTGCTTGACAAATGAAGAAATTAATAAGAATTGGGGAACTGATATTTGGAATTTAACCAAGGAGTGAATGCAACGCTCATGTGCACACACACACACAAACATGAGAGAAGAGCAAACTTTGGTTTTACATCATTCAGGATTCTATGCCACAAAACCAAGTCAAATAGACCAATTAAGTTTGGCTCAGGTCAAGCAAAAGTAAACAGAACTGATTGACCAATACGTTATAAATACAACAGAACAAAAGGGTCTTAAATTAAATAAAATTAACAGCCCAGAGTGTTAAACTACAAATATTGCACAGAAAATGAGAGAAATGGCATAAAGCAGAACGGAGATGCAACTTCAGGGACAGTGAAAGAAATAAGTTTTTAAGCGAGAATTGAATTAAGATGATGATGAAATTTGGGGGATCACAGATGTCAGAAGCTTTGAGGACAACTTTAGAGAAAATTTTAAAACTGAAACTGAGTGTAAAAATACACTAATAGCAAACAAAATCAGAGGACAAATAAAGGAGGTATTTCTGTGAAATTACGAATAATCGATCCAATTGAAAATAATTTTAACGAGGTTGACAGAAATTAAGAATTTTTGCAGCATGATAAAGGAGAAGTGTTTTTGAGTGAGAGCAAAATTGTGATTGTTTGTTTGTATGTGCATTTGTTATAGCGCCCCTTCCAGCACACTACTCAGAGGCGCTCCCGACTGCAGAGCGGACACTGCATCAGAGTTTCACGCCGAAGCGCTGAGCAATTGCGAGTGAAGGACTTGCCCGAGATCCCTACGCGGCGACTTAGGTGGATTCGAACCTCGAATCTTCCGGTTTCAAGGCAACGACGAAACCACTACACCACCGCGCCCCACAGATTGTGCGGTAGAAGATTGTGCCTAGAGTGAAACGTTTTAAGCTCAAAGCCGACACTAGTGGAAGTTCGGCCGTTTTTTTTATATAAAACCGTTTTCTGGATATCGTGGGTTTTGTGTATTTTTAGCGTTTCGGGGATTCAGATTGCCTCGTCGAACTGCGACGCGCACATGACCATGCGTAATCTAGCCTACGAGTCTTACCAAATAAAGTTAGATTCTTTACCGAATTCGACAGCAGGGAACCAATAATTTTTCGACTTTGGTTTACATTTTGTCAACCGATTGAAGCTTTCGCGTTAGGAGGAGGAGATACTTCAATAAATATTGGAAAACAATTTAGGCTATAATTAGAATGCCCCATAATGAAAACACATAATTAAAAAACCTTCATTACTCAAGAAAGAATAAACTATTACGACGTTTTGTAAATTTATATAGGTACTTTCTCAATCGCGGTCACCAGAATTGAAAAGAAAATCTTCCGGGCAAAATATAATAAAACATTTAGAAAGTGTTTTTGCAATGTCGTAGATAGAAGACGCTAAGAACATTAAAACAATCCACTAACAAAACATGTCTAAAATTCGCACCTATTCCAAAGAATAGTTATCCAGCCATTGTGTACAACAATTCCCTAAAAATCGAATGCTGTAACTTTAATCCGAAAACATGAAGAATACTTTTATTTGTAAACAAAAGCAAAAGTACGACCGATGACGAACTACTATGTGCACTAGAATGTCGCAAATTTTCTATAGCGCTTATTTTTGAGTCATAGTTCGCAAAGTTTGTCCTAGATTCCCCGACGGGCTGCTACAGTTTTAGTCTGTGACATTGACTTGCTTCGTGTTCCAATCGGGAGGTTTCACTTCAACTTCGGGAGTACATCGCTTCTTCTTCTTTCTCTGTTGAATCGCACCCATCAGGTCAAACACAAACTGCATAAATTCAACTGCTGTCATCACCGTTATTCCAAGCCATAGACTCAATGCACCGCCAATCAGGGAAAGCATTTTGTCCCCCGTCAAGGATGCAACCTCTTTGAGTAGCATTGGAGTGTACTGATCAAAGATTACATTCAACTGGATGAAGTTATCTTCTATAACATGTGTATTTTCCAGCTTCTTGATTACGTCTAACTGACTCTTTTCTGTCTTTCTTATCGTATCATAGACATCAAATTTATTTTTGTATATCGATCTATTAGCAATGTATTGGTCATAGAAGGTCAACTGCGTAGAGACGTGTGGCCATGGTGCTGAAGAAACGCTAACTTGGTACTGGATTTGCTCGCACGGTTCTGGACAGGAGATTGCACAAGCATCTAAATTCACTGTCACTTGCGTTAAACAGGCCAACTGTGTCACAAACTTGAAACTAGAAGCGCTATAGTTTGAGTCGCTGTTCTGTCCACCCATGTCTCCGCAGATGGAGTTATTGACGGATTTCATCTGAGCCTCAGTATAAAGGACATCATTCCTAACGCATTGACACTTTTTGATGAATAGTTGCTGTACGCAGATGTCGTAGCAGGCGTCTATGTCGTATACGTATGTTCTCAATTCTTTATCAGTTTTGTCAACGAGTTTCCGGTTGGTACAGTTGCCATACGGACTTTGAAGACGAGTCCGAACTGTGCTCCATAGACGTAAAGTCGTCTCCGTTCCAGGTCCGACGCTCACTCCGTTCTTCGGGTTGGGTCGAGTTCCTGGGGCATGAACCATCACCCTGATGCCCTTTGCACGAGATTGGATAGGCATCGGAAAGAACGTTTCTAAAAGACTTGTGGGGAAATTGGCGATGTACAGAATCATCGTCAGTCCTCTCACCTGTGTCGCATAGGAACTATTCAGCTGAATAATATCGCACAAGTTGTAGTCAGCGCTAAAGAAAGGTTTCATTGCCGGGTCAACATTGCTGATGTCCCATTCCCAGGTAAAGTAGGTCTTGTCGGTTAGAAACTCATCATTTTCAGATTTATAATTGGTTTTATTCGGCGGAAAACTCGTGAAATACGCATTGGGGTTTTGTATCAGTGACCAGATGTAATTGTACTCTTTTGCATTCGTCAGGTTTGTCAGAGAGCGAAATTTGTCCATTGAGCACTGATTCTTTTTGTTTGCCGTCATGTTCAAGTAGGTGTTTAGGTTCGTGTCCGGATTCTGCAATCCATCACCTGTCGAATACAGCTTGCAGACAGTCACATCCGGAAAAACCGGTCGACCTGTACCCTCCTGATAGATGGACTGAACTGGGTAGCTGAAGTAGTTTACCAGTATCCCGCTGACTTGCCACAGGAGCACACCGAAGCACAGTAACACAGCCAACAGCCATAAAGTTCGCAGCACGGTGCTTCTCGCCTTGAGAATTCGCGAGACGCCTTTCACCGAAACCGTTTCGCCAAACTTCCGCAACTCTTGTTTCACGACGGGCTCCATAGACGTGTATGCTATTCGTAGAAATTAGATCTTGGTTTAGACTAACGTGGAAAATAAACTGACCAGCCTGAATGGCTTAGAGGCAAAACTGCTGCCTATTTAATTTCTTCAGCACGCAATAGCCTAATTACGGTCAAGATATTGTCAGAAACAGACCAATGTCTGATTTGTTGTAGACGTAAGCAGTTCGATCTGTAGCCTAGATTATGTCTAAAGTTCGAATAGGCCTAACATAGCAATCCTAAACTACAAATCTTTCTCAGCACTTCTACGCTGACGAGAGTTGTCGAAGCCCAGAAAACACTCTAATGCACATACTTATATAGTACGACATCATTAGATAGACCTACGATAGCAACGATCCTTGCCGATTAATATCTGCCATCGTCAACTCCTATGTTGCTTTCACTACACCCACACACGGCGCATGCTAGGCTACTCGCACAAATGCATCATTGAATACAATTAGGCTAGTCTATAGATACAATAAATACAGCTTTTCGAACAACCACAATTATATAGGCATATATAGAAGTCACGTACTGCATGTGATTTAGGCTAGCACACCGAAAAATACGGTATAACGATTGCCAAACAGTATCACACAATAGGCCCAACATTGGATAAAATCATGGGATACGCATGGAGGCACACATTCATCACTTCCTTGCGTGTTTACTGGACTCTCAACAAAAACGTCGGCGGCATATAATTATCACAATGCTAAACGGAAACATTAGAGGGATTAATTGAACGGTTACGTCGTGTCTCGCTCAATGTAAAGATCGATGGCAATTAACATGCATTAACAAAAACCAAGGGAACGATACGAAATAGGCCTACTACATAATTATTACACAGCTGAGCGGCTCACATGTCCGAGGTCTGGGAACAAGCATGGGCGGAGTTTGGTTCTCGTTCTGGGGGGCTGGAAAAATTTGGTCCAGGGCTAGCCGCGCCGAAAAAATTTGTACCCGGCCCCAAAAAGTTGATGACCTTTTTACTCTTTTTAAATCGTCTACTTAAAATCTCACGAAAAGTACGTACGTTTCCTCGGCCAAAAAAGTTGATGAGCTTTTTTTAATCGTTTACTTTGAAGTTTTTAGGGGGCTAAGTCCGGGAAAAGATACCATTTACACGGTAAAAAATGATTATATGGGACTTCTTGGGGGGGAGCTTAACCCCCTAACCTCTGATAAACTCCGCCCATGGGGACGCGTCCTTATAGGCCTACTCGTGCCATGGCCATGAACGTAGAACCTGGTATAGTAAGACGAACCTCGGATAATTATAATAATTATTATTACCGGTACCGCGAGAGCGATAATAGAGGAAATTGGTCACACGAGTCAGATAAGATATAAGATACAATAAGATAAGATAAGATATAAGATGCAATAAGCAGGGCTGAAAGTGGTTCGGAAAAGTTGCCCGGTCTGACGTTTTGCGGAAAGCGCCGAAGGTACGAAGCCCATACACATCAAAGTTCTCTCCTTAACCCTTTCCCGCCGGAATTGTTTTGATACCTATCCTGTTAATGGAGTCACGGGTGACCCCATCCGGCGGGAAAGAGTTAACCTACAACTCCGTATAGTGCTCCCAGCAGAGTTATTTTCGCGAACTGCTCACCATCCAGCCAACCCGTTCTACGTACCCGATCATCCGTCTCTCTCTCTCTCTGTCTCTCTCTGTCTCTCTCTGTCTCTCTCTGTCTCTCTCTGTCTCTCTGTCTCTGTCTCTGTCTGTCTGTCTGTCTGTCTGTCTGTCTGTCTGTCTGTCTGTCTCTCTCTCTCTCTCTCTCTCTCTCTCTCTCTCTCTCTCTCTCTCTCTCTCTCTCTCTCTCTCTCTCTCTCTCTCTCTCTCGCCGCCTCCAACTTCCAAGTCATCTCAAGTTCTTCAACCGGGCCATATCCAACACAGCACCACGCCTTTGGAATAATGATCTGCCGCCTGAATTCCGATCTTTTTCAGTTCCTCCACCATCATTACTCATCACACACCATCACCTTCCTCAGGCTCCTCTATCCATCACACATCGGGCTTTTCATTCGAAAATGAAGTCACACCTTTTCAAAAACTCTTACTATGTCTCATCTTATCCTCTCCCTTCAAATTCCCGGCCCAGACGACACTCGCCTTAATAGCTGTCCCGCCCCCTTCTGATCCTTTGGTCACTCGACCCGGACCATCTTCGGACTACTCTTACGGAGAACCCTTTTGACTCAATGCAGCTCTCGTGAATAAGCTGGTGCCCCGCGATTGTCTTTCGAGTAGCGTTTTAGAAGTTTGGAGATTACGGTTGTAATCGATTACGATTACTAGCAAAGGGAGGGGTTTGGTGGAGGAGATATGCCCATCCACCATTATAAAAATGTTTTTTAAATTACACGCTGCAATGGTATAGCATTTTAGACTGTCATATTATAGCGAAAATGTTCATAATTTCAATGCTGATAGTCGTGGTTTACGACTTCAAAGGTGTCTCCTTCTATTGTTTAAATCTGTCAAAATTTAAATTCTTATCTGTAATAGTGTTATTTTAGGCTGGCATTTAAGCAAAATCTCTTATAATTTCATTGCTGAAAGACTTGATTTAAGAGTTCAACAAATATCCCCTCCCCAATGGTCAAATTTGATGAATTTCCACATTGCAGTAGTTGCATTTGGGCTTCAGGCTGTCATTTTAACGAAACAGCTCATCATTTCAGTGCCGAAAGTCGCGGTTTATGACTTCAAAAGACAGATGAGAGCCCTTGTATTTTTAAACATTTTTTTACATAATTATCCACACTGCAGTGGCATCATTTTAAGCTGTCATCTCAACAAATTTCTCATAATTATTAATTCATTGATGAACGAAAATTTAATGGCTCAAGTGTTCAATGAATGTCTCCACCACCGTCACCACGTCATATACGCCTATACATTTTTGAATTTCCACACTGCAGAGGTAGAATTTTTTGCTATCGTAACAAAATTGCTTGTTATGGATAAACAGTGGATAACACTCTAGACATTTAAAGAGTCTAATGATATTTTCGAAATATTTCTGAAATATTGGGGATATCAGCATCTCCATCCCCAACCGCAAATTTCGGGATCCGCCCTCTGGCCCCATAAGTCCCCGCCTATGAATGCTGCTGCTAATTTAACACCCCATTTCATAATGTAGTTGTACAGGACTACCGGCGTAGCCCCTCCCAGGAAGCCGGCAAGCCGCCAGTAACGTTATGGTGCACATACCTCATCACGGGTCGGCGGCATGTTTAACATATCTGCAGTGTATTCATTGGCATAAGCATCTACGCTATAGTCAATTGCCGAATTTTTTAAAATTCCTACCGTTTTAACCTAGTTTTTTTCGAATGACGACCTTTTTTAGTCATTCGCAACTGATTTTTGGTAAACAAGCGACCCGGCTGAGACCCGGCAACAGCAGGTCTCGAAAATCGATGCCTAGTCGCAGACCCGGACCGACCCGGCTCACTTTCAGCCCTGACAATAAGATAAGATATAAGATACAAATGTCAGGAGATGTCATGGGAGGAAGCTGAAGGACTGGCGATGGATAGGGACGAGTGGAAGAGATGCGTTGCCCGATGTGCAGACCTGCACGGGAAGGACTATAAGTGGCCTACTAAAGTAAGTATAAGATACAATAAGATAAGAGAGGACTTTGGACCCAGTTGATGAAATTTTCGTACCTCCTCGGCCGACGAGCATGCGTGAACTGCTGTGGCAAAAAATCAAACGTTTGTCTTCATTTAGTCCTCCACTCTAGAATCAGTTCTCTCGATCCGCCTGTGAATAAGCTGGTTCCCGCGACTTGGCTTTTGTGGGCGCTGTAGAAGTCTCGAGATTACGATTACGATCCGTTGTAGTGAGGCTGTTAACGTAACATATATTGCATTTTTGGTGCTACTAGCAGAAAGAAAGAGTTCAGAAAGAAATTCTGAAAAAGTGATAGAATATATACAGGGTACTGCCATGCAGTTAAAGCAATGGGGAATTTTTCCCGTTTTCTCCCATTGGGTGCAATGTAATGTAAATCTTCGAGAATTTCTCAGTGCCCACAAAAGCCACGTCAGGGAGACCAGCTTAATCTCCGGCGCTATATCAAATCAAGTCCGCAATAGCCAGAGCTACCTTTTTCGTTCCGGGTATTCGGGTGTGTTCCAGGAGCATGAAAACCGGGGGATAAAGAGAGAAAAAGAGAGACAGAGACAGAGACAGAGACAGAGACAGAGAGAGAGAGAGAGAGAGAGAGAGAGAGAGAGAGAGAGAGAGAGAGGAGAGGGAGAGAGGGAGAGAGAGAGACAGACAGAGAGAGAGAGAGAGAGAGAGAGAGAGAGAGGGAGAGAGAGGGAGAGAGGGAGAGAGGGATAGAGAGAGAGGGAGAGAGGGAGGGAGAGACAGACAGACAGACAGAGACAGACAGACAGACAGACAGAGACAGAATGTCGAAGGAGGTATAATGTCTGTCCACCGAGCGTGGGTGTCATTTCCATTGCGATTCTAACTTCTAAGGTTTTAAAATTATGACAATAATGGAAAATGACGGCCATTTTGGACTCCATCCTGATTTTCAAAAAGAGTTCCTGACGGACTGTGTGGCACTTTTGGCATGTTATTTTACTCATATTCCTACACCTATGGGGCCGTCCACAAAGTACGTCACGCTCTAGGGGGGAGGGGGTGTAAGAAAGTGTGACAGTTTGTGACAGGGGGTCAGGCCATGTGTGACGTCACACATTTATTTTTAAAATTCTTTATTATATTTTTTGTTCTTAGTACCTAAAATCCGACCCGGCCCGGCTAGGCGTGTCTAAAACCCGGCCTGGCGGGATAAAAGTTGATTTCCCGTCACTATCAAAGCGTTTAGGGACACACGTCACTATCAGAAGGATTATCGATAGTATCCTAGGGTTTAGAGAGTTAGGTAAATGGTTATGTTTTTAAACTTTTTGTTCGAACGTGTGACGTACTTTAGGGGGGGGGGGGTCCGAGATTTGTGACAGTTTGTGACAGGGGGGAGGGGGGGGGGTAAAAATGGTCAAAAATACCGTGACGTACTTTATGGACGGCTCCTATCCTGAAAACTTCAGCTTGCTACGAGCTATTTCCACATTTTGATCTAATGCTTCTGGAATACATCCAATGGGGAATCTGGAAAAAATCCCGTTTTTAACTGGCCCTATATAAATCACACTTTTGTCAGAATTTCTTTCTGAACTCCCAATTTTTTACTTTGCTTGTAGCACCAAAATGCACAATAACGATGTTTTCGACCGCTAAAAACTCCGGCCATAGGCCTAATTGGCGCGTTATGGATAACACGCTGGCGTAGCCTACATGTATAAGAACTTAGAGCAAGAGCTAGCGAGTTCGCGCCTCGTATAGGCAGTGGCGTAGGCAAGGGGGGTTTCGGGGGTTAAACCCCCCCATTGGCTCCGAAAAAAAGATTTTTTAAGGTTATTTTTCCATTTAAGTAAGAAAAATAGCAAAAAACAGGGTTTCCGGCCATAAACCCCCCATGAAAAATTCCTGGCTACGCCACTGCGTACAGGGCGGACGTGCTTTGTATGTTGCTATTAGCGCTGATATATAGATATTCGTTTAATTGACAGAATAACCGGTCGACATAACGCGACAGTTAACAAGCACAAAGAAGCAGCGAATAACGCCTAGGAAACGTTTTTATACAGCATCCGTGTTATGAAGTTTTTTAAATTGTTTTTATTGTTTTTACTGGATGCGGTCTAGAGCGCAGATTGTGTTTACCAGGACGTCTATAAGTGAAAAATGTATGAAGAACATGATCTTTGATTAATTACTATAATGCTCCATGCTGTCTGTTCTGTTAGTAGGCCTATAGTAGGCTAATTAATATTTTATGTATTCTGTCATCTAAGTTCCTGTAAACTGTTTCGGTTGCATTTTGTACACTGTAACCGGTTGCGGTCTGTTAACCGGATCGTTGAATAAACGAAAATTATTTTTAGGGCATACGTTCTTCGTTAACTGCTGGCAGGCCTACTCAAGGGCCCAGGCACCTCCTCAATACTACTTTCACATTGGGGGCGCCTTTGATTGGTGTGCACTTTGAGATCGAGGCGCTTTATAAATTATTTCTAATCCAATAGGCATAGAATACTTGATGAGTGTCGCAAGTCGCAACTATCGATATTACTATTTACTCTAAATATAGAAATCGATGGTCGCAAACTTCTGCAGTCTGCAATGACAATTATTATGACACCATAAACACGCGTTTATGTGATACTAGATGTGTAACCCGGCGTTTCCCGGGAAATTTATGGTTTTAAACACTACTCCATTGTGGTACCCAACGTTGACCGCTAAATTTCGGGTTTTCGCCAAACCTCTACCCCACCCCGCTTCCCCAAGAAGCCAGACGTAACCCGCCCATGCGGGGCGCTACGGAAATTATTACTGGGGGGTATGACGTCATTCGGGATGTAGACTATTTTACTAAAGCTCGATACTGTTTACCAAATAAGCGTGAGCGACGAAATCTGTCTTAAAACGCTTCTGTCTTAAAACGCTAATAACTCGAGTTCTAAAGTGAAATTTAGGGTTTTAAACACTACTCCACTCTGGTACCCATCGTTGACTGCTAAATTTCGGGTTTTCGCCAACCCTCCACCCCACCTCGCTTCCCCAAAAAGTCAAACTTGACCCACCCCTGCGGGGCGCTACGGAAATTACTGGGCGGGTATGACGTCATGCGGAGTAGACTCTTGACTAAAGCGCTAGAGTGATCAATTATTGATGAAATCTGTCTTAAAACGCTAATAATTCTTGTTTTAAACTGAATTAAAACCTGAAAATAGTTGCGCTCACCTTATAATTTGGGTAAGAATCGATTGCAATTTTTTTGGTAAACCGACGCTGTTTCATTTCCGAGCCTATTCTGCAGGGGAGAGTCAAAAGCGTACAAACAAATAAATAAACATATGGAAAGTGTTTCGGAATTATAATATAGATGACGCCAAATCCAGATTTTCAGAGGGCTGTAAAGTTTTACCAAAGATTTCCCCGGTTAAATCTTTGAGCTTTACACAGCAATGGATATACGATTTTTCAAAGTTCACGCAGTTAGGCCTGTAGGCAAACTACTATAACAATATTAATATCGAATAGACAATATATTAGACAATAATTAGGTGGAAAAGGTTAGGCTACGAGATTGTTATTCTATCAATGTTGTCTATAGATAATTCAGGTAGGCCTAATTCTGCTCTTTGTGAAAAATTTAGAGTGAGTTCTACCATTTTTAGCGCTGCGACTCAAGATCATTATGCCTAATTCAACCTATAAATTCAAGAGGACTTAAGCTAAAAGTTGCAATCATTTAAGAGAATAGCATAGTTAGCAAAAGCTATTGTCAACGACTCTTTAAAAATCGCATACAAACGAATGTAACTAAACTATTTTAATTCGATAACTTTGAGCGTCCTTTGTAAAAAAAAGGCAAAAAGTAAAACCGATGATGAACTCCTACGGAAACTAGAATGGTGCAATTGTGCTATAGGTCTATAGCTCATTTATTTTTTTGTGCGTCATAGTCAGCAAAAATTTGTTAGTTCTTGAGATTCCCCATCGGACTGCTAAAGCTTTCAGTCTGTGACACTGACTTGCTTCGTGTTCCAATCGGAAGGCTTCACTTCAACTTCGGGAGTACATCGCTTCTTCTTCTTTCTCTGTTGAATCGCATCCATCAGGTCAAACACAAACTGCATAAATTCAACTGCTGTCATCACCGTTATTCCAAGCCATAGACTCAATGCACCGCCAACCAGTGAAAGCATTTTGTCCCCAGTCAACGATGCAACCTCTTTGAGAAGCATTGGAGTGTACTCATCAAAGATTATATTCAACTGGATGAAGTTATCTTCTATAACATGTGTATTTTCCAGCTTCTTGATTATGTTTAGTTGGCTCTTTTCTGTCTTTCTTATCGTATCATATACGTCAAATTTGTTACCGTAGATCGACTCATTAGCAATATATAGATCGTAGAAGGTCAGCTGGGTAGAGACGTGTGGCCATGGTGCTGAAGAAACACTAACATCGTATAGGTATTCGTTGCACGGTTCTGGACAAATGCTTTCGCAATAATCTAAATTCACTGTCACTTGCATTATACAGACCAACTGTGTCACAAACTTGAAACTAGAAGCGTCATCGTTTGAGTCGCTGTTCTGTCCACCCATGTCTCCGCAGATGGAGTTATTGACGGATTTCATCTGAGCCGCAGTATAAAGGACATCATTTCTAACGCATTGACACTCATCGATGAATTGCTGCTGTACGCAGATGTCGTAGCAGGCGTCTATGTCGTATGTTCCCAATTCTTTATCAGTTTCGTCGACGAGTTTCCGGTTGGTACAGTTGCCATACGGACTTTGAAGACGAGTCCGAACCGTGCTCCGTAGACGTAAAGTCGTTTCTGTTCCAGGTCCGACGCTAACTCCGTTCTTCGGGTTGGGCCGAATACCTGGGGCATGAACCATCACCCTGATGCCCTTTGCCCGAGACTGGGTAGGCATCGGAAAGAACGTATCTAAAAGACTTGTGGGGAAATTGGCGATGTACAGAATCAACGTCAGTCCTCTCACCTGTGTCGCATAAGAACTATTCAGCTGAATAGTATCGCACAAATTGTAGTCAGCGCTAAAGAAAGGTGAAATAGTCGAGTCAGCATCGCTGATGTCCCATTCCCAGGTAAAGTAATTCATGTCGGTTAGAAACTCATCGTTTTCAGATTTATAATTGGTTTCATTCGGCGGAAAACTCGTGAAATACGCATTGGGGTTTTGTATCTGTGACCAGATGTAATTGTAATCTTTACATTCGTCAGGTTTGTCAGAGAGCGAAATTTGTCCAGTGGGCACTGATTTTTCTTGTTTGCCGTCATGTTCAAGTAGGTTTTTAGGTTCGTGTCCGGATTCTGCAATCCATCACCTGTCGAATACAGCTTGCAGACAGTCACATCCGGAAAAACCGGTCGACCTGTACCCTCCTGATAGATGGTCTGAACTGGATAGCTGAAGTAATTTACCAGTATCCCGCTGACTTGCCACAGGAGCACACCGAAGCATAGTAGCACAGCCAACAGCCATAAAGTTCGCAGCACGGTGCTTCTCGCCTTGAGAATTCGCGAGACGCCTTTCACCGAAACCGTTTCGCCAAACTTCCGCAACTCTTGTTTCACGACTGGCTCCATAGACGTGTATGCTATTCGTAGAAATTAGATCATAGATGTGTAGGCCGATTTTATACTCTTCGAAGAAATTGGGTGTTGGCGAAAATCTTCAGTCTACTGACCTATGGCAGGTACCGCATAATAGTTTTAATCGGGCCACGTTAGTTTCATGCAAACACGTCAATGGCTGATTTACTGTAGCTATATAGGGCAGGGGTGTCAAAGAGCTGGCCCGCGGGCCATTTCTGGCCCGCCGACGATTTTTTTCTGGCCCGCGGAGCCTTCCCTAAAGAATACAAAATTAGAGGATAAAAGTTCAAATTTTTATATTTTACAGTCAGCGACAAATACATGGAAGCTTTTTCTTACTGACCTCACTTTTGCTCAGACGCACAGCTCTGTGTAGACTATGTATCTATTCATTCATTCTATTATATGTATTTATATAGCGCCTCTTCAAGGGGGCTATTCTGAGGCGGTCCCAACCTCAGAGCGGCCAAACAAAACAGTCTTACGATGAGAAAGGAAAACCTGGGAAGGATTTTTACAAAGAGAGCGGAGGATC